>JALPQD010000046.1:8741868-9183022 GCA_023101885.1 Typhlomys cinereus | reverse complement strand
ATGGGGACCAAGTAGGCTTCATCCCCGGCACACAAGGTTGGTTCAACATACGCAAATCAATAAATGTAATTCATCATGTAAACCAGTCCAAAGTCCAAGACCACATGATACTCTCGATAGATGCAGAAAAAGCTTTTGACAAGATCCAACAGCCTTTTATGATCAAAACGCTAGAGACAGTAGGAATGGAAGGAACCTTTATCAATATAATAAAAGCTATATACAACAAGCCCACAGCAAGGATTATGCTCAATGGGGAACAATTGGAAGCATTCCCACTTCGATCAGGAACTAGACAAGGCTGTCCACTCTCACCACTTCTATTCAATATTGTACTTGAAGTCTTAGCTGAAGCCATAAGACAAGAAAGGGACATAAGAGGGATTCAAATCGGCAAGGAAGAAGTCAAGCTATCCCTATTTGCAGATGACATGATCTTATACCTGAGTGATCCCAAAAACTCCACCAGGAAGCTCCTGGGTGGCAGGATACAAAATAAATGTGCAAAAATCAGAGGCCTTCCTATATGCCCAGAATGAAAGAAGTGAAAAAGCCTTGAGAGAAACAATACCATTTATTATAGCCCCTAAAAAAATGAAATACCTGGTATAAACCTAACTAAGGAGGTAAAAGACCTTTACAATGAAAACTTTAAAACCCTAAAGAAAGAAATAGCCGAAGACACCAGAAGGTGGAAAGACCTCCCTTGTTCCTGGGTTGGCAGAATCAACATTGTAAAAATGACCATCCTACCAAAGGCAATATACAGAGTCAATGGCTATACCAATCAAAATCCCAAAGCAATTCTTCAAAGAAGTTGACCAAATACTCGCAAAGTTCATATGGAGGCACAAAAGACCCAGGATAGCAAAAACAATCCTGAGTAACAAAAACACAGCTGGAGGTATAACCATACCAAACCTTAGTCTATACTACAAATCCATAGTTGTAAAGACAGCCTGGTACTGGCTCCAAAATAGACACACAGATCAATGGATAAGGATTGAAGACCCAGATATAAGCCCACAAAGTTACAGCCATTTGGTCTTTGACAAAGGGGCCCAAAAAGTCCAATGGAAAAAGTACAGCATGTTCAACAAATGGTGCTGGCAAAACTGGATCTCCACATGCAGAAGATTAAAGCTGGACCCGTACTTGTCACCATGTACAAGACTTAATTCCAAATGGATCAAGGACCTTGATATCAGGCCAGAGACTATAAAAACATAGTTGAAAGGATAGGGAACTCCCTCGAGCCGATTGGGCTAGGCCAACAGTTTCCTAAACAGACATCCAATGGCACAGTCACTGCTACCAACTCTCAACAGTTGGGATCTTGTGAAATTAAAGAGCTTCTGTTCAGATAAAGAGATTGTAACGCGGAGCTCAAAGGCAACCACAGAATGGGAGAAAATCTTCACTAACCACATATCTGATAGAGCTCTATTGTCCAGAGTGCACAAGAACTTAGAAACTAAACACAAGGAAACCAATGGCCCAATTAAAAAATGGCCCTGGAACTTAAAAAAACTTTACCACGGATGAAATTAAAATGTCTAACAAATATCTTAAAAAATGTTCCACTTCTTTAGCCATCAGGGAAATGCAAATCAAAACTTCCTGAGATATCATCTCACCCCGGTCAGGATGGCAAAAATCCACAATACTAACAACGACAAATGCTGGAGAGGATGTGGAGAGAGGGGAACTCTCCTACATTGCTGGTGGGAATGCAGGCTCATACAGCCCCTCTGGCGAGCCATCTGGAGATTCTTAAAGAAATTAAAGATTGAAATGCCATATGACCCTGCTATTCCACTTTTGGGAATAACCCCCATACAGCAGAGATTCGCCTCGATAGCACAAGCACGACCATGTTCATAGCAGCACTGTTACAATAGCAAAGTCATGGAATCAGCCCAAATGTCCAACAGTTGACGAGTGGATAAGGAAACTGTGGTACATCTATACAATGGAGTACTACTCAGCCATCAAAAATGATGAATTACTGGAATTTGCTGGGAAATGGATGTCATTAGAAACAATTGTATTAAGTGAAGTATCCCACACCCAGAAAATTAAGTGCCGTATGTACTCCCTAATAGGTGGCTCCTAGTACCAAACCCACCCAGCCCACCTAGAGACAGGAATTCCAAGGATTATGAACAGGAGGGATGGAGTAGGAGGGCCACACCAGAAAGAAGGAGAGAAGGGACCATGTTACAGCAGGGAAAATAGGCCTCCACCAAGGACCCAAATAAGTAATGAGACATCTGATTAAGTTCACAGACTTTTGTTCCTGATCATTTACTACTGAGGGGGAGTGATCTCACCAGAAGAGGAGGGCATATAGTCTGGCAGATAAAAAGTAACAATTTTGCAAATGGGTAATAGACCCCTCCCTCACTGTGGTTTCCCACTTTTATTACATCTACCTTTCAATGTGCTTTTATCACAAGACTCTAACAGCTTTTTGTCTCTGGCCAGGGGGTAACATACAATGCCCACCAGGATGGAGTGAAGGGCATTGCAGGAGCAGCAAACTGCAAAAGAAAATCAACAAACCACAATCCAGAACTTCAGAGACTCTATATCAACCACCTAGAACTAGGCCAGCTTAGTCTCTCCCCATCTTGAAGCTCAGGGAAATTTGCGGAAGAGGGGGCGGTAAGAGTGTAAGAGCATAAGGATGGGAGGAGCAATGATATATAAGATACTCTATACTAGTTAGGGCCGAAGCAATCATAATTGGACTTTGCATGCCCTGCGCATTGTCCAACACACTGTTGACTTCACAAAGTCTAGCATCTGCTAAAGGCACTAAGATCCTTGGAGGCAAAGGATTGGCAGCCACAGCAGTGTTCCTATACCTAAGGGGAACACGGGAAAGGGTTCGGCAAAGGCCACTGGGTCCTTGTACGTCATCGGAGAGGAGGGCCCAGAGGAAAATCAGTCATGCACAAGAAAGGACTCTCTGGGAATTGGGGTGGGAGGCACTGGGGGATGGGGAGGGAGAGGGGTGGGGAGGGGGAGCAGGGGGTACGGGGGGAGGAGGAGGGAGGGAGGGAACTGGTGTACCTAATAAGTTTGTATGAGCTGAAATAAAAAAAAAAAAAGAAACCAAAAAGGATTTTCCAAGGTTGTGTAGTTGGTAAGCAACAGATTCTAAAATAAAATAAAGAACTTGATTTATAAATAAATAAATAAATAAATAAATAAATAAATAAATAAATATATAAAATAGTTGCACCATCAGTTTAAAAAACATCAGCAGTATTCAAATTATGATCTACTGATAATTTTTCAATCATAGTAGGATTGTATATAGGATAGAAAGCAAGACTCAATGATGATATGAATGTAAAATCAAATTTTGGGAAACAATAATTTTAAAATTCTGAACTCAAGTAATATTATTCATTTTTTTAACCTTTCTGCTCATACAAATGTAATAAGTATCCCTGTCCCCTCCCTCCCTTCACTTCTCCCTGGACCTCCCTCTTCCCTCCTCCCTTTCCCCCTTCCTTTCCCCCCTCACTCCCTTTCTCCAAGTGTCCCCTCCTCCCATCTCTGAAGCATCCTTTAATGTGTATGTAAAACTTTCCTCTGGGTCATATTCTCTGATGAGGTGTAAGGACTCAGTGGCATTTCCTAGAATTCTTTCTTGTGTTTGCCTTAAGTATAGGAACACTATTGTGACTGTTAATCCCTTCCTTCTAAGGATCCTAGTGCCTTTAGTCCATATTAGACTTTGAGAGGGTCAATGATATGTTGGTCATTGTGTAGATTATGCAGAGTCCTATTATAATTGCTTCAGCCCTAACTTCTGTGGAATATCTTGCATATCATGAGTCCTCCTATCCTTGTGCTCTTACAATCTTACGGCCCCCTCTTCCGCAAATTTCCCTGAGCTTCAGGATGGAGAGAGATTAGGCAGGCCTGATTCCAGGTGGTTGATATAGAGTCTCTGTGTTCTGAATTATGGTTTGTTGATTTTTTTTTCAGTTTTGCTGCTCCTGCAATGCCCTTGGCTTAATCCTGATGGATATTGGATGTCACCCCCTGGCCAGAGATAAAAAGCTGTTAAATAGTCTTATTATAAGGATAGATTCAAAGGTAGATGGAATAAGAGTAGGAGACTGGGGTGAGGGAGGGTTCAATCTCCCATTGCAAAATGGTAACCTTCTATCTGCCAAACTGTATGCCCTCCCTTTCTGGTAAGATCATACCCCTTCAGTTGCAAGTGACCAGGAAGGAAAGACTGTGAGCTTAACCAGATGTCTCATTACTTACTTGCAGGTCTTGATGGTGGCCTATTATCTCTGCTGTAGCATGATCCCCTCTCTCCTTATTTCTGGTGGAGCCTTCTTTCCCCTTCTCTCCTGTTTATAATCTTTGCAATTATTTAGGTATTACAGAGATTTATCTTTGACTGTGTCTCTAAGTGGGTTTGGTACTAGGACCCACCTATTAGGGAGTACATACGGTGCTTAATTTTCTGTGTCTGAGATACTTCACTCAATATAATTGTTTATAATTCCATCCATTTCAACAGCGAATTTCATTAATTCATCCTTTTTTTACATTTTTTTATTATTATTATTATTTATTCAATTGTGCATGTGTGTGTATGTATGTGCACGCGCATGTGTGTATGTGTATGTGTAGAACCACAGATGAATTCGTGAACCACCATAGACGCCTCCACCTCCTTCTGCCCCGGGATTCACAGGCTCCGCCCTACCAGGACCAGAAGCGCAGGCCACCCCCGCTTCCGCCTGGCGTCTATACGTGGGATCTGGGATCCGAACTCAGGACCTTCTGCCTGCAAGGTGGACACTTAACCCCTGAGCCACCTCTTCAGCCCCAATTCATCCTTTTTGATGGCTGAGTAGTATTCCATTGTATAAATGTACCACATTTTCCTTAACCACTCATCAACTGTTGGACATTTGGCTTGATTCCATGACTTTGCTATTGTAAACAGTGCTGCTATGAACATGGTCATGCTTGTGCTATTGAGGTGAATTTTTGCTGATTATATTATATTATATTATATTATATTTATTATATTATATTATATTATATTATATTATATTATATTATATTATATTATGTTATGGTATGTTATGTTGTTATGTTATGTTATGTTATGTAATGTAATGTTATGTTATGTTATGTTATGTTATGTTATGTTATGTTATATGTTATGTTATGTTATAATATTTTCTGGGGTTATTCCCAAAAGTGGAATGGCAGGGTCACATGTTATTTCAATCTTAACTTCTTTAAGAATCGCTAGACAGCTTGCCAGAGTGGTTGTATGAGCCTGCATTCCCACCAGCAATGTAGGAGAGTTCCCCTCTCTCCACATCCTCTCCAGCATTTGTCGTTGTTTGTATTGTGGATTTTTGCCATCCTGACCGGGGTGAGATGATATCTCAGGGAGGTTTTGATTTGCATTTCCTTTATGGCTAAGGATGTGGAGCATTTTTTAAGATATTTGTTAGACATTTTAATTTTGTCCTTAGCAAAAGTTCTTTTAAGTTCAAAAGGGCCCATTTTTTAACTGGGCCATTTGTTTCCTTGGTGTTTAGTTTTCTACGTTCTTTGTGTACTCTGGATAATAGAGCTCTATCACATATATGGTTAGTGAAGATTTTCTCCCATTCTGTGGATTGCCTTTGTGCTTGAGTTACAATCTCTTTATCTAAACAGAAGCTCTTTAATTTCATATGATCCCATCCGTTGAGTGTTGGTCATATTGACTGCGCTATTGGATTTCTGATTGTTGGCCTAGTCCAATCAGTTCCAGGGTGTTCCCTACCCTTTCAACTAAGGTTTTCATAGTCTCTGGCCTTATATTGATGTCCTTGAGCCATTTGGAATTAAGTCTTGTACATGGTGACAAGTATGGGTCCAGTTTTAATCTTCTGTATGTGGAGATCCAGTTTTGCCAGCATCATTTGTTGAAGATGCTCTTCTTTTTCCATGGGGTATTTTGTGCCCCTTTGTCAAAGATCAAATGGCTGTAGTTGTGTGCACTTATATTTGGGTCTTCAACCCTTATCCATTGATCTGTGGGTCTACTTTGGAGTCAATACAAGGCTGTTTTTACAACTATGGATTTGTAGTATAGACTAAGGTTTGGGATGGTGATACCTCCAGCAGTGTTTTTGTTTCTCAGGTTTGTTTTTGCTATCCTGGGTCTTTTCTGCCTCCATATGAATTTTGAGATTGTTTGGTCAACTTTTTTAAAGAATTACTTTGGGATTTTCATTGGTTATAGCATTGAATCTGAATATTACCGTTGGTAGGATATTCATTTTTAAGATATTGATTCTGCCAATCTAGGAACATGGCAGGTATTTCCACCTTCTAGTGTCTTCTGTAATTTCTTTCTTTAGGGTTTTAAAGTTTTTATTGTGAAGGTCACTTACTTCCTTGGTTATGTTTATACCAAGGTATTTCATTTTCTTAGTGGCTATAGTAAATGGGATTGATTCTCTCAGGGCTTTTTCACTTCTTTAATTCTGTGCATATAAGAAGGCCACTGATTTTGTGTGTTTATTTTGTATCCTGCTACCCTGCTGAATTTCTGTATTAGTTCCAGGAGCTTCCTGGTGAAGTTTTTGGAATCACTCAGTATAAAATCATGTCATTAGCAAATAGAGATAACTTGACTTCTTCCTTGCCAATTTGAATCCCTTTTATGTCCCTTTCTTGTCTTATGGCTTCAGCTAAGACTTCAAGTACAATATTGAATAAAGTGATGAATGTGGACAGCTTTGTCTAGTTCCTGATTGACATGGGAATGCTTTGAGTTCTTCCCCATTGCGTATAATTCTTGCTCTTGGCTTGTTGTAGACAGCTTTTATTATATTGACAAAGGTTCCTTCCATTCCAAATGTCTCTTGGGTTTTGATCATAAAAGGCTGTTGGATCTTCTCAAAAGCTTTTTCTGCATCTATCGCAAGTATTATGTGGTCTTGGATTTTGGATTGGTTTATATGGTGAATTATGTTTATTGTTTTGCGTATGTTGAACTAAACTTGTGTGCCGGGATAAAGCCTACTTGATACCCATGAATGATCTTTTTGATATGTTTTTGAATCTGATTTGCTAAGAATTTGTTGAGAATCTTTGCATCTGTGTTCATCAAAGAGTTGGCCTTAGTTTTCTTTTTAAGTGTATCTTTATTAGGTTTTGGGATTAAGACGATATTATCTTCCTAGAAAGAATCTGGTAGTGTTCCTTCCTTTGCTATTTGATGGAACAATTTAAGGAATATTGGTGTTATTAGCTCCTTAAATGTCTGTTAGAACCCTTTTCTGAATCCATCTGGCCCAGGATACTTCTTGGTGGGAAGATTTGAGAATCCTTCATCAATTCACTCCTATGTTACAGGACTATTTAAATAATTCACAACTTCAGTATTCAATTTTGGTAAGTTGTGCTTACTTAGGGATTCATACATTTCTTTTGTGTTGTCAAATTTCACAGAGTATAAGTTTTTGAAATATGATGTTATAATACTCTGAATTTCTTGGGTATCAGTAGTGATAACTCCATTTTCATTTCTAATTTTGTTAATTTTTTTCTCTAATGCTTTTTGTTAATTTAGCTAGGGATGTATAAATCTTATTGAGTTTTTCAAAGAACCAGCTTTTTAACTGGTTGATTCGCTATATCATTTTCCTAATCTCAATTTTGGATATTTCTCCCCTTATTTTGCTAATCTCCTCTCTTCTACTGCTTTTGGGATCAGATTGCTCTAGTGTCTCTAAAGCTTAAACTGCATTGTTAAGTTATTTATTTGTGATGTTTCCATTTTTTTAATATAGGCATTAAGAGCTATGAACTTACCTCTTAGGACAGCTTTCATTGTGTCCCAGAGATTTTGATAAGTTGTATTTTCATTATTGTTCACTTTCAGGAAATCTTGAATTTACTTTTCAATTTCTTCCAGAATCCAATTCTCCTTCAGCATCATAGTGGTAAGTTTCCCAGAGTTAGTGTATTTTCTATTGTTTATTGTGCTGTGGATATCAAGCTTTAGACCATGGTGGTTGATAGGGTAAAGGCTAGAATTTCAGCTTTCCTATATATGTGAAGTTTCGTTTTGTGGCTCAATATGTGATCTGTTTTGGAGAAAGTTCCGTGTGCTTCTGAGAAAAATGTGTATTCTTTGGTGGGTGGATGAAAAGTTCAATAGAGATCTGTAAGGTCCATTTCTTTCAGGGTTTGGTTGAGTTCCAAAGTGTCTCTGTTAAGGTTTTGACCTGTTGATCTATCCCATGTTGAGAGGGCGGTGTTGAAATCCCCAAGAATTATTGTTTGGGGGTGAATTTCTCGCTTTAGATGCTGTAGGTTTTGCTTAATGAATGTGGAGGGGCCCATATTGGGTGCATATATATTCAGTATTGTGAAGTCTTCCTGGTGAATTGTACCTATGACTAAAATGTAGTATTCATCTGTGTCTCTTATGATTTTTTTTGGTTTGAAGTCCACTTTGTCAAATAGCATAATAGCTACCCCTGCCTGTTTTCTGGTTCCATTAGGTTGCAGAATTTTTGACCAGCCTTTTATTTTTAGGATGTGCCTATCTTTTATGGTGACATGCGTTTCCTGCAAGCAGCAGATTGATGGTTTTTAGTTTTTAATCCAAGATCGTAATCTGTGTCTCTTGATCAGTGAGTTAATACCATTGATATTTAATGTTATAATGGAGAAATTATTTTTATTCCAGACATTTTTTATGTTTAGTGGCTTTTGTAAGTGTATTGTTTGACATTTAGGTTTTGGTGGTATTATACTTACCTTCTGTCCTCCTGGATATGCTTCTTTTTGTCTTCAAGCTTGAGTATCTTTTCTAGCATTTTTTGAAGTCCTGGTTTGGTAGCCATGTAAGCCTTCAAGTTGTCTTTGTGCTGGAAAACTTTTCTTTCTTCCTTCATCATGACGGATAGTTTTGCCGGGTATATCAGTCTGGGTTGACATTTTTGCTCATTTAATACTTGAAGTACGTCTCTCCATGCTCTTCTTGCTTTTACTGTTTCCATTGAGAAGTCATTTGTTATTTTAATAGTTTACCTGTAAAAGTGACTTTATTTTTCCCCTGAAGCTCTCAGCACCTTTTCTTTGTCTTGAATGTGGAGCGTTTTGACTATTATTTGGCGTGGAGATTTTCTATTTTGGTCATATCTGTTTGGCATGCAGAATGCCTCTTGTATTAGGATGGGCTTCTCATTCTTTAGTAGAGGGAAGTTTTCATTTATGATGATTTGAAAAATTTCCTCAGGTGTGGTATTTTGGGATTTTTGCGCTGGTATTCCATGAATACCCATGTTAGGCTTCTTCAGGGTGTCCCATATCTCTTGAATGTTCCTCTCAAGTATCTTTTTGGCTTTAAGAACCTCTTTCATTGAGTTGACTAATTCTCCCACTTTGTCTTCAAGACCTGAAATTCTATTTTCTGCTTCATTAGTTCTGCTGATAAGACTCTCTGTTGAGTTTTGGGTTGAAGATAACTTTTCTTTAGTTGTATTTTAAACTCTGCCTGAGACCGTTTTAACTGCTCTATGTCTATTTTTGTTTCTTGAACTGTTTTTCTTAACTCCTCCAAGTGTCTGTTATGTTCCTGTTCAGAGTGGTTGATGGGGTTGTTTAACTCCTCCCAGATTTCCTCTTTCATAGTATTAATCATCGTAATGATTAATACTTTGAAAGTCATTATCTTGGGTCTGGCTTTCTTGACTATTATCTGTGAATGTGAATTTGTTCTGTTTGGAATCCATCATTATGGGGTTAATTTTTTCGGTGGGTGATTTGTCTTCTTAGATTTTGTTTCTCATGGATCTTCACTTTGACTTGGGCATTTTTGTTTTGTCTTTTAAGACCTCTCCTTTTCTGTGTGTTTTTGACTGAACTGATTTAGTTGATATTACTACTCGGGCAGTTATTGATAGTGCTTGCCTTGGAGTTGAATACATTTGTCTGTTGTTAGTATTATTTACTAGAAAAGGCTATTAGGCTGTTAGTACATCAATTAAGTCAGTTTAAATAGACAGTTGGTGAATATTAGTATGGTAGTGTACTTTTATGATCTTGGTGATATGTGAGGTGAGTGGTATAATCCTTGGAGTTGTATATTTTTGGGGGGTGGCTGTATGGAAATGTTAATTTACAGTGATTAATACTAAAAAGGAGCAGTATGGTAAAAAAAAAAAAAGACGTTTACTTATCTTTGGCTGGATGTGAAAAAATCTCCCATGTGATAAGATGATTTTAGAGGACTTCAGATGTATGACCTTTGTCCCTTAGAGCTTTGCTTGGGTTTTCTTTGGATTATGTTAAATTCTGACACACACAGTGTTAAATAGGAGTGTGTCCTCTGTGGACCATGAGCAAGGGTCCCCGGTGGGTTGGAGGGGCAGAGGGGCTGATGGTGATGGCAGAACTCTTCCCCTGGTACCTGGAACTTGGCTTAGTGGAACCCAGGCTTCAGGGATGGAGGACCACTAGCAAGTCCTGTCCCAGTCGGGTGGGCAGGTGGCTGGGAGGAACAAAGGGGCTGGGGCCCAGGGTGTAGGCGGCAAACCAGAAGCAGCTTGGGTGTTGCCCGGGCTGGCTGGAGGGAGGACCTGGGACAAGGACTGACCTGGGAGCTTGGTAACTCACCTGGGAGTCCCATCTCAGTCTTATTCAATTTTTTTACTGATGAAAATCTCTTAACATAGAAAGCATCTATGCTAACAGCTATTAGAAATTCTTGGGATAACTATCTTCTTCTTTTTAAAGGTTTGTTTGCTTTTTAACTTTAAATTTTTTAAATATTTAAAATCATAAAAAGTTGTAAAGATCATTATCATGGTTTGAAATGTGTCCCCCACAGTCTCATGTGTTTGGCAAGGTCATGGCACCTTGAGAGGTGGAGCCTTGCTACAAGAAGGCAGTCACAAGGGATGGGCCTTTAGGTGGATTAGTCCCACCCTACCTCCAGGAGAAGTCAGCCTTTGCTGCAAGCAGTCTACAGCTCTCAGCTTCCAAGATGTCTGTGGTGACTTAGCCTTCTCCAGCTTTGGCCAGCCAGCCATGCCACCTCTGCTTTGAGAGACTATACCTTCCCTCTGGAACCATAAGCTGAATAAACCTCCCTTTCTCCCTTAAGTTGACTTTTTGTGTTCTCTCACAGCAATAGTTAAGAGTAACTGTTACAATCATGTATAAAAGCTCCCTTTTTACCCTTGTCATGATTTGAAATGTGAGTTGTCCCTCACAGGCCCATGTATTGGGGATGTTTAGTTGTTTGAGAAAGTCATGGCATGTTTAAGAGGCAGGGCCTTGCTGGGGGAAGATTTTCTGAAGTGAATTAGTTCCAAACTGCTTCCAGGAGAGGTCTGCTCTTGCAGTAGGCAGTTTTTCAGCTCTCAATCTCCTTGATGGATGTGACCTAAGCCTACTCCAGCTTCTGCCAGCCACCTATGCCTTTTCCACTATGAAGAACTGAAGAAAACCTTCCGGGAATGAGTTAGAATGATAGGAAAGGTATCCTCAAGGAAAATCCTTCCCATCAGAGATCTTGACTTTTGATGATCCAGATTCACTTAAAGGAAGAAAACCTTACTTGAAAGGATTCCACGTTCCTCAAAAGTAACTGCATAGAAATCATTTCCCAGGAAGAGCATACAAACGTTGATATTGGTGTATTTAATGTGGTCACGTTGCATTTTTAACTGGTAACAGAACTTGGAGGTATTTGTCCATGCAGTAATATTTTTCTAGTTATGAAAGATGCAATTTTGATGGTGTCTTTCAGTTCTTGTGTGATGGTTTTACAGAGCAGCTGTGATCGGTCAAAAGAAAGTGTGGTCAGAGTTCCTTCAAGGAGGCACTGAGAGATTGTTGTATGAATTGGTGACAGTGAGGCTTACAAACACTGGATATTGGAGCTGCCAAAGCCATGGAATGTCTGCTTATATAAGCTGTAGGCTGAAATAGCATCAGCTTAGGGGGTATTCTATATGTGTTACAAATAAAAGAACATTCATTTTACCTTTTTTTTTATAAATTTTTTATTATTATTTCAGCTCATACAAACTTAATAGGTATACCAGTTCCCCCCTCCCTCCTCCTACTCCCAACCCCCCTGCTCTCCCTCTCCTCACCCCTCCTGCCCCATCCCCCCGTGCCTCCCGCCCCAATTCCCAGAGTCCTTTCTTGTGCATGCCTAACTCTCCTCTGGACCTCCTCTCCGATGATGTACAAGGACCCAGTGGCATTTCCCTGAACCCTTTCCTGTGTTCCCCTTAAGCATAGGAACACTACTGTGGCTGTCAATCCCTTGCCTCCAAGGACCTTGGTGCCTTTAGCAGATGCTAGACTTTGTGAGGTCAATAGTGTGTTGGACATTGCACCGGGCATGCAATGTCCAATTATGATTGCTTCGGCCCTAACTTGTGTGGAGTATCTTGCAAATAATTGCTCCTCCCATCCTTTTGCTCTTACACTCTTACCGCCCCCTCTTCTGAAAATGTCCCTGAGATTCAGGATGGGGAAAGATTAGTCTGGCCTAGTTCTAGGTGGTTGATATAGTCTCTGAAGTTCTGGATAGTGGTTTGTTGATTTTCTTTTGCAGTTTTGTTGCTCCTGCAATGCCCTTCACTCCATCGTGATGGGCACTGTATGTCACCCCCTGGCCAGAGACAGAAAGCTGTTAAACTGGAGTCTTATTTTTTTTTAAATTTTTTTTATTATTATTTATTCAATTGTGTGTGTGTGCGTATGTACGTGTGCACGCATGTGTGTATGTGTGTGTGTAGAACCATGGATGAATCGGGAACCACTATGGACGCCTCCACCTCCTTCTGCCCCGGGATTCACAGGCTCCGCCCTACCAGGACCAGAAGCGCAGGCCGCCCCCGCTTCCTCCTGGCGTCTATACGTGGGATCTGGCATCCGAACTCAGGACCTTCTGCCTGCAAGGCAGAGGCTTAACTCCTGATCCACCTCTCCAGCCCCAAACTGAAGTCTTATTATAAGAGGACATTCAAGGGTATATGTAATACTTATACCCAAAAGTGGAATCGCAGGGTCATATGGCATTTGGCAATGGGAGGGGTCAATCACCCATTTACAAAATGGTTACTTTTTAATCTGCCGGAGTATGTGCCCTCCCCTTCTGGTGAGTTCATACCCCCTTAGTTGTAAATGATCAGGACCGAATTGTGAACTTAACTAGGTGTCACATTACTTTCTTGCAGTCCTTGATGGAGGCCTATTTTCTCTACTGTAACATGGTCACTTCTCTCCTTGTTTCTGGTGTGGCCCTCCAGCCCCATCCCTTCTGTTCATAATCCTTGCAATTACTGTAGGTAATACACAGATTACCTATGAGTGTCTCAAGATGGGCTGGGTGGGTTTGGTACTAGGAGCCACCTATTAGGGAGTACCTACGGCGCTTAATTTTCTGGGTCTGGGATACTTCACTCAATATAATTGTTTCTAATGACATCCATTTCCCAGCAAATTCCAGTAATTCATCATTTTTGATGGCTGAGTAGTACTCCATTGTGTAGATGTACCACAGCTTCCTTATCCACTCATCAACTGTTGGACATTTGGGTTGATTCCATGAATTTCCTATTGTAAACAGTGCTGCTATGAACATGGTCGTGCTTGTGCTATGGAGGTGAACCTCTGCTGTATGGGGGTTATATACCCAAAAGTGGAATCGCAGGGTCATATGGCATTTCAATCTTTAATTTCTTTTAAAATTTTTTTATTTATTCAATTGTGCATGTGTGCGTATGTATATGTGTGCGCGTGCGTGTGTCTGTGTGTGTGTAGAACCACGGACGAATTCGGGAACTACCATGGACGCCTCCACTTCCTCCGCCCTGGGATTCACAGACTCCGCCCTACCAGGACCAGAAACGCAGGCCGCATCCACATCCGCCTGGCGTCTATACGTGGGATCTGGGATCCGAACTCAGGACCTTCCGCCTGCAAGGCAGAGGCTTAACCCCTGAGCTACCTCTCCAGCCCTCAATCTTTAATTTCTTTAAGAATCTCCAGACAGCTCGCCAGAGTGGCTGTATGAGCCTGCACTCCCACCAGCAATGTAGGAGAGTTCCCCTCTCTCCACATCCTCTTCAGCAGTTGGTGTTGTTTGTATTGTGACCGGGGTGAGATGATATCTCAGGGAAGTTTTGATTTGCATTTCCCTGATGGCTAAAGAAGTGGAGCATTTTTTTTAGATATTTGTTAGACATTTTAATTTCATCCCTGGTAAAATTTCTTTTAAGTTCCAGGGCCCATTTTTTAATTGGGCCATTGGTTTCCTTGGTGTTTAGTTTTCTAAGTTCTTTGTGCACTCTGGACAGTAGAGCTCTATCAGATATGTGGTTAGTGAAGATTTTCTCCCATTTTGTGGGTTGCCTATGAGCTAGTGTTACAATCTCTTTATCTGAACAGAAGCTCTTTAATTTCACAAGATCCCAACTGTTTAGAGTTGGTAGCAGTGACTGTGCCATTGGATGTCTGTTTAGGAAATGTTGGCCTAGCCCAATCAGCTCGAGGGAGTTCCCTATCCTTTCAACTATGGTTTTTATAGTCTCTGACCTGATATCAAGGTCCTTGATGCATTTGGAATTAAGTCTTGTACATGGTGACAAATATGGGTCTAGCTTTAATCTTCTTCATGTGGCGATCCAGTTTTGCCAGCACCATTTGTTGAACATGCTGTACTTTTTCCATTGGACTTTTTGGGCCCCTTTGTCAAAGACCAAATGGCTGTAATTGTGTAGGCTTATATCTGGGTCTTCTACCCTTATCCATTGATCTATGTGCCTATTTTGAAGCCAGAACTGGCTGTTTTTATAACTATTGATGTGTGGTATAGACAAAGGTTTGGTATGGTAATACCTCCAGCAGTGTTATTGTTACTTAGGATTGTCTTTGCTATCCTGGGTCTTTTGTGCCTCCATATGAACTTTGAGATTGTTTGGTCAACTTCTTTGAAGAATTGCTTTGGGATTTTAATTGGTATAGCATTGAATCTGTATATTGCCTTTGGTAGGATGGTCATTTTTACGATGTTGATTCTGCCAATCCAGGAACATGAGAGGTCTTTCCACCTTCTGGTGTCTTCTGCAATTTCTTTCTGTAGGGTTTTAAAGCTTTCATTGTGAAGGTCACATATTTCCTTGGTTTGGTTTATACCAAGGTATTTCATTTTTTTAGGGGTATAGTAAATGGGATTGTTTCTCTGAAGGCTTTTTCACTTCTTTTATTCTGGGTATATAAGAAGGCTTTCGATTTTTGCACATTTATTTTGTATCCTGCCACCCTGCTGAACTTCTCAATTAGTTCCAGGAGCTTCCTGGTGGAGTTTTTGGGATCCCTCAGGTATAAGATCATGTCATCTGCAAATAGGGATAGCTTGACTTCTTTCTTGCTGATTTGAATCCCTCTTATGTCCCTTTCTTGTCTTATGGCTTTAGCTAAGACTTCAAGTTCAATATTGAATAGAAGTGGTGAGAGTGGACAGTCTTGTCTAGTTCCTGATCGAAGTGGGAATGCTTCCAATTGTTCCCCACTGAGCATAATCCTTGCTGTGGGCTTGTTGTATGCAGCTTTTATAATATTAATAAAGGTTCCTTCCATTCCTACTGTCTTTAGCGTTTTGATCATAAAGGCTGTTCGATCTTGTCCAAAGCTTTTTCTGCATCTATCGAGAGTATCATGTGGTCTTGGACTTTGGACTGGTTTACATGACGAATTACATTTCTTGATTTGCATATGTTGAACCAACCTTGTGTGCCAGGGATGAAGCCTACTTGGTCCCCGTGAATAATCTTTAATATGTTTTTGAATCCGATTTGCTAACACTTTTTGAGAATCTTTGCGTCTGTGTTCATCAGAGAGATCGGCCTATAGTTTTCTTTTTTAAGTGAGTCTTTATTAGGTTTTGGAATTAAAACGATATTAACTTCATAGAAGGAATTTGGTAGTGTTCCTTCCTTTGCTATTTGATGGAACAGTTTAAGCAGTATTGGTGTTATTAACTCCTTAAATGTCTGGTAGAACTCTGTGCTGAATCCATCTGGTCCGGGACATTTTTTGGTGGGAAGATTCAAGATTACTTCCTCAATTTCCTTATATGTTATAGGACTTTTAAATAATTCACACCTTCCTGATTCAATTTAGGTAAGTTGTGTTTACTTAGAAATTCATCCATCTCTTTTGTGTTGTCAAACTTCACAGAGTATAATTTTTTGAAATATGATGTTATAATTCTCTGGATTTCTTGGGTATCAGTAGTGATAACTCCATGTTCATTTCTAATTTTGTTAATTTGGGTTTTCTCTCTCTTACTTTTGGTTAATTTAGCTAGGGGTGTATCAATCTCATTGAGTTTTTCAAAGAACCAGCTTTTTTACTGGTTGATTTTTTCTATCGTTTTCTTAGTCTCGATTTCAGATATTTTTCCCCTTATTTTGCTAATCTCCTCTCTTCTACTACTTTCGGGATCAGATTGTTCTAGTTTCTCTAAAGCTTTAAGCTGCATTGTTAAGTTGTTTATTTATGATGTTTCCAGTTTTTTTGATGTAGGCATTAAGAGCTATGAATTTACCTCTTAGGACAGCTTTCATTGTGTCCCAGAGATTTTGGTAAGTTGTATTTTCATTATCATTCACTTTTAGGAAATCTTGAATTTCCTTTTTAATTTCTTCCTGAATCCATGTCTCATTCAGCATCATATTGTTAAGTTTCCAGGAATTAGTGTATTTTCTCTTGTTTGATGTGTTATGGATGTCCAGCTTTAGGCCGTGGTGGTCTGATAGGGCACAGGTTAGAATTTCAACTTTTTTGTATATGTGTAGATTCATTTTGTGGCCCAATATGTGATCTATTTTGGAGAAAGTTCCGTGTGCTGCTGAGAAAAATGTGTATTCTTTGGTATGTGGGTGAAAAGTTCAATAGAGATCTGTAAGGTCCATTTCTTTCAGGGTTTGATTAAGTTCCAAAGTGTCTCTGTTAAGGTTTTGACCTGTTGATCTATCCCATGTTGAGAGGGCGGTGTGGAAGTCCCCAAGAATTATCGTTTGGAGGTTGATTTCTTGCTTTAGACACTGTAGGGTTTTCTTAATGAATGTGGAGTGGCCCATATTGGGCGCATATATGTTCAGTATTGTGAAGTCTTCCTGGTGAATTGTACCTGTGACTAAAATGTAGTATCCATCCGTGTCTCTTATAATTTTCTTTGGTTTGAAGTCCACATTGTCTGATAGCATAATGGCTACCCCTGCCTGTTTTTTGCTTCCATTTGCTTGTAGAATTGTTGACCAGCCTTTTATTTTTAGAGCGTGCCTATCTTTTGTGGTGAGATGGGTTTCCTGCAGGCAGCAGATTGATGGATTGTGATTTTTGATCCAGGTTTGTAATCTGTGTTTCTTGATCGGTGAATTAATACCATTAACATTTAATGTTATAATGGAGAAACTATTTTTAATTCCAGACATTTATTATGTATAGTAGTTTTTATAAGATATTGCTTCGCTTTTAATGGTGTTATACTTGCCTTCTGTTCTCCTGGATATGCCTGTTTTTTTATTCACACTTGAGTATCATTTCTAGCATTTTTTGAAGGCCTGGTTTGGTGGCCATGTATCCCTTCAAGTTGTCTTTGTGCTGGAAGATTTTTCTTTCTCCCTCGATCATGACTGATAGTTTTGCAGGTAAATCAGTCTGGGTTGACATTTTTGCTCATTCAATACTTGAAGAACCTCTCTCCAAGCTCTTCTTGCTTTTACTGTTTCGACTGAGAAGCCATTTGTTATTTTAATAGGTTTACCTTTAAAAGTGACTTGTTTTTTCTACCTTGAAGCTCTCAGCACCAGTTCTTTATCTTGAATGTGGAGTGTTTTAACTATTATTTGCCATGACGTGCTTCTGTTTTGGTCGTATCTGTTTGGGGTGCGGAATGCCTCTTGTATATGGATGGGCCTCTCTTTTTTTAGATAGGAAAGTTTTCCTTGATGATAATTTGAAAAATTTCCTCAGGGGTGGTATTTTGAGATTCTTGCTCTGGTATTCCATGAATACGCATGTTAGGCTTCTTCAGGGTGTCCCATATCTCTTGAATATTTCTCTCAAGTATCTTTTTGGCTTTAACAACCTCTTTCATTGAGCTGGTTAGTACTCCCACTTTATCTTCAAGGTCTGAAATTCTGTTTTCTGCTTCGTTAGTTCTGTTGATAAGACTCTCTGTGGAGTTCTGGGTTGAAGGTAACTTGTCTTGTAGCTCAGTTTTAAACTATGTTTGAGTCTGTTTTAACTGCTCTATGCCAGTTTTTGTTTCTTGCACTGTTTTTCTCAACTCCTCCAAATGTCTGTTATGTTCCTCTTCAAAGCGATTGATTCGATTATGTAATTCCTCCCGGATTTCCTCTTTCATAGTATTGAACATAGTTTTGATCATATTTTGAAAGTCATTTCCTGGGTCAGGCTTTCTTGGCCTTTGTCCGCGGGTTTGTTCTGGTTGGAGTCTAACATTATGGGATTAATTTCTTCAGTGGGAAATTTGTTTACTTGAGTGTTGCTTCTCATGGATTTGCACTTTGACTTTGGCATTGTCATTTTAACTCTTAAGATCTTTCAATTTCACTAAACTGAATTATTTGGCCTGGGGTTCTGGGGATGGGCAAGGACAGAGCTTACCTAGATCGCGGATGAGGCCCAGCTGGACCGCGTGCTCCTCCTGGCAGGGGGAGCGGGGTGTGGAAGGGAGGATGGGGGCATCGGCGTGGATCTCTTTAACCTGAGGGCAGCTGGGGTGGGGCCGTGCGCAGGGGGAGGTCCTCCTCGTCCCTCGGCCCTGTGCACGGCTCCGGCTGGATGGTGGGGTTAGGAGCTGGGTCCCTTTGGGCTGACCTGGGGTTCTGGTGGGCGGGCGTGGGTGTAGCCGGGGCTTACCTAGGTGGCGGGTGATGGCGGTGGAGCAGGGTGGGGAAAGGGAGCCATTTTACGTTTTAAGATGTTAATAAGGCTTTGATAAAGGTTAGATGATTATGGTTTATAAGTTATGTGTTTTTAGGGGCTGTAGAGGTGGCTAGTTTACGCCTCTGCCTTAGAGGCAGAAGGTCCTGAGTTCAGATCCTAGTTCCCACGTACAGATAGGGAGCAGAAGCAAGTGCGGCCTGTGTTTCTGGTCCTGGTAGGGCGGAGCCTGTGAATCCCGGGGCAGAGTAAACAAGGAGGAGGTGGAGGCGTCCATGGTAGTTCCCGAATTCGCCTATGGTTCTACATATACATGAACACATACACACACACACACACACACACACACACACATTTGAATAAACGGAAAGTTATGTGTTTTTAATGTCAAGCTGATGAGCGGTGGAACTGTGAGGATTAGTTTCAACCGTCAACCTCACACCTCTGAGATGTGGCTTCTTGCAAGTGAACATCTATAATAAGGGGAGTAGCTGGGAAGTTTGTGAGAGATTATCTTTATTGCATTAATTTTTTGGAAAATAACTATTGTTAGAAGCATCTTAATAATAGATGCTCTTCAATTTGACTTCTCTGCTTTTGCTTATTGAATTGATGAGTTAAATAAACTATTTAACCATATGCATGAACTGAAGCCTATTGTGTCAGGTTAAGCAACTCTTTATATATATATATACACACACATACATATATATCCTTATGTGTGTGAAGACTGTATATAGAAACTTTGTAGTTATATTAATAAAAAATAGCAACCTATAGGCTTTAGTTCCTCTGTATGTATGTTCATTTTCATTGCTTTTGTTTAACTTTGAATTCACATTAACTCTGGCTTTACAGATTTATTGATAAGTTCATTTCTTTCTATATTTTGGAAGCAGTTGTATATAACTTTTCTTTCAATACTGGTTAGCACAGAGAAAAGGAATTCATTTTATTTAATTTTTGAGAGGATCTTTTGCAATTATTAAATTCACATTTTAAACTGGCTGTAAGTTTTCTATTTTGTATTTTGTATTTCATTTTAATTAAATTTTCCAATATAAATAAGTAATAACTTACTTTTGAAGTAAAATTTTCTTTTTAATGCAATTTGTTTTGGTTTGTTTACAGACTTTTTGGCTGATATTGCAATTTGAAATGTATTTGCAATGTATTTGTTAAAATTTCATGCAATCTCAGCACTAACACTTCATGAGTAAGGTTGGCATAATATAATTATTTTGTACACTGTATCCTGCACAAGTGAATTAATTACATTCTATATCTCCGTAATGAGGGCTTATTCTTTTCTATATTAAGATGTGAAATTTTAGATTGCAATAAAATAGAATACTTCATTTGCAATTAGACAGTTTTCAATGGAAAGAAGATATGATTTAAAAATAATTTATATATTTTTCCATATAATTAGCAATGTTTAAGCAAAACTATAAGTAACCTTAAATTTTATTATCTGTTTTATCAAGAAAATCCAAACCTCAAAAATCTCTGCCGAATATTAACATTTTGCTATAAGTAAAATCCTTTAAAACATGATGGTAGGCTTTAGGCATATGCAGAGTAATATTTTTAGAATTACTATTAACAATAATAGTAATTATGGCTACTTAAATGTAATCACATATATTTTAAATGAGGGCTGAATTTAAGTTAGAAAATAGTTATATTTTAAAATAACCTACTTTATTTTCTGTAATAATTGGATGTGTCTCTTCAAAAAAAAGTGTATTCATTTGTGTCAATTATTTTTTTCTGGACTACTTATGTTAAAAATAATTTGTATCATTTGTTTCATAATCAAGAAATAAACACAGACTTATGATCTTGTGTACTGGTTTTGTTCTTTTATTAATAAAAACATTGACTCATAGGCCCTGAAAACCTGTACTTACAATAGAATAATGCCAGTAAGATCTGCTATAATTAAGTTTTAAATAATGATGATAAATAATAGTATTTCTGTGCTCTTTGATTTCAAAAGAACTTTTCTCACTGTTTTGTGATGAACAATTTTGTTAGTCTTAGATGATTCAAACTCACATGAAAACACTACAACCGCATTATAAACTTATGACAACTTTGGAATTTTGACTAAAGTTTATGTAACAAGCTTTCAGTTTCACAATAATAATTACATGCAGATGATAAATCATAATATTATTGGGAAAATATTCATTTGCTCTTTCTATTTAAAAGGAAGTCTGTTTTGTTTCTGAAGCAGACATTATTGTTCAGCTTCTATGGCAATTGAATACACTGGTACATTAAGTCTCAAAATCCAAAGTGGTATAGAAAGCTAAAATAGCTTGTTAATTTAAAGTTTTACCCATTGAGATTTGTTGATTTTTTAAAGTTGTGAGTTGAAAAATTTCCAACACTACTTGCATGGTAATAAGCATTTAAATAAATGCTCACTTCTCTGCTTAGTTTGTGTTTGGAGAGAAAAGGTTGGGGATCCTAAATAAGCCCCCTAATTAAAATCCAGGACCAGCTGTTACTTTCAAAGTCATTTGCCAGAGACCACAGCTCGACTCAGCTGGGAGACTTGATTCTAGGCTTCTTGCCCAAGGACAAGGAGGGAGTTGTTCTGGAATTAGATTCTGCAGCTATGTTGATTCTGTGACAAACCATTGGCATTAAAATAGAAATATAGCAAAACAAAGATTGGTCAATTTAAGAAGGAGATACAGTTTCTGAATTAGATAATAGTCCCAAAATTTAATATTTTCAATTTTTACTTATAAGAGCTAAATATTCAACTTTTACTTATAAGAGCTTCATGTCTATTTTAATAAAATATTATATATGAAAATTAGTATGGTTTTTAAGGCACATGCTAAGACAACACCTAAAAGAATCAACCAGATAGTGACTAAGAAGTTCTTGAGTAGATGCTGAATTACCATCTATATGTTTAAGAACTGAAGTTATTTTTGCCTCTCAGAAGCCTTTGTCTATCTGACCCAATGCAGTGCTCTCTAAACTATATGAATTTTAATTAACTGTTTCCTTCTTTTTCTTTATAGAATTTACTTCATGTGAATTCATTAACAGCTTGTTAAATATGTGACTAACTTGCTTAAAAATTTAAAAGGCTAATTTTTATCCATCTTGGGTGTGTTTTACTAATAAACTGGACTACTATGCTATTTGAGTTATTGCAGCAGATCCTTAAAATCTGATATAACTAGGGAATTTAATTTCTACAGCTTTCTACAAATATTCATAAAACAGCCTGCACATAAATGGTATTTGTTTTTGAGATTTTAAAAAAGTAATTTTTGTTTTGATAAGGTCAAATTCATTATCCTGTGTATAATTGAGATTGGTTTAAAATTTATGTACAAAACAATGTATACCGTGGTGTTTACTAAATGCCATTTCCCTAGCACATTTTAAAATTTCCTTCAAAAAGTGTATTTCTATTTCCTATTAATTTTAAAGTTAGATATTACAAGATGCGCTTTTATTCTAAATCTGTATTTTTATATATTCTATTATGCTTTAAAACAAATTTATTCTTTATTATAAATTTTTTCTTTATTAGAAAAATTTGGCTACATTGATAATATAAACTATTGTGTATTAATACTGGCACTATGAACACATGTGTATGGGTAAATTTGTACATTTGAATGTCTTATTTTTTAATTCATCTATGAATGGAAATAGTATTTTTGATTTCAAACTGTTATACTTTTGTTGGTGTGCATGTGTGTGATGCATACATGTTTATGTGCACATGCATGCATCCGTGTGCAAACTTGTGGTGGACGGAGATTAACATCAAGTGTCTTCTGCTATCTTCAACTTCCTTCTTTGAGACTGGGTTTCTTATTGAATTTGAAACTCACAGATTGATTAGACTGGTCTTCCAGGGAGCCTCTGTAATATGCCTTAATCTACTGTATCTGTCTTTTTATTTGGGTGCTAGAGAAGACTTGGGTCTTCTTGCTTGCATAAAAACAATTTATCACCAGAAACATTTCCTCAAACTAAGGTATAACTCACGTTCATCAGCATTATTTTTACTAGTGTTATTGTCACTTCTCAAAGTTATGCTAAAAATAGAGATGGAAGGCACATGAACATTGTAGATTTAATTGTATGCCCAAAATTGAAAATAATCCAAGATTTAAAATGTGAATTGACAAGCTGAAGAGTACTATCCAGTATTTTTAAAATCAATTACTGATATGTGCTAAAAACTGCATGTTTCTAAGAAATTGTGTTGACAAAAATAAAATAGATAAAACCAAATATTCACTGAGTTATTACCTTAGTAGGAGAAAATAGGGAAACAAAATCAGGGGAATTATTACACTGGGCAAAGGCAAAGCTTATTTGATTTCTTTATTATGATAATGAATTCATGGAAGTTTGCATATGTTCAAATATATAAATTTATCCATTTAAAAGGTATATTTCATTGTATATCAATTTATATTTGGAAAATATTTTTTAAAATGATTAAGAAAACAGTGTGAGCCTATTGTGAACTTTAATTATAGGTATACATAAAAAGACAAAAATAGTAAAAGAACGGTTAATAAAAAGATTAGATTGTTCAACATTCATTAGTGATAAGTGTATTATTTCATTAGTTAGTGTAGTTTGTTAATTGTTAACATATCTTGACATATATTAAAAGTTAAAGAAAAAAGGAATTATGACTAGAAAGACCAAAAGATAAAAATAAACATAACATATTGTCAGAAAGATATGTTAAGTAAAACCCATTCCCCTAATAAACATTAATATTTTCTTTTTATTCATTCATTCTTTCAAATATAGAACACTTCACACATTTACATGTCATCCTTGCCCAGAGGCCAATTTTATTTTTTGTGCTGCCAAAGTGAGTACAAATATTAATATTTTAAATATAGATATTTATATAATAAAATGGTGATAGAGGGAAAACTATATGGCACCAAAGCAAAATGAAAACAGAGCTGATATCACTGAATTTAGAGAAAAATATATCAAATGAAATGTGATTTAGAACTGAATTGTTTCTACTCACATGCATGATTGAAAGTAAAAAAAAAAATCAAAGGATATAGTAATTTTCCAGTTTGTCTGCATGTTGCTGATAAATTCATGACCATATAAATTAAGGGAACAAGAGGTTTATTCTGACTTATATTTCTGCACTGCAGGGCTAGGGAGATGGGACAGGGTTTAGTTAACATTTTCTCCCAAGCAAAATAATCTGAGTTAGGATCACCAAAGTCAATGTAAAAATGCCGGGTGGAAACTGAGGTGGCTTGCTTTTCTTACTCTGGAAGATGGAGCTGGGGAAATCCAAAGCAAAGTCATAAACAGAAAATCCAGGACAATTCCTGATATCACCAATAGGCTGGCAAAGGCACATACTCAAGTGGGCTCTTGTGCACATGCTACACACACACACACACACACACACACACACACACACACACGCACACACACACAAACAAACAAATAAGCAAACCAACAAATAAAGAGCTTCATTACAGTTCTAGTCCAGATTGACAGGAAAATTAGTAACATTAGAAGTCAAGAGAACTACCTATGTCATATCCATATTATGGCTAAAAGGACAAACTTCCTTCCTTGGCAGACTGCAAATCTGCCTATGTATGTTGACTTTACCAAAATACCTAACCAGCATAACTAAACTTCTTCATCTTATCTTTGGCCCAGGAAAATGTTAGGTCTTCTTTCCTCAATTAGACAACCTTCTGCAGGTTTGTTAAGGGTTTACCATAACTATCAACATTTCACATGTGTCCAGAATTCAACCTTCAATTGCCAGTTTGATACCTACATTTAACTACATAGTAATCCAAAATATACATCCAGACATTAAATCATTCTCAAAATTAAGTGATAAAGGATAGAAAAAAGACAAGAGGCAAAGATGATTATATTAGTAAAACTGAATGGAATTCTGATTTGAAAAGGAGAAAAAAATAACTAAAAACATTTTAATTCTTTAACTTCCTAACTTTGATGATCTGCATCTGGTAACAGACAATGACATAACAATGACATAAAATGATAAACGTATCATTTTTTGAGTCATGAATAACCTGAACAATTTAAAGTTAATAATGCAAAGTATTTTCTTTGGTTACAGCTGATTATGTAAAAAATTCCAGTAAACTAATAAAATCTGACTATCCTTAAACACTTCCAAGTTACACACATATTTAAGTAAAACATGAATCAAAGAGGAATTTGAAAATGAATTTATGATAATTTAGTTGACGAATTCAATCACAGCTTATCAAAATCTGCACCATACAGATCAATCAGTGATTAAGAAACATCTTATGGTATAAATCTATGTCTTCACATGATGAAGAAGGGGGAATTTTAAAGCAAATGGTAGGAAGCATACATTAAAAATAAGCAAAATGATAACGATTTTGAACAGAAAACAGAATCAACAAATTAAAAGGATAGAATTTAGAAGATTTTTTATTTAAAGAAAAATAACTCTTCTGTGTCCCTCCCCAGTTCATTCCCCCTCGCTCTTTCTCTTTAATTACCAACTGTGAACAATTATTTTTCTAGATAAGTGTGAGGCCTGGAAACTCCTCCCCTATCCATTATGGAATTCTTCCTGACTTGGTCTTGTGTATGTCTTATGCAAATATAATAGCTGCCGTGTGTTTGTGAGTGAAATGATCATTTCATGTGTAGAAGGAAACATTTCGCAGAGATTTGGGCAAGTGGGCAAAGGCTGGGAGCTGGAAAGTATGGGAGGAAATTATCAAAATATGCTTATTGCATTGAATATTTGCAGAATAAATGAAAGTATTATTTAAAATCCACTGAATAGGAAAATATTTTATTTCACAGAGAAGAGAGGAGAGAGAAAAAGAGAGAGGGAGGGAGAGAGGGAGAGGGAGAGAGAAAGAGAGACAGAGAGAGAGAGAGAGAGAGAGAGAGAGAGAGAGAAGAGAGAACATTTGTTCCACTTGTGTGTGTATGTGTGTGTGTGTCTAGGTAGGAAGGTAGGTAGGTAGGTAGGTAGGTGCATAGGTAGGTAGGTAGAGAATAACTGAATAGCTTTTGGAAGTCAGACCATGTTCCTTCATTATGTTGGCCAGTGATATGACTCTGCTGTTAAAGACATCTGCATGAATGTACTTGGTGACCAGTGTTTGATCCTAGGATGCACATTTCTAGATAATGACATGAATTTTCTCCTCTGACCACCACATTTACACAATAGGACTCTTGTTCCACCATGTACTCTCTCTCTTTCTCTCTGTCTATCTCTGTCTCACCATTTCTTTCTCCCTTAAATAAGTAAATAGATACTGAAAAATAAAAGAATTGAGAGTTTAACATTTAGTAGGCTGTATTCTGAATAGACTCTATTTTGATGGACAGAATAGACTCTATTCTGAACTCTACATAATTTAATTATATTAGCCTTAAGTGTCCAATTGTATTAAAGAGTTCATAAAACAGAGACACATGTTCAGACATTGCTGAAACTTGAAAGTGTGAGATAAAGGAATATCATTGTACAATGCAAATCTAATAAGATGAAATTCTCTAAGCACTATATTATCATACCTTTTTCTTCCAAAAGTGATATTCTGTCTTTTATGTTATACATCAGTTAAGTACAAAAGAAAACCTTTCTTTCCAATTAAGGACTTCAAATATACTTTTAAGAGTAACACAGCACTGATATTAAAAATCCCTATTCATCAAAGATGAACCAATTGTCACTTGCGAAAACCTCCTTTAATGCCTCATCAACTGATTTTTTTCAAAATTTAAAGTGTTGACTATGTTTTCACTGAAAAGTTTGCCTGATTAAGAATATGCTTTTTAGATTCAAATTTCACAACATTTCATTTTTCTTATCATGGGTCTAGCCTACTATTACTTCTTTCCAGTGCTCCCAGTTTCCTTCAGTAGAAGTTCCTTTGATGTCTCTTTAGTCTATGTATTTTGGCTTAAGGAGAAAGGCTTCTTTTAGCGTTCTCATTGACTTGAAATATTGCACATGAAACAATTTAAAATACACATTAAATGTGTATATTTAATTAGTACTCTATTGAATCCACATTTACAGGTTTAAAAAATTCATCTATTTCCTGTCATCACTACTAGAGTACAATTGACATAATTTTAAGATTACTATGATATTAATAATATTTAATTCTATAACCATCAATCATGTTTTTATAATACAATTTTTATCAATATAATATTAATATATAACAATGAGGAATTCCATTAGATACATACATTAGTTATACTAATTTAAAGGAGTATACAAATAAGCAATGTGTGAAGAATAGAAATAACAACAATGAATCTCATTTTCTTTATTTTCTCAACAAAGTCAGACAAAAATATTTTCAATTATAATGTAGCATTCTATCTTGGAAAAAATTCATCAGAGAAATTTTGGAAAGAAAAATCTGTTTCTAGAAGATTGCATAAAATAATTTATGATAATGCAATAAAAATTAACAAAGAAGCAAAGATAGAAGAACATTGGAAAAATATTTAAGCCAAGAGGAAGTAAATCAAAGAACTGTGAAGAAGAACAAGCATCTATTCTTGGTATTGACACTTAAATGCCATTTTAATTATTTCAAGCTGGCTGTTTAAAATTACATTTTACAGTATTCTTGTGAATTTTCTTAACGTGTATCTCTGTGGCTAGTTCTTATTATGATTCAGTAGAAGTGCCACTCTGTCATTTCTGAGAAGGTTTTCCCTAAACTAGGCAAACCCAGTGAATACATTCAGGAGTCTTGCAGGCTAATTCAGTTCATAAAAGTGAAACTTTAGACGTGTGATACTGCAAATGGAGTCAATGCACAGCAGAGTCTCCTCTTTGGCATTCCCATTAGCTGTTACAAGAAGTGAGGCCATGCTGCCCATTCTCCACAATGAAGAATAGACACAGCATGTACCAGGTATCACAAGAACATTTGAAGCTGGTATGCCTTTCTTACTTCCTGCTTCTTCAGTTGCACAAGAGTTAAATGATAGTGTCTCAGTATTGGAATGATCTCACAGATGATCATGGATTTGTAATTTGCAGATAAAGGAGAAACATGGCTAAATGGAT
Organism: Typhlomys cinereus; assembly: GCA_023101885.1. NCBI lineage: Eukaryota > Metazoa > Chordata > Mammalia > Rodentia > Platacanthomyidae > Typhlomys > Typhlomys cinereus. Next base: position 9,154,902 of record JALPQD010000046.1, on the reverse strand, counting down.
TAAACAGCATGAAAAAGAGGTAAAATGTACTGAACCAAAAATTTTTTGTTTCCATATGTACTCAACTCTTACTACCTACTATAATTGCTTACAGTCTTAGACTATCATAGTATTACTATAAACACAAATGTACAGGTATGAGATTATAAATTTTCTAATAAATAGGATAATTTATAGGCATTTCACTGCTATATCAAAAGACTATACTTGGACTCATAAGTGTCAGCCAACCTTGACAATTATCTTTTTTTTTACACATATTGTGTGTGTGTGTGTGTGTGTGTGTGTGTGTGTGTGTGTGTATCAGAGGGCACTGGGTGTCCCTGTGGAGAACCATGGATGACTTGGGGAATCATTCTGGATTGCTTCTTTTTTTAAGTTTTTAAATTTATTTATTTTTCTGCTCATATAAACGTAATAGGTACCTCTGATGCCTCCCTCCCTCCACTCCTCCCTGGACATCCTGACTCCCTCCCCCTTTTTCCACTTCCTTTCCCCCCTCACTCCCTTTCTCACTGTGCCCCTCCCCCATCTCAGAAGCATCCTTTAATGTGTATATCAAACTTTCCTCTGGGTCCTCCTCTCTGATGAGGTGTAAGGACTCAGTGGCATTTCCTAGAACTCTTTCTTATGTTCCCCTTAAGTATAGGAACACTATTGTGACTGGAAATCCCTTGCTTCTAAGGATCCTAGTGCCTTTATTCTATGCTAGACTTTGAGGAGTCAATGATAAGTTGGTCATTGCACAGATCATGCAGAGTCCTATTACAATTGCTTCAGCCCTAACTTGTGTGGAATATCTTGGATATCTTGACTCCTCCCATCCTTGTGCTCTTACAATCTTACCACCCCCTCTTCCACAAATTTCCCTGAGCTTCAGGATAGGGAGAGATTAGGCATGACTGATTACAGATGGTTGATATAGAGTCTCTGGTGTTCTGAATTATGGTTTGTTGAATTTTTTTTTCACTTGTGCTGCTCCTGCAATGCCCTTCACTCCATCCTGATGGATATTGGACGTCACCCCCTGGCCAGAGATAAAAAGCTTTTAAAATATAGTCTTATTATAAGGATAGATTCAAAGGTTAATGGAATAAGAGTAAGGAGACTGCGGTGAGGGGTGGGTCAGTCTCCCATTGCAAAATGGTTATCTTCTATCTGCCAGACTATGCCCTCACTTTCTGGTAAGATCATACCCCATCAGTTGCAAGAGACCAGGAAGGAAAGTCTGTGAGCTTAACCAGATGTCTCATTACTTACTTGCAGTCCTTGATAGTGGCCTATTATTTCTGCTGTAGCATAGTCCCCTCTCTCCTTGTTTCTGGCGGGGCCCTCCTTCCCCTTCTCTCCTGTTTATAATCTTTGCAATTACAGAGATTTATCTTTGAGTGTGTCTAAGTGGGTTTGGTACTAGGATCCACCTGTTAGGGAGTACATACGATGCTTAATTTTCTTTTTTTTTTTTTAACATTTTTTATTATTATTTCCGCTCATACAAACTTAATCGGTACACCGGTTCCCTCCCTCCCTCCTCCTTCCCTCGAAACCCTGCTCCCTCTCCCCTCACCTCTCCCTCCCCATCCCCCAATGCCTTCCCCCGATTCCCCCAAGAATACTTTAATGTGCATGCCAGACTCTCCTCTGGGCCCTCCTCTCCGATGACTTACAAGGACCCTAGTGGCATTTCCCTGAATCCTTTCCTGTGTTCCACTTAAGCATAGGAACACTGCTGTGGCTGTCAATTCCTTGGCGCCAAGGATCTTGGTGCCTTTAGTAAATGCTAGACTTTGTGGGGTCAGTAGTGTGTTGGACATTTGCAAAGTCTAATTATGATTGCTTTGGCCCTAACTTGTGTGGAGTATCTTGCATATCATTGCTCCTCCTATTCTTGTGGTCTTACAATCATACTGCCCCCTCTTGCTCGAATTTCCCTGAGCTTCAGGATGGGGAATGATTAGACTGACCTAGTTCTAGGTGGTTAATATAGAGTCTCTGATGTTCTGGATTATGGTCTGTTGATTTTTTTTTTTGCAGTTTTGCTGCTCCTGCAATGTTCTTCACTCCATCCTGATGGATATTGTATGTCACCCCTTGCAGTCCTTGATGGAGGCCTATTTGCTGCAACATGGTCTCCTCTCTCTTTGTTTCTGGTGTGGCCCTCCTACCCCATCCCTCCTGTTCATAATCCTTGCAATTACTGGGTATTACAGAGATTTATCTTTGAGTGTTTCTAGATGGGCTGGGTGGGTTTGATACTAGGAGCCACCTATTAGGGAGTACTTATGACACTTAATTTTCTGGGTCTGGGATAACTCACTTAATATAATTGTTTCTAATAACATCCATTTCCTGGCAAATTCCAGTAATTCATCATTTTTGATGGCTGAGTAGTACTCCATTATATAGATGTACCACAATTTCCTTATCCACTCCTCAACTGTTGGACATTTGGGTTGATTCCATGACTTTGCTATTGTATACAGTGCTGCTATGAATAGCTTGTGCTATCGAGGTGAATTTTTGCTGTATGGGGGCTTATTCCCAAAAGTGGAATAGCAGGGTCATATGGCATTTAATTTCTTTAAGAATTTCCAGATGGCTCGCCAGAGTGGTTGTATGAGCCTGTATTCCCACCAGCAATGTAGGAGACTTCCCTCTCTCCACATCCTCTCCAGCATTTGTTGTTGTTTGTATTGTGGATGTTTGACATCCTGACCGGGGTGAGATAATATATCAGGGAAGTTTTGATTTGCATTTTTCTGATGGCTAAAGAAGTGGAGCATTTTTAAGATATTTGTTAGACATTTTAATGTCATCCCTGGTAAAGTTTCTTTTAAGTTCCAGGGCCCATTTTTTAATTGGGCCTTTAGGTTCCTTGGTGTTTTGTTTTCTAAGTTCTTTGTGCACTCTGGATAATACAGCTCTATCAGATATGTGGTTAATGAAGATTTTCTCCCATTCTGTGGGTTACAATCGTGTTACAATCTCTTTATTGGAACAGAAGCTCTTTAATTTCATAAGATCCCAACTGTTGAGAGTTGGTAGCAGTGACTGTGCCATTGGATATCTGTTTAGGAAATGTTGGCCTAGCCCAATCAGCTCTAGGCAGTTCCCTACCCTTTCAATTATGATTTTTATAGTCTCTGGCCTTATATCAGGTCCTTGATACATCTGGAATTAATTCTTGTACATGGTGACACATACGAGTCCAGTTTTAATCTTCTGCATGTGGAGATCCAGTTTCGCCAACACCATTTTTTGAAGATACTGTTCTTTTTCCATTGGATTTTTTGGGCCCCTTTGTCAAAGACCATATTGCTGAAATTTGTGGGCTTATATCTGGGTCTTCAAACCTTATCCATTGATCTGTGTGTCTATTTTGGAGCCAGTACCAGGCTGTTTTTATAACTATGGATTTATAGTATAGACTAAGGTTTGGTATGGTGATACCTCCAGCAGTGTTTTTGTTACTCAGGATTGTCTTTGCTATCCTGTGTCTTTGTGCCTCTATATGAATTTTGAGATTGTTTGGTCAACTTCTTTAAAGAATTGCTTTGGGATTTTAATTGGTATAGCATTGAATCTGTATATTGCCTTTGGTAGGATGGTCATTTTTACAATGTTGTTCCTGCCAATCCAGAAACATGGGAGGTCTTTCCACCTTCTGGTGTCTTCTGCAATTTCTTTCTTTAGGGTTTTAAAGTTTTCATTGTAAAGGTCACTTACTTCCTTGGTTATGTTTACACCAAGGTATTTCTTTTTTTTAAGGGCTATAGTAAATGGGATTGTTTCTCTCAAGGCTTTTTCACTCCTTTCATTCTGGGCATATAGTAAGGCCTCTGATTTTTGTACATTTATTTTGTATCCACAGCACTTAATTTTCTGTGTCTGGGATACTTCACTCAATATATTTTTTTCTAATTCCATCCATTTCGCAGCAAATTGCATTAATTCATCATTTTTCATGGTGGAATAATATTCCATTGTATAAATGTACTACATTTTCCTTATTCACTTGTCAACTGTTGGACATTTGTGTTGATTTCATGACTTTGCTATTGTAAACACTGCTGCTATGAACATGATCATGCTTGTTCCATCGAGGTGAATATTTGCTGTATGGGGGTTTATTCCCAAAAGTGGAATAGCTGGGTCACATGGCATTTCAATCTTTAATTTCTTTAAGAATCTCCAGATAGCTCGCCAAAATGTTTGTATGAGCCTGCATTCCCACCAGCAATGTAGGAGAGTTCCCTCTCTCCACATCCTCTCCAGTACTTGGTGTTGCTTGTATTGTGGATTTGTGCCATCCTGACTGGGGTGAGATGATATCTCAGCCACTTCCCTGATGGCTAAGGATGTGGAGGATTTTTTAAGAAATGTGTTAGACATTTTCATTTCGTCCCTTGTAAAATTCCTTTTAAGTTCCAAGGCCTATTTTTTAATTGGGCTATTTGTTTCCTTGGTGTTTAGTTTTCTAAGTTCTTTGTTCACTCTAGATAATAGAGCTCTATCAGATGTATGGTTAGTGAAGATTTTCTCCCATTCTGTGGGTTGCATTTGTGCTTGAGTTACAATCTCTTTATCTGAACAGAAGCTCTTTAATTTCATAAGATCCCATCTGTTGACTGTTGGTTATATTGACTGTGCTATTGGATTTCTGGTTAGGAACTGTTGGCCTCGTCCAATAGGTCCAGGGAGTTCCCTACCCTTTTAACTAAGGTTTTTGTAGTCTCTGGCCTTATATTGATGTCCTTGATCCATTTGGAATTCAGTCTTGTACATGGTGACAAGTACGGGTCCAGTTTTAATCTTCTGCATGTGGAGATCCAGTTTTGCCAGCACCATTTGTTGAACATGCTGTACTTTTTCCATTGGACTTTTTGGGCCCCTTTGTCTAAGATCAAATGGCTGTAATTGTGTGGGCTTATATCTGGGTCTTCCACCCTTATCCATTGATCTATGTGCCTATTTTGAAGCCAGAACTGGCTGTTTTTATGACTATGGATGTGTGGTGTAGACTAAGGTTTGGTATGGAGATACCTCCAGCAGTGTTTTTGTTACTCAGTATTGTTTTTGCTATCCTGGGTCTTTTGTGCCTCCATATGATTTTGAGATTGTTTGGTCAACTTCTTGAAAGAATTGCTTTGGGATTTTAATTGGTATAGCATTGAATCTGTATATTGCCTTTGGAAGGATGGTCATTTTTACGATGTTGGTTCTGCCAATCCAGGAACATGACAGGTCTTTCCACCTTCTAGTGTCTGCTGTAATTTCTTTCTTTAGGGTTTTAAAGTTTTCATTGTAAAGGTCACATATTTCCTTGGTTAGGTTTATACCAAGGTATTTCATTTTTTAGGGGCTATAGTAAATGGGATTGTTTCTTTCAAGGCTTTTTCACTTCTTTCATTCTGGGCATATAGGAAGGCCTCTGATTTTTGTATGTTTATTTTGTATCCTGCTAACCTGCTGAACTTCTGTATTAGTTCCACGAGCTTCCTGGTAGAGTTTTTGGGATCACTCATGTATAAGATCATGTCCTCAGCAAATAGAGATAACTTGACTTCTTTCTTGCCAGTTTGAATCCCTTTTATCTCCCTTTCTTGTCTTATGGCTTCAGCTAAGACATCAAGTACAATATTGAAGAGAAGTGGTGAAAGTGGATAGCCTTGTCTAGTACTGATCGAAGTGGGAATGCTTCAAGTTTTACCCCTTTGAGTATAATACTTGCTGTGGGCTTGTTGTATACAGCTGTTATTATATTGACAAAGGTTACTTTCATTCCAACTGTCTTAGCATTTTGATCATAAAAGGCTGTTGGATCTTATCAAAAGCTTTTTCTGCATCTTTAGAGAGTATCATGTGGTCTTGGATTTTAGATTGGTTTATATGGTAGATTACATTTATTGATTTGCATATGTTGAAACAATCTTGTGTGCCTGGGATAAAGTCTGCTTGATGCCCGTGAATGATCTTTTTGATATGTCTTTGAATCTGATTTGCTAAGACTTTGTTGAGAATCTTTGCATCTGTGTTCATCAAAGAGATTTTCCTATAGTTTACTTCTTTAAGTGTATCTTTATTAGGTTTTGGGATTAAGATGATATTAGCTTCTTAGATAGAATCTGGTAGTGTTCCTTCCTTTGATATTTCATGGAACAGTTTAAGGAGTATTGGTGTTATTAGCTCCTTAAATGTCTGGTAGAACTCTGCTGAATCCATCTGGCCCAGGACATTTTTGGTGAGAAAATTCGAGATTACTTCATTGATTTCCTCATATGTTATAGGACTCTTTAAATAATTCACAACTTCCTGATTCAAGTTTGGTATAAGTTATGCTCACTTAGGAATTCATCCATTTCTTTTGTGTTGCCAAATTTCATAGAGTATAAGTTTTTGAAATATGATGTTATAATACTCTGAATTTCTTGGGTATCCATAGTGATAACTCCATTTTCATTTCTAATTTGTTAATTTGTGTTTTTTCTCTCCTGCTTTTGGTTAGTTTAGCTAGGAGTGTTTCAATCTTATTGATTTTTTCAAAGAACCAGCTTTTTGACTGGTTGATTCTCTGTATCATTTTCCTAATCTCATTTTCAGATATTTCTCCCCTTATTTTGCTAATCTCCTCTCTTCTACTACTTTTGGGATCAGATTGCTCTAGTGTCTCTAAAGTTTTACGCTGCACTGTTAAGTTATTTATTTGTGATGTTTCCATTGTTTTGATGTAGGCATTCAGAGCTATGAACTTACATCTTAGGACAGCTTTCATTGTGTCCCAAAGATTGATAAGTTGCATTTCATTTCAGTTTCAGGAAATCTTGAATTTCCTTTGTAATTTCCTCCTTAATCTAATTCTCATTCAGCATCATAGTGTTAAGTTTCCAGGATTTAGTGTATTTTCCATTGTTTATTGTGTTATGGATATCAAGCTTTATACCATGGTGGTCTGATATTGTGCAGGCCAGAATTTAAACTTTCCTGTATATGTGGAGATTTGTTTTGTGGCCCAATATGTGATCTATTTTGGAGGAAGTTCCATGTGTGCTGAGAAAAATGTGTATGCTTTGGTGCATGGGTGAAAAGTTCGAAATAAATCTGTGATGTCCATTTCTTTAAGGGTTTGGTTGAGTGCCAAAGTGTCTCTGTTAAGCTTTTGGTCTGTTGTTCTATCCCATGTTGAGAGGGTAGTGTTGAAATCCCACGAATTATTGTTTGGGGGTAGATTTCCCGGTTTAGATGCCTTAGTGTTTGTTTAATGAATGTGGAGGGGCCTGTGTTAGTTGCATATATGTTCAGTATTGTGAAGTCTTCCTGGTGAATTGTATCTGTGACTAAAATGTTGTATCCATCTATGTCTCTTATGATTTTTTTTGGTTTGAAGTCCACTTTGTCCGAAAGCATAATGGCTATCCCTGCCTGTTTCTTGGTTCCATTAGCTTGCAGAATTTTTGACCAACCTTTTATTTTTAGGATGTGCCTATCTTTTGTGGTAAGAGGAGTTTCCAGAAGGCAGCAGATTGATAGGTTGTGATTGTTAATCCAAGTTTTTAATCTGTGTCTCTTGATTGGTGAGTTAATACCATTGACATTTAATGTTATAATGGAGAAATTATTTTTAATTCTGGACATTTTTTATGTTTAGTGGCTTTTGTAAGTGTATTGTTTGACATTTAGGTTTTGGTGGTATTATACTTTCCTTCTGTCCTCCTGGATACACTTGTTTTTTTTTTTTTTTTCGAGCTTAAGTATCATTTCTAGCATTTTTTGAAGACCTGGTTTGATAGCCATGATAAACCTTCGAGTTGTTTTTGTGCTGAAAGACTTTTCTTTCTCCCTCGATCATGAAGGATAGTTTTGCGGGGTATATCAATCTGGGTTGACATTTTTGCTCATTCAATACTTGAAGTACGTCTCTCCAAGCTCTTCTTTCTTTTATTGTTTCCATTGAGAAATCTGTGGGGCTTTTCAAGTCTCCCCTCGACTGCTGTCCCACAGCAGTAAAGGGAAACCCTGCCCCACAAGTCCAATCGGGAGAGATAATGTCACTGGAAGTGACAGCGACTTCCTGTATATCATCAATCAACTGTTGAGAGAGTTTGTTATACAAAGCAATGGATGAGCCTATACCCGCAGTTCCTGCCCCAATCCCTGTAGCCACCCCCAACCCCAGCAAGAGAGGAAGAGCCTCTATGGCTCTTGGGCTTCTGGGCTCAGAATGGTCTAAGGCTGGGATGGGCAAAGATTGGTTATTTGGAAGGATCACAATGTCTGGGAGCAGTATCACAGGCACGCACAGCCCAGTCCAGTTACCTGGAAGCGCGTTGAATACCTGACCCCACTGTAGAAGGCAGTACCGTTTGGAGCGCATAAAGTCCAGTGTTGTGTAGGAGCGGTGATATTTTTCCCACACCAGGACGGATCTATCAACCCTATATATAGGGAATTATTCGAGGGGGGGTGTTCTTTCGTGGGAGAATACAAGTCAAATTGGCACCAAGAGGAGACGTTAAGGACACCTCCAATATAGGCGGGAGCAATTGGCAATTAGGGGGAAAAACCAGGGAGGTCTCAAGTATCACAGGAAAACCGGTAACTCTTAGTGTTCCGTGAGGCAAGCAAAGCCAGCAGTCCGCTGCCAATGGGGGGGTTTGTAAGGTTTAATAGAGAAATGTGGCTTGTAGTATATCTTGTGTCCCAGGGTCGAGATCAAGTTCTCCCCTCAGATCAGGTAAGGCCAGGGGATGGTAAACTGGGAATTTGGGGCCAGACTCTATTATCCACTGTATAGTCTCCTCAACATGCTGTTGTTGTGCCCAGTCCTATACCCCTCCCCCATCAGATTGGCCTGGGGAGGGCCGAAGGGTCCAGCACATCTCTTTATCCCTTTCCACGGGACAAGCCTTTCCTAGTTGGTATCCCTTCGAATAGCCAGTCCATAGAGTGCGTCCTTCGGAATCCATACATTGACCAGCATCCCTATAAAAATGGGCAGGCATTAAGGTAAAAAAAGAAGTGCAGATCTTGGGTCAAGGCGGAGGTTCCCTAGGACCTTGGGGTCGGGGTGTAGGCTTTGGCCAACACACCATCTTCCCTGCAACATAGGTGCTGCATTTACACATGATGGTGACCTCCCATCCACCATGAGGTGCCCTTATGTTAAGTGGGAAGGATATCTTAGAGAGAAAACAATGGGTGGGGGGTTGAGCCACTGCCAGAGTGCATGGGTTGCATGGGTTAAGACGCTACTTGCGTGCAGGATGGCCATTAGTAGGTCCAATAGAAGGAGGGCAAGAAGTGGCATCAGCTTCTCCATGGCCAAATGCTGCCTGGTAAGCGAGGATCACGATGAGTATTCCCATGAGGCCTAGACAAAGGGTCCACCATGGCCTTTTCATTCCTGTTGAAGAAAAAACATTATACCTCAAGAGGGTAGGCTCTTGGGCAAAGGTGTAGTCATTTGGGGCATTCACCAAGGTATCTTAGATTTCTGGCAGGGATCCAGAGGCTCTCTGACTGGAAAAACACAACTGAATCCTCTTCTTGCACTTATAAGTAGGTCGGGACCATGCTATTTACCAGTCAGAGGGTCCTTCCATTGAACTTCAACTTTCATGGTGTCCAATCATCCCAATGTCGGTGGAAAGCCGTTAGGGGCTTGATCTTTTGAAAAGTTTAAAATGTTTAACATTAACAGGGCGGTTCTCAGCTGATCATGGGGTTTGCTTCCCCCTTTTTGTTTTTGTAATTGAACCTTTAGAGTTTTGTTGTGTCTTTCTATGATGGCCTGCCCTTTTGGATTATAAGGGATGCCTGTGACATGTTTAACATCTCAGGTTTGAAAAAACTGTTTCAGTGACTGGCTCTAGAAGCAGAGCCCATTGTCTGTTTTTACCTGCATTGGAGGAAGTGACTCATGGCATATTTGGCCTTTTCACCTGTGTTTACAGTGGCCCAACAGGCATGTGAGCATGTATCAATGGACATAAAAACGTATTTCAATTTCCCAAACAGCATGTAATGTGTAACGTTAGTTTGCAAACAAGGTTGGGTTGTAATCTCCTTGGATTTACTCCAGGGGTTTGGAGGGGAGGCACCTATAGAAAGGCATGCATGAGGCTCTAATGATCTTTTTTAAATCTTTTATGGGGACCTATGATGTAACCCCGTCCAGTTTACATGTGTTAGGTCATGAAGACCCTGGGCTAGTGATCAAGTCTTGGGAGGATGGTACCGAAGCGTTAAATGCTCCAGATGTAGCCAATTGGTTTGCTGCAGAGTTGCCTTGGGTGAGTCTCCCTGGCAAATTCTGATGGCCCCTCAGATGTTGTAGAAATATGGTGTTAGCCTGTTCCCTCAGCAGGGTTCTCAGTTGAATCATTAAAGGAGTTATGGGATTATTGTCCAACCTAATACAGGATAAGCTTAATATGGGCAGCAAGTTGACTGCATATAAGCTGTCAGAGAAAAGGTTCATGGGTTCTTTTACTTGAAATAGGGCCATAGTAATAGCATATAATTCTTTGAATTGTGCTGAGCCTGTGACTGGTTCAAAGTATGTGGCAGAGACCTTTCCAAATTGGGGGGTTATAAGACCACTGCAGCCCTGGCTCTACCCCCATCTGTGAACACGTTCAGGGCTCGTGGGAGCGGGGAAGTGGAAAACAAGGTAGGTGTCTTCCATTGGAGTCTTGAGACTTAGTTTCCCCAGAAAACCCTCAAGTGCAAGGGAAATTCTGGCATGGTTTCTGTGAAGCCATTTGAAATCTGTTAAATGATAGGGGATAGTCAAGACATCAGGATCCTTCTCATAGTGTTGGATAGATGTATCCCTACCTTTGATTACTAAATCAGCCACCTGATCTGATTGGGAATATATTCTGGGGCCCCTGCCAACAGTTGTATGAATCCGTTGGAGAGGTTCTCCCTCTTGGGTTAGGGTGGCCGTGAATAATTGAGTCCCAGGAAGAACCCACAAGCAAAGAGGTAAAGCAGGCTGGTACTGGGCCAACAAGGCTGAATCAAGGGCATCTTGGACCTTATGAAGTGTTTGTATGTGTTCAGGAGAAAGAGCAATTACTTTTTCAGGGCTTTTGTTCTTCAGCAGATCAAATAGTGACAATAGGGTCTCTGTGGAAATAGGAAGCCAAAGCCTTAACTAATTAAGTTCCCCCAGTAATCTTTGAAATTCATTGATAGAGTATGAACTGTGAATAAGCAATTGAGGTTTAAGGGGGCTGACAGCGTCTCATTGAAGCTCTGCCCCCAGGATATTAAAGTTTTTTTTTTTTTCCCTTGAAGTTCTCAACACCTTTTCTTTGTCTTGAATGTGGAGTGTTTTGACTATTATTTGCCGTGGAGATCTTCTATTTTGGTCATATCTGTTTGGGGTGCAGAATGCCTCTTGTATTAGGATGGGCCTCTCATTCTTTAGTTGAGGGAAGTTTTCATTTATGATAGTTTGAAAATTTTCCTCAGGTGTGATATTTTGGGATTCTTGCTCTGGCATTCCATGAATACGGACATTAAGCTTCTTCAGGGTGTCCCATAGCTCTTGAATATTCCTCTCAATGGAATATTCTTCCATTGAGTTGGTTAATTCTCTCACTTTGTCTTCAAGATCTGAAATTCTATTTTCTGCTTTGTTAGTTCTGCTGATAAGACTCTCTGTTGAGTTTTGGGTTGAAGATAACTTGTCTTCTAGTTCAATTTTAAACTCTGCCTGAAACTGTTTTAACTGCTCTATGTCTATTTTTGTTTCTTGAACTGTTTTTCTCAACTCCTCCAAGTGCCTGTTATGTTCCTGTTCGAAGTGGTTGATGGGGTTGTTTAACTCCTCCGGGATTTCCTCTTTCATGTTATTAATCATGGTAATGATTATACTTTGAAAGTCATTATCTTGGGTCTGGCTTTCTTGGTTATTATCTGTGAATTTGTTCTGGTTGGAATCCATTATTATGGGGTTAATTCTTTCGGTGGGTGATTTGTCTTCATGGGTTTTGTTTCTCATGGATCTGCACTTTGACATGGGCATTGTTGTTTATGTCTCTTACGACCTTTCAGTTTCTGTGTGTTTTTGACTGAAGTGATTTAGTTGGTATTACTACTCTCTGGCAGTTATTACTAGTGCTTGGGTTGTAGATGAGTTCGTTAGTCTGCTGTTAGTATTATTTCCTAGATGAGGCTATTAGGCTATTAGTACATCAGTCAAGTCTGGTTAAGTAGACAGGGGGTGAATATTAGTATGGTAGTGAGCTTTTATGATTTAGTGTCTTGGTGATATGTGAGGGTGAGTGGTATAATCCCTGGAGTTGTATATATTTTGGGGGTGGCTGTATGGAAAAGTTAATCTACAGTGATTAATACATAAAAGAAGCAGTATGGTAAAAGAATGAGATTTACTTATCTTTGGGCTAGATGTGAAGAATCTCTCCCATGTGATAGGATGATTTTAGAGGACTTCAGATGTATCGCCTTTGTCCCTTAGAGGGTTTACTTGGGTTTTCTTTGGATTCTGTTGAATTCTGAGTAGCAGTGTGTCTTCCGTAGACCAAGAGCGAGGGTCCCCGGTGGGTTGGAGGGGGAGAGGGACTGGTGGTGATGGAAGAACTCTTCCTCTGGGACCTGGGACTTGGTTTAGTGGCCCACCCAGATTCCAGGGATGGAGAAACCAGAGCAAGTCCTGTCCTGGTTGGGCGGGCAGGTGGGCGGGAGGAACAAAGGAGCTAGGGCAAAGTGGAGGCAGCCTGGGCGCTGCCCGGGCTGGCTGTTAGGAGGAACTGAGACAAGGGGCGACCTGGGGGCTGGGTAACTCACCTGGGATGGAGGACCGACCTACCACGAGCGAGTCCCGTCTAGGGCAGGCAGGCAGGCGGGGGAGCCATTCTGTATTGCTTCTACCTCCTTTATACTTTGTTCTGGGATTTTCCAGGCTCTACCCACCAGGGCCCGAGGTGCAGGGCACCAGCTTTTCTGATATGGGAACTTAGGACCTTCTGCTTGTGATACAGAGTCTTATGCCCTGAGTTATCTCTCCATCCCTTGATAATTATCCTTAGGTTTTATTTTCATTCTCATGAGCAACAGCAAGAGCTATTATTCTACACCATGGTCAGAATTTGATACCATGTTAGCCATTTTATTTGAAATATTCTTATTTTATTTTAAAATCTTTAGTAACAGATGCTTCAATGTTTTGCTACATTGGTATTTTTAGTTGTGTGTATGTGTGCGTGTGTATGTGTGTGTGTGTGCATCAGAGGACACACTCTGTGTGCCTGTGGAAGACCAAAGGTGAGTTTGAGAATCATCCTGAATTGCTTCTACATCCTTTTACTTTATTTTGTGCTTTTACAGGCTCCACCTTCAAAGTCTTGAAGTAAAGTGTGCTGCTATTTATATCCATCATTTTTATGTGGGATTTGGGGACCCAAACTCAGGTCCTTCTTCTTGCAAGGTATTTCATATGTGTATACTTTCTCTGATATATCACATGGTATACTTGGAACCTTTGACATTTTAAACTTTGATTTTAATTTTCTTAATATTGATGTATATTCTTGATCAGTTACTATAAAATTAATCATTTTCTAAATTCTGAATATTGTAGCAGGAGAAAAAAGACAGAAAATATAAGGGGTCAATGAATATGATTCACATAAAGGAATAATGATTGTTCTATCAATCAAAATAATAATTTTAAATTAATAAATATGTATATAAGCTGAAGGTAATTGAATATATTAATGAAAATGTATAAACCGCTAGAATAGCATGAAGAAAATATAACTATAAATTAGATGTATGTAAAGGACATTCTAGTAAAGTCCAGTATATTCATCTACAAAAGTGAAATACTATTTTATAGATAATTTGGGGTCAACTATTGTATATATTTTTAAATAATCATTAATTTGTATATCATAAATTGTTGTACAATTTGAAATGGAAATTGAAAATGAAATAAAATTGCCTTTGATGTTGTACTTTCTTGAAAAGACAGAAAATGAGTGTAAAATAAGAATATTATGAATGCTTTTTAATTCATAAACTATAAATGTGATTTTAATTAGTTATTAATATATTCACCAACCAATCTGACAAATATACCTAGTTAATTTTATGAGATGAAATATCTTGTTCTTAGTTCATAGAATGAAGTTTTAAGAAGCAGTACCTTGGAACTGGGAGCCAGAAACCTCAGGAAAGTAATTACTGTCAAATAAGTTCATGCAGAAGGGCATTGAAACCAATGGGATTGATGTCTTTATATTACCAAAGACAGTAGACTCTGTCTTTCTCTTGCTTGTTCCCTCTATCTTTTTCTTTCTGTCTCTGTCAGTACATTCACAGAGAAATGCCATAGGGAACATAGCCATGCAAGCAACCAGAATTTAAGACTTTTATTGCGTTTGTCTTCATTGTGGAGTTTTAGTGTACAGGATTTGAGAAAGTATTGCTTAAGCTATAAGATCCATTATTTTTGTTGTTATGAAAGCCCGCACAAACTAATTCAGGCAAAACTGATGCAATGTTATAAAATCTGTATAAATGAGTTATCAATTTAGATGAACAGCTGAAAATACATTACACTAATTTAGTAGAGAAGAAACTTTAGAATCCTCCATAATCTGTTATCTATCCACATATAAACATATACATAATCTTTTATCTATATGAGTATACATATACACATATGCATATATATAATATATATTAGGAATCTAGGAATAAATGGTCAGTCTTTCATATTTTAAAAATCTATAGCAGAAATTTCTTATATAGATATTCTTAATAAAGAAAAATCCAGACTAAGTTCAGTAAGATTCCAGGTGATAGTTCAACAGGATCCCATCTGCCAAGGACCCTTGTACTGTCCAGACACTTGGGATAAGGATATTTGACAGCCTTCCTTTCTTTCAGCTGCTCCAATTCAGCATGGAATGAGCCAGATTTGTCACCTCTTCTCCATAGAGCCTCAAATAGCCTCATCAGACAGATGGTGGGATAATGAAGTTATTTAATTTCTGCTGGACAGCTAGTGCTGTTAGAGAGGTGTGTCCTATGGGAACCACACCCACAACCCCTCCAGCTTTTACCTAACTTTCTAGTGGCTCTTAAACCCTCCACTCCTTAGCAATGACAGAATGCAAGTGAGTGTGGCTCCACCCAGCACTCCTCTTCCTTCTGCTCTTCTGCCAAGGCAGCTCTGTCTTCTCCTACCCATGTTATGGTGGCAGTTCTCATCCTGTTCTCTCTGATCTAAGTTATCTACTCTGCTCTAATACTCTCCTACTTGAAGGCTATGGTTTCCTCCTCGCCTCCCTTGGACCTAGCATCCAAAAGTTTCTTCTGTCTTCTCTCCTTTTCAATAAATTCCTTGCTTTGACCACTAAAAAACAAGAAAAATCTAGACAATATCTCAAATTGGAGAAACAGTCCTAAATTATTCATTGCACTACTACTCAACAAGCAGGGGTGAAATCCATAACTATAGCAGCATTATATAAACAAAGCACACAGAGAAGTGTGAGCCCCAAGATGACTAGCTGAGTTCCTTTAACTTCACTTCAGGCTCCTTGAACTTACATGCTAGTGACTCTGACTTTTGCTATATTATGACACTCAAGCTCTTTGGCTCTATCACTTTATATTCTTGCTGTGTTGATATCTTCCATCTCCTTGACTGACAAGTCTCTGTGTAGCCTTCAAATTTCAAAAGCAATGCTACCTTCTCTATGATTTCTTTCTAACGCATCAGACAAGGCCAGATTTCCTCTTGTAGATACTCAGAGAATCATGCATATTCTCTTAAGAGCACTCAAGACAATTATTTCATTTTCAATTGATAATTCTTTGAAGAGTACAAGTTTCATTAAAATAAGGATGATCTTATTTGTAGTTTTTCTATTCCACTTGTACAATGCATTGTTTGAGGCCTTGTAGGGACTTAAGATAATTTGTTGAGTGAAAGCAGAAATATAGAAATTCAGCAGTTGATATAGACATAGACGCAAATTTGTATTTTTCGTATGAGTATTTATATATGAATATAGTCAATTATTTTAGATATGGTACAAACCAGAATGATGTCAACATAAATGTTTCATGTTACATTTTCTTTAGCCAAATTTTCTTTTTTTCTAATTAGTTGCTATTTATATATTCATTTGTTCTTAACTTAATATCCTTTTAAAAATATTAAATTAAATCTTCAGAACCCCATGTTATATGTTATATTGCTTTCTTAGATACACTGCAATTTTAAATAAATATAATATGATATATGCAATAGTTTGTTTATTGTATTGATTGATAACATTGTATATGAAATTTTATGTTTATGAATATTGATATTTTTAGAGACAGATAAAAATCTGGATACAGATAATGTTGGTATAGATATAGAAACAGAGATTCAGCACATCCTCACATACTAACTCAAACTCTATATTGTGCTGCTGAAGGAAAGATGCTGGCATTAGATCAATGGGTTATTCATTCACAAGTTCCACAACTTGAGTGAGGACATAAAGTCCAGCCTTCCACTGCTTTTTGAAAGCTCAGAGTGAAATGTTTTCATTTTATGCATGTGAGGAATTCATTATCAGTTGCCTTTTGATGAAAACAAGAGGGTCAGATTAAATTTGAATATCTCTGCTCACACATCGATTTCAAACGTGTTCTTTTATATTGCTATTAGGTTTTATTTTCACTCTATATGAGATATGCAAGAAAGAGAAATGACTTTTCTCAGAAAGAGATTGAAAAAAATTGCTTTCATAATGACAGGGTTATTTGAGAAATGCACCGTGCTCTATTTGTTCTTTGATCTGAGGAACCAAGCTTATCCTAGCTGCAATTTGGAGCTATTAAGAGAGAGGATTATGTGGAAACTGGAGGCAAATGCTAGACCAGGCTTATCTTGAGAGTTATTAGGGAGTGGAGATATATTTTCTTGTAGTTCACCCTGAGGCCTTCTGTGGGGTGAAGCAGGGCCTGTATCTGAAGACATGGAGGGACCAGTTTTGTGGGATCACACTGTGGAGCAGATGATGTTCTGCAGTATTAGTACCTAGCATCTGAAGTCTGGGAATTATCTGGAAGTTAAATTTATAAAGAAGATTACTGTTATTAGATTTCCATTATTTGTGGAAATAAGATTGTACACACACACACATGCACACACACACACATGCACACACACACACATGCACACACACACACGCACACACACAGAATAGTGGAAGAGTAAATCTGTGAGAAGGGAAAAGGGGACTAGTAGCATTGAAATGAAGATACATGAGGGTAACAAGGTTGAACATGGTCAACCTGATTATTTAGATAAAATATCATTATGAAACCCAGCATTAGTTATAATTAGTATGTGCTAATATTCATAGAAGTAGAACAAAGAAAAGAAAGTGAATGAGAATTAGGGCTTGAATCCCGCACATCTGTTCATTAGTGGATGCAACAGGCTGCCTTTGGCTCCTGTACATCTAACAGCAACTAGGGAGAGCTGTGTATGCAGTGCTGCCCCCTGCCGACTCTCAGAGGAAGAGCTCAACGTAGTGATAGCTGCAGCAAAGCTTCTGAATTTTACATTTTATATCTCTTTTGTCACATATATTTTGCAACACATATTTTTACCTGTTCATATTCCTTGTGGTGGTGGGGGAGCAGTATGAGCTGTGTATCTACTGTGGAGAATAATAGGCTCCCAAATAGATATAAACCCAGCATCATTAAAAAGGCCTTTGTTAAACCTAGTAGGACACAAAACAAAGGTAAATGAATATGGGGGAAGCATGTAGGGTTGTGTTACTGGCCAAAGATGGGAGAAACATAAGAAAGGGAAGAGTGTGGTGTCATCAGAGTTCCTTATGCACATGTGTGTAATTGTCAAAGAACAAAACTGATTAATGATGTATTTTCTGCAGTAAGCAAACTGGAAATTGTTTGCAAACATATTGGGAATATAAAAGAGGAATGACATGAAAATGTGTCCTGGGCATAGACAGAGATCTGAAATTTTAACTTTGTCCTGGCATTCTGGGTTGTCAATGATTAATCCTAAATGGGTATCACACTGTTTGTAGAGTATGGCTTTAGTGCCTATGTGGCCAGGTGTCTCTTTACACACATTGCTTCAGCTTCTGTTTCGTCTTAAAAAAGTAATAAAAAAGGTAGTCATATCAGCTCCACGAGGATGTGATACTTTTCTAGGCTTGATAACTTATTTGCATTGCTTTTGTTCTTGTGTGGAATTTAATCCACAAGTAAGATTAGGGACTCAATATAAATGTTTTGCACACATTGCTTAACAGTGTGAATAAATCAATATATGAATTTATTCACGTCAGGGTCTAAGGTAGAGGAAAGAGGTGATATCATGCCATTTATTTTTACAATTCTGCAATTTATCTGCATCATAAACTTTAAAAATATATCTCTCTTAATTTATCTATACTTCTCCTCAAGTATATCTTCCCCAAGTAATTTCTTCTAATATGTAAGGAAATTTGTTCACATTAGCTAAGTGAAAAAGATGTACATTATATATACATATACACATATATGTGCATATTTATGTTTTGCACTGTTATAGGAAAATTGTCTATTTTAATGACCTTCTAGCAACACCCAAAAGGGTCCATTTGAAAAGTTTCATATACAGAAAGTTCCAGGATATTTTAAAATATAAATTGTTTGGAAAGAAGGGAAAAATAGTTGCTCTGCATTCAAAAAATAAATCATTGACAGGAAATTCTGCATTTTAGGAATAGAGGTCCAAGAGTAACTTTCTCACACAGCCACTTTATGAGAAGCATCGTCATCTTTACCAGTATAACCACAGGGTCATTATCGATTAACCTGGGATATTGACAACACTAGATGATATAAAATATAAATCATTTTAATAGAAGTCAAATTTCTGAATCCTATTAAAATTTAAAGCTCTGCAGGATCTTGATAATGAAGAATTTTAGTTTTCCTCAATATTTATGAAAAAGTAAAGTGCTAGAAGGTTACTGTACTCCTTAAAGAATGTCATGAAATTACTGTATGATGTGTTCTAACTTTGTAATAAATACAATTACTTGTGTTGTAGGTAAGTTATATGTTTTCTAGGTAGATAACATGGTGTAGTAGCTATCTAAAAATACTTATTCTAAGTATTACACAAACCATATTATTCAAGTTATTTATTATATTTAATTTATAACTTTTTAACTTTTTATCTTGCTACTTTTACAAATATAATTGGGTGGTTGTCTCTGCCCCTTTCCCTCCCTTACCTCTCTTTCCTCTCAGTCTCCTACCCTCTCCTTTCCTTCACCATTCTTTCCCACTTCCTCCCATCCTCCTGTCTGTCTGGTACTGTGGGGCCCAGGGTTCCTTTTGGATTGTTTGCTCTAGTGGGGGCTCAGGCCTCTGTGGTGGACTAAGTGGTCCTTCTTTGGACAGACTTATTGGTAAGGGCACCTTTCACCTGTCTGGCCATAGACCCTAAGGTTACCACTGCATGTAATTGTTTTTCCTGAGAAAACAGTCACTGTGCAGGTCTTTTGAGGGTATGTCTCATTTCAGTAAGTTACTGGATGCAGCAAACCTGCCTTAAATGGACTTTCTAGGCCAGCAGTGGATCTCCCAATCTTTAGGCTCTACAGTTTTGCAATCCCCCTCCTCCCCCCACTTCTGAGAGAGTCTCTGAGCCTTAGGATGGGAAGAGATTTGGTTGATCTGATTCCAGCTGCATGTTCAGCGTCATTGCATTCTGGTTGGTTGCTGTTGTCAATTTCACTATTATCCTGGTGCACTAGATTGTCTGTTGTTTGGGTGTCCAGATCTTTTTTTTTTTTTTTAATCTAAAGACAAAATGAGAGGTGTTTAAATGGAAGTTTACTCTCTGGTGTTAGTGGTTAGTGTTGCCACATCTGATCCTGTCGAAAGTCAGTTTTTACCCCCACCTAACTGTTATGTAGACTGGTTTATAGTGTTAGGTGTGTGTTCCCTATCATGGAGGGGGTGGGAAGGGGTTAGGGGTTAGTAAGCAGGGACTTGGTTATTTGAAGACTAATGATCCTCTGCTGTGTCCTAGTCCTGTTCTTCCATCTCCTTCAGGACTTTTCTTACATAAAAGCCTTTTTAAAAAAAATTTGTGTCCCCATCATCTTTTGTTTTGGGTCTTTTGGGATCTTTCTTCAACCTCTCTGGCCTGCATTCCTTTGTGTCACTGGGTTGTACTTTGTGTAAGTGTTTCTGTTTGCTTACATCAAATGGAGGGATAATCTCTAGCATCCGCTTATAAGGGAGAACAACTGGCATCTTTCTTTGTCCAGGGTGTTTCACTCAGTATGATTTCTTCTAGCTCATTTACTGGCAAATTTTCTTAGTTTATCTTTTCCTGTATCACATTTTCAATAACCATTTGTCAACTGTTGGGCACATAGGTTGGTTCAATTTCTTTGCAATTATGAAAAGGGCTGCTATGAACATGGTTGTACACGTTTCTGTGCCGGATGCAATGTTCTTTGGGAATATTCCCAGGAGCGGTTTAGCTGGGTCATATGGAATTCCAATTTTTAACTTTTTTTAAGATACCTTGAAATTGATCTCCAAAGCAGTTGTATAGATTTATAATTCCACCAACACTGTACAAGGGTCCCCTTCTTTTCATGTGTATGTCAGCATTTGCTGCTGTTTGTGTTTGGATCTTAGCCATTCTAATTGGAATGAGAAGGTATCTTGGGGTAGTTTTAATTTGCATTTCTTTAATGACTAGAAAGCTTGAACAGTTTTTAAAGATGTTTGTTAGACATTTGAATTTCACCTTGTACAAAGTTTATGTTTTATAGTGCATTCTTTGATGGGGTTGGTGTATAACTTTTTTTAAGAGAAAGTTTTCAATAACACTTTTTTTATGGGTTAACACAACTTGATAGCATAAATGGAAAATAACTAGTAAAAACACTAAACCAAATTGACAGACTACTTTGGAGTTGTTACCATAAAATCATTATAATTTTTTGAAATTTTTTTGACAATTAAATTTTAATAATCATTGCATAAGTATGAAACATAATCTGGCATATTTTATGAAAAGAAGTTAGGTTTTTCATAGCAAATCTGAACTTCAGTTACCTTAGGCAAAGGGAACTGATCATCTTCCTTATAATGTAATCACCTTTTGTGTTTCCAATATAAAGGCACACTTTGCAGAGCTACTAGACATACAGAGAAAGCCAGAGGCTAATATCTTGCATGCTAATGGTCTCTAAAAATTTTTACCTATACTAAAATTTAGTCTTTACAAATCATAAAAATTAACAAAATGAAATACATAAACTTGATGTATTTGGAAAAAATTAAAAGAGATAAACCCCTACAAGGGAGAAAGTGAAGGTGTTCTGTCTTCTCCCTATCTTTTTTTTTTTTTTTTTCCCATGGCACATAGATCCACTATTCATTTCCTTCGGCTGCCTGGGATGAATTGTGATTTCTTTACCAATCTTGTCTGCAGATATCTGAGTTTCCAATTGTACTTTGAGAAACAGAGCAGGAATGGCTTTGGCTGCTTCATATATGAACATAATGAATTAAATTCATTTTTACTTTACATTACTTAATTCCCATCCTGCTCTTTCCTCCAGCAATCCTTCTTCTTCCCAACTAATCTCTCCCCTTCTTTCATGTCTTCTTGTGTGTGGCCCACTGGGTTTCATCAGGGTTAAATGATTGGTATGAATGCCTGGGTACTTGTTGGTGTGCCGGGACATGTCAGTGTCTACACACTGAGGAAAGCAGCTCCACTTCCCACAGCCAGCTTCAAACCTCAATAAGTCTTTCAGGGAAGTCTGACTAGGCCATGCTACTCTTAATGACATTAAAGCCAGCAATCTGTGTTACCAATATTATCCCCATCTATCATCACTAATTTCTATTATTTTAAGATTGCAATAAAATACAATGTAAAAACAGCAAAATACTATAATTTTAAAAGTCCAATATAGTTAGTCGTGATAATTGGATTCAAGTATAAGGACACCAACAAGAACTTGGTATAGAACTTTCCCAGTAACATCCGAATTTTTTTGAATATCATGTCAACAGTATCTACCTTCTAACCATACCTCCTGAAAACATTGATTGCTTTTTGGTACTTTGCCATTAACTTTTCCAGATACTGAAAGAAAGGGACACAATGCTTTCCACCTCTTTCTCTCGACACTTACATTCTTTTTTATTTTCTATGTACATAAAATAATAAGAATTTTCAACCATGGACTCTTTCTCACTTGTATGCTTGCATTTTAGAGCACGTATTCTTTGAAAAGATTTCGGGTAGACATGCTTCTTGTTACCTGCATAGATGTTGCCATAAACGTCCCTTACTTTAAATTCCAATCAGGCAGTCTAGGAAGCAAATATAGGGTAAAAAAAGTGAATCTATGACACACTTTGTGAATATTTTATCCCTTATTTCCCCCAGCAAAACTGGATACTGTGTGCCTTAATATGAAACCTCCAAAAGGCAGAGCCCGAGGCAGATTAGAAATGGTGTTATTTTATTTCATAGGTACAAGTCCAGAGAAGTTAGAATAAAGGTGCCTGGTAAGGATGCTGAGTGCTAGTGGGAAACTAAGAAAATAAATAAAGGAAGCAACACAATGCAGATCACCACCATCCTGACACCTCTTCACATTCCGCCTCAAGGAAAAGAACAGGCTCTCTGTTCATACAATCATTACTCACTTGGAAGGTTTGGGGAGCTATAATTCAGGTAATGTTAGAGGGAAAAAGGGAAGAATTTATCAGCATGTTTCATTTTCACCTCCCATCTTCTTCCACTTCCATTTTTTCATTTTCTCGATTTCATCCCCTCTAGGAACTCACTGCAGATAAGACAATTTACATGTTATAGACCTTGAAAGGCCATTGAATTTCCAAAATCCCAGCACCTTCTCTTAGTCTTTCAGGTGGAGGAGTATTAGCAATTACCTGATGTTGAATCCAAACAAGACTTAATGAGTTTGGACTGACTTTATGATAGTATTCCTCTAAATGCTCAATAACACATTCTCATCTGCAAATAAATGGTAAAAAGGTGAAAAGAAAGAGAAAGGTTGTGCAAGATGTATGTTCAACACATTATTAAGTGGACAAAAGTTGTATTTGATGCTGGTTTGGTTGATTAGCAGGATTGGCACATCTTCTCACATGTGTGTCATGTTCATTGATTAATTTTTGTTCTGATTTTTTTTCTCTTGGATTTTTGTCTTCCTGCTTTAATTTACCTTAAATTTACATTACTTATTGCAACTAATTTGGTTGATAACCTATTTATCAATCTATGATATTTGTACTCAGATTTTAGCTGTTTGACTTGTCTAAATTTACATTTTGGTTCTTTTCATGTCATAAGACCAACAAATGTTCATTTAAAAAATGAATAAGAAATTTTGTTTTTTACTATTGAAAGTTATCTGAAAAATTTTTTCTACTCTAACTTGATGGACAACTTTGCACTATTTTTTATACTTACTTGTTTCTACTCTTTACTTGGATGCAATTCATGAAAGTGTAAGCTGCAGGTCTTTTACTAAATATCATTTTTTTCCCAAATGAAGTGAGGTGGCCTCAACATAAGGTTTTGCTACACTGCTTTTCCCATTTATTTGAGACAGCATGTTTATCATGTATCAAAATGCCATTCTTGAATCTATTTTAAAATTTCATTCCTCTATTTATTCCTTGCTTTAGTTATAGTAATCCATCTCACTGATTGTAGTTAATAAATTCAGTTTGATATTTGTCAGAATGATTGTTTTCTTTCTTTGTGATTTCCCCATAGTGTTGGGTTAAAAAGTTGACCTCTCTTTTGGTCACTATGTGACCAGACAACAAAATAGAGGGTAGGGCAATGGTACTACACAGAACCTTCCTGCCCACTTTGACTCTATGAGCTATCTAAATAACAGGCCCTGAGATTAAATGCATCCCCGCAAATCTCATGCTGGGAGCAGAGAAGAACTGGTGTCACCGAGAGGAGGAGTTTATTTCTCAAAAGAAATTTTAAATAGTTAGGACCACCTTACAGGACACTGCACAGAACCACACCTGAAACTGAACTACTTAGTTATGCATATCTCCATATCTTGATTTCTCCTGCTTTCTATTTAAACTTTATCTCTCCCTCTTGGAATCTGGAGAGAGATGAATTTGGACATTGGATACTATTTACCAATTATGACATACTGAATACAATTAATTTTTTTCTGAGTTTTAGCAGCAGTTTGAATTCTCACTAATTGAATGAGAGTAGAGCTTGAGGCACAGACTCAGCTAGGGTCTCTGACAAGTGCATATCTGACCTGTAACCCTAGTCACTCTGTTTACACACACATACACACACACACACACACACACACACACACACACACACACACACTACTTAGGCGCTAGATAAATGGGTCAACAATCATTGAGCAAGAGTTATTGTTTGAATCCCTTCAGCATTAATCTAAACACCTACTGTCTATGAGTATACAAGTAAGATAAGGATATGCCCACATTACATAAACATAATAGCTTTGTATTTGTAAATAGTCATTTCATGAATGAGTTTGAGGCAGCTCGCAAAAAGTGACAACTTGATAATTGCAAACTGTACTCCACCATTGTGGAGAATTAGTAGTTAAGTCAAGCTCTAACTAGGTTTCTGGGAGATTATCTACGTAGAAGAATCCAGCCCACGGAAGGAGAGACCATTCCCTGGTCAGGTAGATATGTTGGATCAGTAGTGTAGCAGTCTTTGGCATATTGGCATGCAGATATTCTGCAAGGTGGAAGTTTGTTCCTCTCTCAGCTCTTTTTTTTTTCCTATGGTGTGATTAATATGCTCATCTCCTCATATTGGTATTTACTCTCCTGATAAATTGGACTGTGAACTATGACCAAAATCAGAAGCAAGGGTAAAATCCTTAGTTCCTATAACTTATTTGGTAATGTATTTATCAGTCATATGAAAGGAAGTATAACAAATATTTTAGTAGATATCATTATGGAAAGCAGCTACATATGATTTATTTCATTACAGCCATGTGTATTTTAAATCTATTTAAATAAAAATCTTTCTTAATGAATGGAATTCAGAATCCCATGAGAACTTTATTTGATTTTCTTTGGTAAGGTGTCAATCTAGAATTGTAAAACACTGTGAAGGAAAGAAGCAAAACAGTGTAGGCATTTATACATACTTGGCTCATCATTTGAAATTTATAGACAAAACTTGACCATAACTTTGATATTGAATGCTGATATGAAGGTGGTGTTTTCACTGGGTTGTTTAACTTCATGTTGCTTATTTTTTAATTCTTTGTATATTATAGATATTCTTTCTTTGATAGATGTATAGCTAAAAGAGATTTTCCTTTGATTCTGCATACTCTTTTTTGCCTTGACCAGCAGTTTACTTTGCTGTCCCAAAGTTTTTCAATTGCATGAAATATTTTTGTTGATTGGATTTGTAAATTCAATTATCAGAATACTAATTAGGTTCTGAACCTGTAACATTCCAACTTTCAACAATTATGGAAATTACAATCAGCTGATTACTCCTATATTACAGGACTGTCTACATTGGTATGGTTTTTTATTCTTGGATTCTTCACAATGGCAAAACTTGAATTAATGAAAGCATGTTCACGGTGTCATCTTTAACTATTTTACAGGTAATGTATTTTATTATAAGTAAGAGTTAATAAATATGTATAATTTCAAATTCCAATTTTATAATATACTATTGATAGAATTCAGTTACATAAAAGTCATGAGAAATATGCTGTGTCATAAATATTATTGATAGAATTCAGCTAAATAAAAATAATGAGAAATAAGCCATACATATTTTTAAGGGATAATTTTATCCTATTTGTGATCAAGAACACATCTAGAGTAAGAACTTGTAGAACCTAAGCAGTGCTAATTATACTTTTAATTAATAATTTTATGCTGAGAAAAGGCACTTAGGACAAGGGAGATGACTCAGTGGTTGAAACTGTTGACTCACAAGCAATAGAACCTGAATTTGGACCCCCAGTTAAATGCTGAGCAGAAATGGGGTTGCCCTGAAATTCTGGTCCTGGAAGGCAGAGCCTGGGAAACCCTAGACCAAAGCAATAAGTAGGGAGAGTAAATCTAGATGATTCCCAGTGTTACCCTTGGATCTATACAGGCACACACACAGTCAAGGACTCTCTTGTACACACACACACACCATTTAAAGAAATATAATTTCATCAAAGTCTTATTTAAGTAAATGTTCACATTGTTAAGTTAAATACACTTTGCAAAGGATAAATTTATTTGAAAATGTTTAAGCTACATGGTATCTGCAGAATGTCGTATTTGCAGAAGGGAGGGGGCAAAGACAGCTATTTAATTTTGTTTGTATAAAAGGAAAATTCTTAATAAAAAAGAAAAGCAAAAAAGAGAAGTCATTTATTTTAAAATCTTCACACTACATGGTAACTGCAGAAGACTTGCCTTTGCAGCTCATTTGTAATAACTCTTAGCTCCCCAGGTTTAAAAAGCACAGACAGATCTTTTGTATAAGAGGTAAATTTCCCTCTTCTGTTTTATCATCTAAAACTTTTCTTTCAACTTCTACCTAACTGTCAATAAATTTGTTCTGGCCTCAATTCAGGATATCTGGAAACAAGGGCATCTTTTGTCAAAACAGATTTAATAAAAATTTATGAAGCTTCAGAGCCCAAAATGCACACCATGCGCAGCCCATGCACAGAATCACACCTGGTAAAACAGTTAACAAAGGTCAATTGACAACATCTGCTTCCTAAAGAAGGCATAGGAAATAATGCTTATGAATATTTACCACTAATGTGTGGAAACAAATTCATCCATAAAAACTGCTCTCCTGTGATCCGGATACACTGGCTGTAGATGATCTCATTGTCTGACAGCTGGAAAATTTTCATTTCTGAAAAGTTGATACCTTCAGAAAAATAAAGGAAGTATTTTGAAAGCTTTAATCAGCTTTAGTCTTCCTGTGTTTCTAGTTTATAATTTAACCTGACTAAACTAAGCCATAAAA
Source organism: Typhlomys cinereus (assembly GCA_023101885.1). Taxonomy (NCBI): domain Eukaryota; kingdom Metazoa; phylum Chordata; class Mammalia; order Rodentia; family Platacanthomyidae; genus Typhlomys; species Typhlomys cinereus. Next base: position 9,127,784 of record JALPQD010000046.1, on the reverse strand, counting down.
GAACATAGTGTAAACATTTCTGTAATTAAAATAGGCATTTTGTTATATTAGATAATTTTATTCACAGCTAGCAGGAGATATGTCAGTTACAAAATTAGGAAAACAAGTGACTTAACCAAAGCAGAAACCTATAAATTGTTATCCTCAAAAGAAGTAAAAGCCATTTCTTCTGTTCATTAGTAATTGAGACATTTTATAAAATACATATTTAAAAATAGAAGCCAGGCGTGATGGTGACCTCTTTAATCCCATCAGCATTATCTCAGAATTGAGACCCTGTGAAAAAAAGATGTCTCAATTTTAGAGTAATTGCCCATCATGAATGCCCTAATTTGAATCCTCAGCACTGAAGAAGGAGAGCTTTAAGGTAGGAATACATTTTTGGCAAGTGCCAGAGTTGTCAAGCATTTACTGAATTCACATTATCTTTTTGTTTCAGAAATAAATAAAAGCAGAAGCTTGCAAAAATAAGGCCGTAAATTGGCTACATTGAGAAAATGGTGCTAGTATTGGCTTCCTAGGTCAGGACAAAGGGTAAATTCACTGTAGTAGAGCTTGAGCCTGTGCCTACAAGGGTCAGTGACGTCTTAGCTAAGAGAAGCATTTAAGAATGCCAGATAGAGGGAACAGCACTAGAAATTAGATGGAAGTCTGTGAGGGGCCTCAACCATCCTTATCAGTGAAGGTCCAGAAGGGAAGCAGAAACAGCTCGAGTAAGAGGGGAAAGGAGTTGAGCAGATGAGGCTGAGGAAGCATCAGTGTGAAGACTCTTGAGTAGTTTTGCAGAAGCAATCACATGTGATTTGCAGCGTAATCTAAGGAAACATCATGAGCTACTGGGGAATGGATACACAAAGGGAGACTGGAGATTTTAGGATGGGCTTCAGAAAGCAGATACAACTACGTAAGTGTTACCTGGTATTCTGGAAGTCAGACAATCTGATTAAGAACACACATAAGAGAGCATTATCAAAACAACCTTCAGAGAGCAGTATCATTCCTGTCTTATGACTGTGACTTTCCTTTTCTTTTGCAATGTTGCTCAAAATTAGGTAACTTCTGCCCATCCTAATAGAGAATTATGTAGTTATGAGTCCAGGCTGTGCTCTGCTCTCAGTTGCTACTTATCAGGTCAAACAGGATTTTCAGGGTAGGTCTTACTGTGAAGCCTTGCTTCATAAGCAATAGTTGACTCCATCTTGAATGCCAGTGTAGAAACAAAATAAATCTACCTCTTCTTGGGCATGTAAGCACCAACGTCTCTCTGTCACCACATCTAAGGCATTCTCATGAATTATTTGTTCCTAAAAGTGCATGCGTGCGTGGATGTGTGCGTGCATGCGTGCGTGTGTGCGTGTGTAATTCCATCATTTATCAAGCTAAATTGGGAATCCATGCATACATGATGCATTAAAATCATATCAGGATTTAGTAAGTTATTAAACACACCATACTGAAGAAAATATAAAAAAAGACAGCTAATGCTTTCATGATAGTTGCCTCAATCAAGCTTGTCATCTGTCCATGTGGTGTGTATGCAGGCAACTGCAAAGAGAAAATTCATGGCTGTCTCCAGCCTTGAATTGTCTTCCTCCCAAGAATTGATATGACTAACTCAAATCTGCATCCATTCACCTTCACTTTTTTTTAACATTTTTTATTATTATTTGTGCTCATACAAACTTAATAGGTACACCAGTTTCCTCCCTCCCCCCCCCCCCAATTCCCAGAGTCTCCTTTAATGTGCATGCCAGACTCTCCTTTGGGCCCTCCTCTCTGATGACGTACAAGGACCCAGTGGCATTTCCCTGAACCCTTTCCCGTGTTCCCCTTAAGCACAGGAACACTACTGTGGCTGTCAATCCCTTGCCTCCAGGGATCTTGGTGCCTTTAGACGATGCTAGACTTTGTGAGGTCAATAGTGTGTTGGACATTGCACAGGGCATGCAAAGTCCAATTATGATTGCTTCAGCCCTAACTTGTGTGGAGTATCTTGCAAATCATTGCTCCTCCCATCCTTTTGCTCTTACAATCTTACTGCCCCCTCTTCTGCAAATTTCCCTGAGCTTCAGGATGGGGAGAGATTAGTCTGGCCTAGTTCTAGGTGGTTGATATAGAATCTCTGAAGTTCTGGATTGTGGTTTGTTGATTTTCTTTTGCAGTTTTGCTCCTCCTGCAATGCCCTTCACTCCATTCTGATGGGCAGCTATTACACTTTTGGGAATAACCCCACATGCAGCAGAGGTTTACCTGGATAGCACAAGCACGACCATGTTCATAGCAGCACTGTTTATAATAGCAAAGTCATGGAATCAACCCAAATGTCCAACAGTTGACAAGTGGATAAGGAAAATGTGGTACATCTATACAATGGAGTACTACTCAGCCATCAAAAATGATGAATTACTGGAATTTGCCGGGAAATAGATGTCATTAGAAACAATAATATTAAGTGAAGTATCCCAAACCCAAAAATTAAGCGCTGTATGTTCTCCCTAATAGGTGGCTCCTAGTACTAAACCCACCCAGCCCACTATGAGATACTCCAAGACAAATCTATGTAATACCTACAATAATTGCAAGGATTATGAACAGGAGGGATGGGGTTGGAGGGCCACATCAGAAACAAGGAGAGAGGGGACCATATTACAGCAGAGAAAATAGGCCTCCATCAAGGACTGCAAGTAAGTAATGAGACACCTGGTTAAGTTCACTTTTTTTAAAAATAATGTATTTATTCATTTATTTTTCTGTTCATACAAATGTAATAGGTATCCCCGTCCCCTCCCTCCCTCCATTCCTCCCTGAACCTCCCTCCTCCCTCCCCCCTTTCCCTTTCCTTTCCCCCTCTCTCCCTTTCTCCCAGTGCCCCTTCTCTCCATCCCTGGAGCATCCTTTAATGTATATGTAAAACTTTCCTCTGGGTTCTCCTTTCTGATGAGGTGTAAGGACTCAGTGACATTTCCTAGAACTCTTTAAGTACAGGAACACTATTGTGGCTGTTAATCCCTAGCTTCTAAAAGATCCTTTAGTCCATGCTAGACTTTGAAGAGTCAATGATAAGTTGGTCATTGTGTAGATCATGCAGAGTCCTATTATGATTGCTTTGGCCCTAACTTGTGTGGAGTATCTTTCATATCATTACTTCTCCCATCCTTGTGGTCTTACAGTCTTACTGCACCCTCTTCCGCAAATTTCACTGAGCTTCAGGATGGGGAGAGATTAGGAAGCCCTGATTCTAGGTGGTTTATATAAAGTCTCTGATGTTCTGAATTATGGTTTGTTGATTTTTTTTTCAGTTGTGCTACTCCTGCAATGCCCTTGGCTCCATCCTGATGGATTGGATGTCACCCCCTGACTAGAGATAAAAAGCTGTTAAAATAGAGTCTTATTATAAGAGTAGATTCAAAGGTAGATGGAATAAGAGTAGGAGACCGCGGTGAGGAGGAAGGTCAGTCTCCCATTTGCAAAATGGTTACCTTCTATCTGACAGACTGTATGCCTTCCCTTTCTGGTAAGATCATACCCCATCAGTTGCAAGTGACCAGGAAGGAAATTCTGTGAGCTTAATCAGATGTCTCATTACTTACTTGCAATCTTTGATGGTGGCCAATTATCTCTGCATGATCCCTTCTCTCTTGTTTCTGGTGGGGCCCTCCTTCTCCTTCTCTCCTATTTCTAATCTTTGAAATTACTATAGGTATTAAAGAGATTTATCTTTGAGTGTGTCTCTAAGTGGGTTTGGTACTAGGATCCACCTATTAGGGAGTACATACAGCACTTAATTTTCTGTGTCTGGGATACTTCATTCAATGTAATAGTTTTTAATTCCATCCATTTCCTGGCAAATTCATTAATTCATCCTTTTTGATGGCTGAGTAGTATTCCATAAATGTACCACATTTTCCTTATTCACTCATCAACTGTTGGACATTTGGCTTGATTCCATGACTTTGCTATTGTAAACAGTGCTGCTATGAACATGGTTATGCTTGTGCTATTGAGGTGAATTTTTGCTGTATGGGGGTTATTCCCAAAAGTGGAATAGCAAGGTCATATGGCATTTCAATCTTTAACTTCTTTAAGAATCTTCAGATGGCTGGCCAGAATGTTTGTATGAGCCTGCATTCCCACCAGCAATGTAGGGGAGTTCCCTACTCTCCACATCCCCTCCAGCATTTGGTGTTGTTTGTATTGTGGAATTTTGCCATCCTGACTAGGGTGAGATGATATCTTAGGGAAGTTTTGATTTGCATTTCCCTGATGGTTAAGGATGTGGAGCATTTTTTAAGATATTTGTTAGTCACTTTAATTTCATTGCTGGTAAAGTTTCTTTTAAGTACCAAGGCCCATTTTTTAATTGGGCCATTTGTTTCCTTGGTGTTTAGTTTTCTAAGTTCTTTGTGCACTCTGGATAATACAGCTCTATCAGATATTTGGTTAGTGAAGATTTTCTCCCATTCTGTGGGTTGCCTTTGTGCTCGTGTTACAATGTCTTTATCTGAACAGAAGCTCTTTAATTTCATAAGATCCCATCTGTTGAGTGTTGGTTGTATTGACTGTGCTATTGGATTTCCAATTAGGAACTGTTGGCCTAGTCCAATGAGCTCGAAGGTGTTCCCTACCCATTCAAATAAGTTTTTTATAGTCTCTGGCCTTATATCGAGGTCCTTGATCCATTTGGAATTAAGTCTTGTAAATGGTGACAAGAAGGGTCCAGTTTTAATCTTCTGCATGTGGAGATCCAGTTTTCCCAGCACCATTTGTTGAAGATGCTGTTCTTTTTCCATTGGATTTTTTGGGCCCCTTTGTCAAAGATCAAATGGCTGTAGTTTTGTGGGCTTATATCTGGGTCTTCAACCCTTATCCATTGATCTGTGTGTCTATTTTGGAGCCAGTACCAGGCTGTTTTTATAGCTATGGATTTGTAGTATAGACTAAGGTTTGGTATGGTGATACCTCCAGCAGTGTTTTTGTTACTCAGGATTGTCTTTGCTATCCTGGGTCTTTTGTGCCTCCATATGAACTTTGAGATTGTTTGGTGAACTTCTTTGAAGAATTGCTTTGGGATTTTAATTGGTATAGCGTTGAATTTGTTTATTGCCTTTGGTAGGATGGTCATTTTTACGATGTTGATTTTGCCAAACCAGGAACATGGGAGGTCTTTCCACCTTCTGGTGTCTTCTGCAATTTCTTTCTTTAGGGTTTTAAAGTTTTCATTGTAAAGGTCTTTTACCTCCTTGGTTAGGTTTATACCAAGGTATTTCATTTTTTTAGGGGCTATTGTAAATGGGATTGAGTCTCTCAGGGCTTTTTCACTTCTTTCATTCTGGGCATATAGGAAGGCCACTGATTTTTGTACATTTATTTTGTATTCTGCCACCCTGCTGAACTTCTGTATTAGTTCCAGGAGCTTCCTGGTGGAGTTTTTGGGATCACTCAGGTATAGGATTATATCATCTGCAAATAAAGATAACTTGACTTCTTCCTTGCTGATTCGAATCCCTTTTATGTCCCTTTCTTGTCTTATGGCTTCAGCTAAGACTTCAAGTACAATATTGAATAGAAGTTGTGACAGTGGACAGCCTTGTCTAGTTCATGATCGAAGTATGAATGCTTAGAGTTTTTGCCCATTAAGTATAATCCTTGCTGTAGGCTTGTTGTATACAGCTTTTATTATATTGACAAAGGTTCCTTCCATTCCTACTGTCTCTAGCGTTTTGATCATAAAAGGCTGTTGGATCTTGTCAAAAGCTTTTTCTGCATCTATTGAGAGTATCATGTGGTCTTGAACATTGGACTGGTTTATATGGTGAATTACATTTATTGATTTGCGTATGTTGAACCAACCTTGTGTGCTGGGGATAAAGCCTACTTGGTCCCCGTGAATGATCTTTTTGATATGTTTTTGAATCTGATTTGCTAAGACTTTATTGATAATCTTTGCATCTGTGTTCATCAGAGAGATCAGCCTATAGTTTTCTTTTTTAAGTGAGTCTTTATTAGGTTTTGGGATTAAGACGATATTAGCTTCATAGAAGGAATTTGGTATTGTTCCTACCTTTGCTATTTGGTGGAAGAGTTTAAGTAGTATTGGTGTTATTAGCTCCTTAAATGTCTGGTAGAACTCTGTGCTGAATCCATCTGGTCCAGGACATTTTTTGTGGGAAGATTTGAGATTACTTTCTCAATTTCCTCATATGTTATAGGACTACTTAAATAATTCACAACTTCCTGATTCCATTTATGTAAGTTGTGTTTACTTAGGAATTCATCCATCTCTTTTGTGTTGTCAAATTTTACAGAGTGTAAGTTTTTGAAATATGACATTATAATTCTCTGGATTTCTTGGGTATCAGTAGTGATAACTCCATTTTCATTTCTAATTTTGTTAATTTGGGTTTTCTCTCTCTTACTTTTGGTTAATTTAGCTAGGGGTATATCAATCTCATTGATTTTTTCAAAGAACCAGCTTTTTGACTGGTTGATTTTCTCTATCGTTTTCCTAATCTCCCCTTATTTTGCTAATCTCCTCTCTTCTACTTTTGGAATAAGATTACTCTAGTTTTTCTAAAGCTTTAAGCTGCATTGTTAAGTTGTTTATTTCTGATGTTTCCATTTTTCTGATGTAGGCATTAAGAGCTAAGAATTTACCTCTTAGGACAGTTTTCATTGTGTCCCAAAGATTTTGGTAAGTTGTATTTTCATTAATCGTTCACTTTCAGGAAATCTTGAATTTCCTTTGTAATTTCTTCCTGAATCCAGTTCTCATTCAGCATCATAGTGTTAAGTTTCCAGGAGTTAGTCTATTTTCTGTTGCTTGTTGTTTTGTGGATGTCAAGCTTTAAGCCGTGGTGTTCTGATAAGGTGCAAGCTAGAATTTCAACATTCCTGTATATGTGGAGATTCGTTTTGTGGCCCAATATGTGATCTATTTTGGAGAAAGTTCCGTGTGCTGCTGAAAAAAATGTGTATTCTTTGATGCATGGATGAAAAGTATCATAGAGATCTGTAAGGTCCATTTCTTTAAGGGTTTGGTTAAGCTACAAAGTGTCTCTGTTAAGTTTTTTACCTGTAGGTCTATCCCATGTTGAGAGGGCGGTATTGAAATCCCCAAGAATTATCGTTTGGAGGTAGATTTCTTGCTTTAGATGCTGTAGGGTTTTCTTAATGAATGTAGAGGGGCCTGTATTGGATGCATATATGTTCAGTATTGTGAAGTCTTCCTGGTGAATTGTACCTGTGACTAAAATGTAGTATCCATCCGTGTCTCTTATGATTTTCTTTGAAATCCACTTTGTCCGATAGCATAATGGCTACCCCTACCTGTTTTCACGTTCCATTAGCTTGTAGAATTGTTGACCAACCTCTTATTTTTAGGGCGTGCCTATCTTTTGTGGTGAGATGGGTTTCCTGCAGGCAGCAGATTGATGGATTGTGATTTTTAATCCAAGTTTGTAATCTGTGTCTCTTGCTCAGTGAGTTAATTCCATTAACATTTAGTGTTGTAATGGAGAAACTATTTTTAATTCCAGACATTTATTATGTTTAGTAGTTTTTGTAAGTATATTGCTTCGCTTTTAATGATGTTATACTTCCCTTCTGTTCTCCCGGATATGCCTGTTTTTTTCTTCAAGCTTGAGTGTCATTTTTAGCATTTTTTGTAGGTCTGGTTTGGTGGACATGTATCCCTTCAAGTTGTCTTTGTGCTGGAAGATTTTTCTTTCTCCCTCGATCATGACGGATAGTTTTGCAGGGTAAATTAGCCTGGGTTGACATTTTTGCTCATTCAATACTTGAAGTATGTCTCTCCAAGCTTTTCTTGCTTTTACTGTTTCGACTGAGAAGTCATTTGTTATTTTGATAGGTTTACCTTTAAAAGTGACTTGTTTTTTCTCCCTTGACGCTCTCAGCATCATTTCTTTATCTTGAATGTGGAGTGTTTTAACTATTATTTGCCATGGCGAGCTTCTGTTTTGGTCATATCTATTTGGGGTGGGGAATGCCTCTTGTATATGGATGGGCCTTTCGTTTTTTAGATGAGGAAAGTTTTCCTTGGTGATCATTTGAAAAATTTCCTCAGGGGTGGTATTTTGAGATTCTTGCCCTGGTATTCCATAAATACGCATGTTGGGCTTCTTCAGGGTGTCCCATATCTCTTGAATATTTCTCTCAAGTGTCTTTTTGGCTTTAACAACCTCTTCCATTGAGCTGGTTAATACTTTCACTTTATCTTCAAGTTCTGAAATTCTGTTTTCTGCTTCCTTAGTTCTGCTGATAAGACTCTCTGTAGAGTTCTGAGTTGAAGATAACTTGTCTTTTAGCTCAGTTTTAAACTCTACCTGGGTCTGTTTTAACTGCTCTATGCCTGTTTTTGTTTCTTGCACTCACCTCCTCCAAGTGTCTGTTGTGTTCCTCTTCAAAGCGATTGATTCAGTTATTTAATTACTCCCGGATTTCCTCTTTCATAGTATTGAACATGGTAATGATCATATTTTGAAAGTCATTATCCTGGGTCAGGCTTTCTTGGCCATTTTCCATGGGTTTGTTCTGGTTGGAGTCTAACATTATGGGATTAATTCCTTCAGTGGGAGATTTGTTTACTTGAATGTTGTTTCTCATGGATTTGCATTTTGACTTGGGCATTGTCGTTTTAAGTCTTAAGATATTTCAATTTCTATGTCTTATTTCACTGAACTGAATTATTTGGCCTAGGGTTCTGGGGGTGGGTGGGGGCGGAGCATACCTAGGTGTGGTGAGTCCAGGCTTCACAGCGCACATCCTGTGGGGAGTGGGGAAAGGGAAGATGGGGCATTGGTGGATGCTATCTAACCTGGGGGGGGGGGGCTGGGGTGGGCCCTGAGTGGCTCCGGCTCTGGCTGGCTGGTGGGAGGAGCTGGGTGTCTTGGGCTGCCTGGGGTTCTGGGGGTGGGCAGAGGTGGAGCTTACCTAGGTCAAGGTGAGGCCTGACTGGACCGTGGGTGCGCCCCGTCCAGCGGAGTGGGGAAAGGCCTGACATATTCTTTTGAAATTTATAAAGTAATGTAACTTTTATAGAAATTTGAACTATACTTGTTGAAAATAAGGTAAAATTTGAACGATTCTGTTAAGCTTTGGACGACTTATTAACTTTTTAATTTAGATATATTTTCAATACAGAATATAAGATCAAATAGATATTTTATTATTTAATATATTTTAATATATTATATTAAATGAATAGATTATACACTGATAAAATACCCAGTAATCAAAACTGGCTTATTAGTAATAAATGTGTAAATTTTATATAAATATATATGACCATGCTACACTTTATTGAATGTAATGTGAATACTTTTACTTTGATTTTTAAAAATTCTGATATTTTATCAATTAAAATTTTAGGTTTTTTATGATGACTGCGGCACTCCTGTCCAATGCAGGATGGGTTTCTTTTCTGAATGTCCTAAATGTGATAATTTCTCTTTCCCCACAGAAGATCCTATATTCACAGACTGGGAACTAAGCTATGGACATCTTGAGATATCACTATTTTGCCTACCATATTAAATATTTCAAACCCTAATTAAATATGCTCTGAGATTTTTAATTTACAAAAACATATCTTAGAGAAGAGCATAGTTCACAAGAGAAATGTTCTAAAATTATACAGTTAAATACAGTGAGTTAGTTGAAACATGTCTAGATTATAAAGAAGAACAGAGAATGCTCATAATAGTATTTAGAGCAATGATCAAGGAAGACATACTACTTACATATAAAGAAGTTTAGAGAAATTGTAAGAGTAGAGTTCATACATTTCTTCAATAGGAAAAAGCATATGTCTTGATTTTAAGTGTGTGGGCCAGAAGGAAAAGCTACTTATACTTCAAATTATTTGGAGAAATTAATTACAAAAGAGAGTAATTGTGCTAAATAAGGTAAAGTTATTTTTTTAATGTTTTTTTATTATTATTTTATTCAACTGTGTGCATGTGCGTGTGTATGTGCGCGCGTCTATGTGTGTGTGTATCTGTGTATGTGTAGAACCACGGACGAATTCGCAAACCACCATGGACACCTCCACCTCCTTCTGCCCTGGGATTCACAGGCTCCGCCCTACCAGGACCAGAAACGCAGGCCGCCCCTGCTTCCACCTGGCGTCTATACGTGGGATCTGGGATCCCAACTCAGGACCTTCCGCCTGCAAGGCGGAGGCTTAACCCCTGAGCCACCTCTCCAGCTCAAGTTAAAATTATTTTTTAAAAAGACATACAAAGGAGAAAAAGCAGAAATACAAATTTTACTGAAATATATTCTTTTGCTTTATTATGTTATTTCCTGACCATCTAATACAGTTTATTCACAAATATGCTGCACAAACCTTATTGATGAATTTAATGCTGCAATAGGCCAGTCAAATGATCCTAATCAAAGCAGAATCCTATTCCTAAGATACTTATAGGAAATTCAATTGACTTGTCAGTTTCTTTTACTGCTGAAGGAAACTTTCATCTGTATTTTGGACTATAAATTTATACTTACAAGTGTTTTATCTTAGAAAATCTGTACAGACACCTTCAATATATTCAGAGGCCCATTTCCTGTAAAGTAATTATCTGTGTTCATACACTTGAACTTTCTCTTTATTGTTGAGTGAATGAAATGAAAGCATTACATATTCTACACAAAATTTGTAATGACTTGCTTAATTTTGGTTTCATTCTATGACAATTGTCTCTATACCACATTTCTGTTTTATATCTTGCACCCACTCAAAGTGCTGGATACTGCCACATGGGTAACCTCAGTGTTGAGGAGGTAGAGGTAGGAGGAGCCCTGTGGCTTCCTGAGCTAACTGACAATGTAGCTCTGGATTCAGTGGTAGATCTGGTCTCAAGGAAATAAGGAAGAGAGTGATAAATGAAGACACTGAAGATTTCTTCACCCACATGTGTATAACCTGCACATGCACACAAGTACAAGTATTTGCTGCTGACAATCAAATTACTTCTTTAAAATTATTGTTAGTAAATACATGTAACACATTTATAATTTTTGAAAAAATTTTCCATGTGTAAGAGTTTGGAAAAGAGATGAATATGCACTTAAGACAGAAGGACCTAACAAAGTCCTAAATGAAGATGTTTTAGGTTTAGGTATGTGTTGTGTGATCACTGAGTATAAGACATGTATTAATTATTTAAGGGAAAATATATTTAAACATTGTCTTGATTTGTACATATGGATGTCCATACATGTTTGTGTATTTGTATCTGAAGTAAATTGAACTCCTTTCCTACTTTGATTCCACATAAATAGCTTCATTTATGTGACATCAGGCAATTTGTTATATTTCCCATATAAACTTGAAGCAGGCAACAGAGTATATTATATCCTGAAAAAGGAGAAAGGGCTTCCTTTAGCAGAGATGGAGCACTATGATATTTTCAACATCTCTTAGTGAAAATGAATCTATATTTGAACATAAAATTATTAATGACTTTATTCAGTTTTAGGCTATGTTGGGCAGAACAAAGAAAGGCTGCTCTTGATGTGCCCTGGCCTAGGACAAAGGAGTAAGAATATTAAAACAACCTTATAAGTACTAGATTCTTGATTCTTATCTAGAATAAAATGGGCTTTCCAGTTCCCAAAATATAGACTGATGATTTTATAATGCAAGAATAAAAATAACATCTGGATTATCATGTCCAATATGATTTGAAAAATTCATATATTCATTATAATTTTGTCATTCTTAAACATAGGTTTGGGCTTGTTCATAGCACTTAGGTTATTTTAATTAATTGAATAAGGAATATTTAAGTTTTATATTGCTGCCAATAAAACCAAAGACAAATTACTCCTTCATTCATCACCATAAAAACTGGCAAATGTAAGTGTGTAAAGAAGGCTTACTATATTTTATTCTAACATTTATTTGGTATGACATTGTAAATATAGTGGATTAAAGTAGTGGTTCATTAATACATTCCATCTTCATGTGATAATGCAGTACTTAATATACTCTTCAGGATGGGTAGCTAATGTAAAGATATATAAATTTTCCCTACTTAGCTGTCAAAACTAAACAAGTTACTGGTTCTATAGGGAGTCATGCAGTGATTTAACATAGGATGATAAAGCCACTACTTGTCATCTCAAAATGGTACTAGCACTTGAAATTCAATGGAGACTTGTAATTAGGAAATAACATGGTCAAATCCATTTCCAATCTTGCCAAACTTCCAAAGAAGTGTGTGTGTTTAGTATGTGTGTGTTTAGTTATCTCTATCTGTTAATTTGTTAATTTATACATATATTTCTTTTAAAAATTGGAATGATAATAAATGTAGATTCCAGAATTAAGAAAATTGGTTTAGTTAAACTAAAACTGACCAGTGATATATTTATTTTGACATATTTGTTCAAGTTTGATTTATTTGAAATTAATATTTATTGCCATTTAGTCATAATTGTGTCATTCATATTTGGTATTTTGTCATGAGCTTTGTTCTATACTAAAATACACCAGAAGAAAATTCTACATATGAAGTAAGATTATTGCAATAGAACTTTGGGAAATGAAGAAAAATGACAGTGAAAATGTTAATATAAATAGATACCAAAAATATTTACTTAAAAACATTAATAATATGCTTAAGTTTTAAATTATAGGCAAAAATATATGGAAAGAATAGCATAAATGGAAGAAAGGGAATAGAATAGTTACAATTCTTTTTTGGTATTCCAAATATCAAAGATGTGAAATTTATTTCGTTTTCAGTTTTTTAATATTTTATTTATCTGAGAGGGAGGAGGAAACTGGAAGAGAAAAGTGAAAGAGGAAAGGGGTAGAGAAAGAAAGAAGAAAAGCAAGTTTGTATGTGTCATAACATGCATGTGGAGGTTGGAATGGAAATTTTGAAAATTGGGTCACTTCTTCCACAATATAAACTTGAGGGATTGAATTTAAGTTACCTGGATTGTTACAATGCACCATAAAACAAGGCAGAAGTCAATATTTTCCATGTGATAATAATGTTCAAATTGTTAATTATAAGCCTTCACAGAGTTAAAAAATTTTAGGTATATCTGAGTTGCTTTTCTAAATTGTCTCATGAATAAAAAGCACTTTACATTTTGGAACAATTAAATTTCAAATAAGAAAGAACTAGGATTTGATTACTGTCCAAGAACTATTTAAAGATCTAATTTTTCTAAGAGTACTTATCACATGATTTTTAGCATACTGTTCCTCCTTGTCTTTTAATCATTTCAATGTTGGATTGAAGAGAATAAATCTGGCTTAGCTGTGATTTCTCATTTCATATTTTGATTCAGCAATAAATTTTTCAGGGCTGTTTAACTACAATGGACACTTTTCATTGAAAGATATTTCTCAAGTGAAACATTCTGTTTTCTTGACTATATCTTCAGGAGTTTCAGAGAAATCAACTACATTTGTATTTAATAAAGTTTTTTGGTAACACTTGTGATATCCTTTAAAACAAAGTGAGTGAGTACAAAGCTGAATTCAGCTATATGTTCCTCTTTTAAAAATTAAGAAAATAACCATCTAATTTCATCATATTCCTTTAGATCCAAAGATGGTTAGAAAAGCAATGAAAATGTATTTATTTAAAAATATCACTATGTTCTACTAAAATAGAAAAATATTTATTAGAATAATTTATTATAAAATAACCATTGGAAGCTATTATACCTTTTGGGAAGAAAAAATACCCAGGTGACAATGAAAATTGTGTATTCTCTGCATTAAATGCAGTGTCTTGAGAAAAAATATGTTTACAATTGCTTTAATAGTTGTTTGTCATAAACTAAAAGGAATAATTACACAGAAAACAAAACAGTCACTTTGTGAATGAAATGGTTTGCTCTTTTCTGGGTTACTCATTGAAGTTTTGCCTTAGTTATTAATCAGATCAGTGCTCATGGTAATTGTATTAGCCACCATTACTGTTTGTGTCATTTTTGATAGGCAATGAGACTTCTGTCTCAGAATTGGGCCAAGGCTTTTAAAATATTTAATTTCTTTGAGATTTAAAGTTTAAAAGAACTAGCTGATTTTTCAGGAGGATTATAGTGAGTGTATGGATTTTTTCCAATGTAGAGTAATAGACTATGTCTAATAAAATTCTTTTTTTAAATTTATTTATTTTTCTGCTCATAAAAACAAAATAGGTACCCCTGTCCCCTCCATCCCTCCATCCCTCTCTGGACTTTTCTGCTCCCTCCCTCTTTTCTCCTTCCTTTTCCCTCTCCCTCCTTTTCTCCCAGTGCCCCTTTTCCTCATCCCTGGAGCATTCTTCAATGTGTATATCAAACTTTCCTCTGGGTCCTCCTCTCTGAGGAGGTGTAAAGATTCAGTGGCATTTCCTAGAACTCTTTCTTGTGTTCCCCTTAACTATAGGAACACTATTGTGACTGTTAATCCCTTCCATCTAAGGATCCTAGTGCCTTTAGTCCATGCTAGACTTTGAAGGGTCAATGATAAGTTGGTCATTGCACAGATCATGCAGAGTCCTATTGTAATTGCTTCGGCCCTAACTTGTGTGGAGTATCTTGCATATTTTGACTCCTCCCATCCTTGTGCTCTTGCAATTTTACCGCTCCCTCTTCTGCAAATTTCCCTGAGATTCAGGATGGGGAGAGATTACGCAGGCCTGATTCCAGGTGGTGATATAGAGTCTCTGATGTTCTGAATTATGGTTTGATAATTTTTTTTTTAGTTGTGCTGCTTAACCAGATGTCTCTTTGCTTACTTGCAGTCCTTGATGGTGGCCTATTATCTCTGCTGTAGCATGATCCCTTCCATCCTTGTTTCTGGCAGGGCCCTCCTTCCCCTTCTCTCCTGTTTATAATCTTTGCAATTACTGTAGGTATTACAGAGATTTATCTTTGAGTGTGTCTCTAAGTGGGTTTGCTACTAGGATCCACCTATTAGGGAGTACATATGGCGCTTAATTTTCTGTGTCTGGGACACTTCACTCAATATAATTATTTATAATTTCACCCATTTCCTGGCAAATTTCATTAATTCATCATTTTTGATGGCTGAGTAGTACTCCATTGTATAAATGTACCACATTTTCCTTATTCACTTGTGAATTGTTGAACATTTGGGTTGATTTCATGACTTTGCTATTGTAAACAGTGTTGCTATGAACATGGTCGTGCTTATTCCATTGAGGTGAATTTTTGCTGTATGGGGGGTTATTCTCAAAAGTGGAATAGCAGGGTCATATGGCATTTCCATCCTTAACTTCTTTAAGAATCGCCAGACGACTCGCCAGAGTGTTGTATGAGCCTGCATTCCCAACAGCAATGTAGGAGAGTTCCCCTCTCTCCACATCCTCTCCAGCATTTGTTGTTGTTTGTATTGTGGATTTTTGCCATCCTGACCAGGGTGAGATGATATCTCAGGGAGGTTTTGATTTTCATTTCCCTGATGGCTAAGGATGTGGAGCATTTTTTAAGATATTTGTTAGACATTTTAATTTCGTCCTTAGCAAAGGTTCTTTTAAGTTCCAGGGCCCATTTTTTAATTGGGCTATTTGTTTCCTTGGTGTTTAGTTTTCTAAGTTCTTTGTTCACTCTTGATAATAGACCTCTATCAGATGTATGGTTAGTGAAGATTTTCTCCCATTCTGTGTTTTGCCTTTGTGCTTGAGTTACAATCTCGATCTGAACAGAAGCTCTTTAATTTCATAAGATCCCATCTGTTGAGTGTTGGTTGTATTGGTGCTAATGGATCTCCGATTAGGAACTGTTGGCCTAGTCCAATTCATCTCCAGGGAGTTCCCTACCTTTTGACTAAGTTTTTTGTTGAAGATACGGTTCTTTTTCCATTGGATTTTTTGGGCCCCTTTGTCAAAGACCAAATGGCTGTAGTTTTGTGGGCTTATATCTGGGTCTTCAAGCCTTATCCATTGATCTGTGGGTCTATTTTGGAGCCAGTACCAGGCTGTTTTTACAACTATGGATTTGTAGTATAGACTAAGATTTGGTATGGTGTTATGTTACTCAGGATTGTCTTTGCTATCCTGGATCTTTTGTGCCTCCATATGAATTTTGAGATTGTTTGGTCAACTTCTTTGAAGAATTGCTTTGGGATTTTAATTGGTATAGCATTGAATTTGTATATTGCCTTTGGTAGGTTGGTCATTTTTACTATGTTGATTCTGCCAATCCAGGAACACGGGAGGTCTTTCCACCTTCTGATGTCTTCTGCAATTTCTTTCTTGAGGGTTTTAAAGTTTTCATTGTAAAGGTCTTTTACCTTCTTAGTTAGGTTTATACCAAGGTATTTCATTTTTTAGGAGCTATAGTAAATGGAATTGTTTCTCTCAGGTCTTTTTCACTTCTTTCATTCTGGGCATATAAGAAAGCCACTGATTTTTGTACATTTATTTTGTATCCTGCCACCCTGCTGAACTTCTGTATTAGTTCCAGGAGCTTCCTGGTGGAGTTTTTGGGATCCCTCAGGTATAAGATCATGTCATCTGCAAATAGCGATAGCATGACTTATTCCTTGCCGATTCTAATCCCTTTCATGTCCCTTTCTTGTCTTATGGCTTCAGCTAACACTTCAAGTACAATATTGAATAGAAGTGGTGTGAGTGGACAGCCTTGTCTAGTTCCTGATCGAAGTGGGAATGCTTCAAGTTTTTCCCCATTGAGTATAATCCTTGCTGTAGGCTTGTTGTATACTGCTTTTATTATATTGATAAAGATTCCTTCCATTCCTACTGTCTCTAGCGTTTTGATCATAAAAGGCTGTTGGATCTTGTCAAAAGCTTTTTCTGCATCTATCGAGAGTATCATGTGGTCTTGGACTTTGGACTGGTTTACATGATGAATTACATTTATTGATTTGTGTATGTTGAACCAACCTTGTGTGCCGGGAATGAAGCCTACTTGGTCCCCATGATTGATCTTTTTGAATTCGAATTGCTAAGACTTTGTTGAGAATCTTTGCATCTGTGTTCATCAGAGAGATTGGCCTATAGTTTTCTTTTTTAAATGTATCTTTATTAGGTTTTGGAATTAAAACAATATTAGCTTCATAGAAGGAATTTGGTAGTATTCCTTCCTTTGCTATTTGTTGGAGCCGTTTAAGGAGTATTGGTGTTATTAACTCCTTCAATGTCTGGTAGAACTCTATGCTGAATCCATCTGGTCCAGGACATTTTTTGGTGGGAAGATTCGAGATACTTGTTCAATTTCCTTATATGTTATAGGAATATTTAAATAATTCACAACTTCCTGATTTAATTTGTGTTTACTTAGGAATTCATCCATCTCTTTTGTGTTGTCATATTTCACAGAGTACAAGTGTTTGAAATATGATCTTATAATTTTCTGGATTTCTTGGGTATCAGTAGTAATAACTCCATTTTAATTTCTAATTTTATTAATTTGGGTTTTCTCTCTCTTACTTTTGGTTAATTTAGCTAGGGGTATATCAATCTTATTGATTTTTTCAAAGAACCAGCTTTTTGACTGATTGATTTTCTCTATTGTTTTCCTAATCTCGATTTCAGATATTTCTCCCCTTATTTTGCTAATCTCCTCTCTTCTACTGCTTTTGGGATCAGATTGCTCTAGTTTCTCTAAAGCTTTAAGCTGCTTTGTTAAGTTGTTTATTTCTGATGTTTCCTTTTTTTTATGTAGGCATTAAGAGCTATGAACTTACCTCTTAGGACAGCTTTCATTGTGTCCCAGTGATTTTGGTAAGTTGTAATTTCATTATACTTCACTTTCAGGAAACCTTGAATTTCCTTTTTAATTTCTTCCTGAATCCAGTTCTCATTCAGCATTATAGTGTCAAGTTTCCAGGAGTTAGTGTATTTCATGTCTTTTGTTGTGTTCTGAATGTCCAGCTTTATGCCGTGGTGGTCTAAAAGGGCACAGGCTAGAATTTCAACTTTTTTGTATATGTGTAGATTCATTTTGTGGCCCAATATGTGATCTATTTTGAAGAAAGTTCCTTGTGCTGTTGAGAAAAATGTGTATTCTTTGGTACGTGGGTGAAAGGTTCGATAGAGATCTGTAAGGTCCATTTTTTTAAGGGTTTGATTGAGTTCCAATGTGTCCCAGTTAAGCTTTTGACCTGTTGATCTATCCCATGTTGAGAGGGTGATGTGGAAGTCCCCAAGAATTATCGTTTGGGGGTTGATTTCTTGCTTTAGACGCTGTAGAATTTTCTTAATGAATGTGGAGGGGCCCGTATTGGGTGCATATATGTTTACTATTGTGAAGTCTTCCTGGTGAATTGTACCTGTGACTAACATGTAGTATCCATCTGTGTCTCTTATGATATTTTTGGGTTTGAAGTCCACGTTGTCTGACAGTATAATGGCTACCCCTGCCTGTTTCCTAGTTCCATTAGCTTGCAGAGTTTTGGACCAGCCTTTCATTTTTAGGATGTGCCTATCTTTTGTGGTGAGATGAGTTTCCTGAAGGCAGCAGATTAATGGTTGTGATTTTTAATCCAAGTTTGTAATCTGTGTCTCTTAATCGGTGAGTTAATACCATTGACATTTAATTTTATAATGGAGAAATTCTTTTTAATTCTGGACATTTTTTATGTTTAGTGGATTTTGTAAGCTTATTGTTTTACATTTATATTTTCGTGATATTATACTTCCCTTCTGTCCTCCTGGATGCGCTTGTTCTTTTCTTCAAGCTTGAGTATCATTTCTAGCATTTTTTGAAGGCCTGGTTTGGTAGACATGTATCCTTTCAAGTTGTCTTTGTGCTGGAAAATTTTTCTTTCTCCCTCGGTCATGACAGATAGTTTTGCCAGGTATATCAGTCTGGGTTGTGATTTTTGCTCATTTAATACTTGAAGTACGTCTCTCCAAGCTCTTCTTGCTTTTACTGTTTCCATTGAGAAGTCATTAGTTATTTTAATAGGTTTACCTTTAAAAGTGACTTGCTTTTTTTCTCTTGAAGCTCTCAGCACCTTTTCTTTGTCTTGAATGTGGAGTGTTTTGACTATTATTTGCCGTAGCGATTTTCTCTTTTGGTCATATCTGTTTGGAGTGCAAAATGCCTCTTGTATTTGGATGGGCCTCTCATTCTTCAGTTGAGGGAAGTTTTCATTTATGATAATTTGAAAAATTTCCTCAGGGTGGTATTTTGAGATTCTTGCTCTGGTATTCCATGAATGTGCATGTTAGGCTTCTTCAGGTTGTCCCATATCTCTTGAATGTTCCTCTCAAGTATCTTTTTGGTTTTAACAATCTCTTCCATTAAGCTGGTTAATTCTCCCACTTTGTCTTCAAGTTCTGAAATTCTATTTTCTGCTTTGTTAGTTCTGCTGATAAGTCTCTCTGTTGAGCATTGGATTGAAGATAGCTTGTCTTTTAGTTCAGTTTTAAACTCTGCTTGAGTCTGTTTTAACTGCTCTATGCCTATTTTTGTTTCTTGAACTGTTTTTCTCAACTCCTCCAAATGCCTGTTGTGTTCCTATTCAAAGTGGTTGATTCTGTCGTTTAACTCCTCTTGGATTTCCTCTTTCATAGTATTAATCATGGTAATGATCATACTTTGAAAGTCGTTGTCTTGGGTCTGGCATTCTTGGCTGTTTCCTGTGAATTTGTTCTGGTTGGAATCCATTATTATGGGGTTAATTCTTTCAGTGGGAGATTGGTCTTCTTGGGTTTTGTCTCTCATCATCTGCACTTTGACTTGGGCATTGTTGTTTTGTCTTCTAGGGCTTTTCAGTTTCTGTGTGTTTTTGACTGATTTAGTTGGTATTCCTATACTTGGGCAGTTATTATTAGTGCTTGCCTTGGGGTTGGGTATGTTTGTCTTTTATTATTGTTATTTCCTAGTTGAGGCTGTTAGATTGTTAGTACATCAATTAAATCAGGTTAAGTAGACAAGGAGTGAATATTAGTATGATAGTGCCCTTTTACGATGTAGTATCTTGGTGATATGTGAGGGTGAGTGGTATGATCCCTGGAGTTGTGTTTTTGGAGTGGCTTTATGGAAAAGTTAATCTATAGTGATTAATAATAGAAAGGAACAGTAAGGTGAAAAAAAAGGAGGTTTACTTTTCTTTGGGCTGGATGTGAAGAATCTCTCCCATGTGATAGGATGATTGTAGAGGTTTACAGATGTATGGCCTTTGACCCTTAGAACGTTGCTTGAGTTTTCTTTGGACTCTATTGAATTCTGTGTAGCAGTGTGTCTTCTGTAGACCACCTGCGTGGATCCCCAGTGGACCAGAGAGGTAGAGGGGCTGATGTTGATGGCAGAATTCTTCACCCTGGACCTGGGACTTGGCTTAGTGCCCCACCCTGAGCTCCAGGGATGGAGGAAAGGGAGCACAGGTAGGCAGGAGGGTGAAAGGGGCCTGGGGCCTGGGGTGTGGCCCAGGCCAAAACCAGACACAGGGCGACCTGGGCGGGGCTGAGCGGGGACTCACTTGGGGGCCTGGTGGAGCCGGGAGTGGGCAGCGCGGTAGGGTCACAAAGTATAAGTTTTTGAAATATCATGTCTAATAAAATTCTAAAAGACCTAATTTGTTGTGTGAGAAACCTATGATGTAATAATTTGAATTCTATACAAATTTAAGGAATGTCAGTACAATCGGTATTGCATTTATGTCTCTGTGAAAACTGCTAACATTTTTGTCTTGCCTTCACATTAGCGAAGTAATTATAATTTGCCATTAGGTTTGAAAAATTTCAGGATTCTGAGAAGTAATGTTATTTCTGTTCATGTACCAAAGCCTTCAACTCTATTGTCTTAGCTTAAAGATTTAATTAAAAAAAAGAAACCATTTCAGAGAGGGTTTTCAATGTCCAAGTCAGAATTCACTTGGAAAAGCTTTGAAACACATATGTAATGAAAGAGAAATGTGAACAGTAAAAAGATTTACATCTTCTCTGGGTCATGGTCTCATGTTTAACAGGAAGGACAAGAGGAATAATAGCTGCCATTGGTGTGGTTTAAACTTCAGTGCCTGGGCACTTTCAGATGCAGCAGTGTCCTCTCAGGCCTCACCCAGGGCTAAGCCTTGGCATGTGCACTGGCGCCTGGAGCTGACTTGCTCCAACAGCCATCATAGGAACAAAACATAGTTTTCATCTGCATTTTGGCCTTTGGCTATATTTCCTCTCATTTCATTTAGTCTCACAATAAGTGAATATTAATAATTATTAGTACAGCAATTCCAAAAACACTCAAATACTTTTATTTTTAGTCATCCAGATTTCATGGAGTTTAATGTTCACAATTTAAATTGATACTGCCAATTTACTTGTTCTTAGTCATATTTTATTTCTAAGTTTTTTTTCGTTGACCACTTCAAACTTGTACATAATGTGCATGCACCTTATCCGAGTGACTAGGAGACAGGAAGCAGAGTTTACCCTGCGTAATGCAGTGGAGCAGGCTCTGCCTATGGCTGATGCCAGATTCCCTTCAGTCTCTCCTGAATCATCAGGCAGGGTGGCCCATATGGCCATAAAGAAACAGAGGGATGAACGATTATAGGCCTATTGGGAACCATTTATCTTTTCACCCTAATTATCTGAATGGATCCTAGCAGGGAAGGGATTCTTAATCACTATGTTAGAGTGCCCACTGAAGTTAGCATATGTGTTCAGTGTAAGCAGAAATGTGCTGGCCATAAAAGATCTGTAATGCATCTGACTTTTTGCTAGATTCTCTTTCTTCTTGACTCTAACACTTTTGAAATATTGAACTTTGGAATTTACATTAAGACTGGAAATCAAGAAGAGCCTTTTATTTAATTAGTGTCTTCAACTTAATTACTGCTTAGTTCAGTGATCTGAACGGGAGATGTAGAGATCAATAATTGACTATTGATGACAGGATAGAACCCACCAAGTGCTGTTGAATCAGATTACATAAAATAGTTTCATGTCCTTTCAAAAATCCCATATTTATCATATATACATGTAAGCAAATGCGGAAACTAGCCATTGTTTTCAAATTTATTCACTGTAGACATATTTGATTTTCCACTTTTTTGATTCTGTAATTTTTTTTCTTCATTAGTACATGACTTGTTGTCTAAATACCATTATGGCTCATTTCAGGTGTTGGATATGCAACTGTTTAATGCATAATGGGAAGTCTTCCAAAGAGATGTTCCATATATCCCTCTCTTTTATAGGCAATGCTACACTTTAAACTACAATTACTTGGTAATCTAAAAAATATAAACACCACTGTATAGTAATCTGCCGAGTTACTTTTCTTGGAATATCAGGAACAATTGTTCAGACTAGAAGTAGTCAAACAGGAACTAAAGAGAAACAAATTCATTCAAGCTCAGATAAAATTATTAGGGTTATTTACTGAAGTATAGATTAGGAGTCAGAGCGGGAGTAACTCAGGAAATGGCTTAATGTAAAGCCCACCCCACTACGAATGAAGAGTCTCATAAGCTGCATCATCGCAAGTCCCTAAACAACACAGGTAGCTATGCCAGGAAAGAATGACTGACACCCAGGTAATGATGGCCAACTGCTCAATAACATCATCCTCATGCCTTCCAAGATGGAGTAATTGTATTTTGAGGAATTAGTTGGACAACCACTTTTAAATGTTTCAGTTCTGGATATTGTGCATTGTAAGTAAGGATACAGGAGATTTGACATCCTTTGTGGGCTTGTTTCCTGGTTCATATATTACTCTCATGTCCTTGAGTCCTCACATTGTAGAAATAACAAGAGATCTGCCTTAGGGATTTTATGAGGGCACTGTCCCCCTGCCCCCTTTTTATTCAGGACTGTAACTCCACAACCTATTCTACTCCCTAAGCTCCACTTCTTCCTACCATTCCATCAGAGGTTAGGATGGAAGTTGGCAGAGGAAGAAAAAATAGTCTGGACACTATAATTTATTATGCCTAGAAAACTGGGAAGGTGTGTGTTATATGATATTCATGTGAGATGAAGACAGTGGAGAAGCGTTTACCATTTTGTCCCAGAATTGGATACCTAGGCAAATGTCCTCAATCACATTGCTTTTCTTAAAGATTTTCATCATGGGCTGATAATTTTCTCAAGCTTAGAATCCTACATCCTCCTGCCTCCTCTTGTTCTCAGTTTTGGAGCAGAATTGCTCACCTAATAGAAACTAAAACACCATATTGGTACTTTAAGTCTTCTTTGCCACTGTAATAATAATAAGGAAACCATCGGAAGGCGTTATATATTTATGCACAAGAACATTACCTACAATTCTCACATACTAACAAAATCGAATTGAATCATTTTGTGAATACATTCAGTTTTAATTTTGTAGAATATACATGCACTCAAACTATAGGACAAAGGTTACTCTCCAAATTTGTGAATTTACATTTGCAATAATATAATCAGTTTATCTCTTTAAAGTGAATGACAAAATGAAGCATACTGAATATATGAATCATACAACAAACTAGCAGAGGCCACACTTAACCCCAATGCTCACCTTTGCAAGTTTCAGTACTTATAAGAATTTCAGTGTTTTATAAGTCTGTTTCCATGTAAGAGGAAATAAATTTTACAGAAGCATTTAGAGAATGTCATTCAAATAAAAGAGGAGCATGGTTTTCATCTTTTCTTTTCCATAGAAAATTGCCTTATCTAAACATAAAATATTTTGCTTATAGTTTGTATTTTCCAGTTATTTTATTGTGACCAATACAAATGATGTAAAATTTATCATCTTGATTTCATAAAGAGACACACATTTAGAAATCATTCAACCCAGTTTGTATAATTTATGTATTTCTGTCACTTGCTTTTCAGACAAATTAAAAAGAATCTTCGTTATATCAATTGTCACAAGAACTATAATACTGAAATACATTTCTGACCCACCTTTTTTAAAATTTCTATGCTCACTCTCAACATTCCATCTATTCCCAATAATCTGTTGTCAACAAGTGGAAAAATTCATTACTGAATTTTCCACTTCCAAAAAAAATTCATTGAAAATTTAATTGGAATTGTATTGGGTTTATAAATTATTTTGATGATGTGTTTGCTTTATCTAAGTTGTCTAACTTGTTGGTATATAGTTAGTCATTTCTTTATAATTGGTAACTATGTTCAACTTTTATTTCTAATGTCAGCATACAATATAAGTTCTTTTTCCATTTAGTTCAAGGTTTGTCAGCCTCATTGATATTTCCAGACTAAACTTTTGGATGGCAAGCACCTTTTCTACTGAGTTATCTCTCTAGCACATCTTAAGTAATTACTTGTGGACTGTTTCTGCTTATCTGGGAATGTCTTTATTTCTCTGTCACTTTGAAGGATAGCATTACCAGTTATACAATTCCTTTTGTTTCCTCCAGTGCTGGGATTTGAATCAGGGCCTTGATTGTGCTAGAGAAGCACTTTATTACTTCGTTGCATGCCCTACCTTCAGAACATTTTAAAAAAAGTCCCATTTCTTGCCTTTGGACTTCTGCTCTTACTTTTTGCTTTTAACATTTTAGTGAAATCAGCCTACTGCCTTGTGAATCCCACAGTTCTGATGAAGGATGTGATGATGATTGTGGAGACTTAAGAACTTTTTTTAAGGTTCTCTCTTTGTTGTTCTGAAATCTGTTTGTGACAGATCTTAGTACAATCTCTTTTAGTTCATCTTGGATGAACTATTTATGTCTTTCATAACACTGGGTCAGTTTCTAGCCATCTTCAGGCCTCCATGAAGTGACCAAAAAACTCTCAAAGTAAGAAATTGATTCAAATTAATTGATATTCATTAACAAGCATTTTTAAGCTTCAATAATAAATAAATAAAATACTAAGTTACAACAAAATCTACATAAGACAGATTTTATTAGTATAATTATCATGTAGGAATGGAGAGAAATTCTTAATACTCTCTACTCTTTTCTTCTCCAAATCCTGTTCTAATTTAATTAAAAAAATACCAACAGCATAATCATTTGCTTCATGTAGAAGACTTATTCTTTCTGATTCTCTGTTCTCTTCTTTTCTGTATTAGTGTGTGTGTGTGTGTGTGTGTGTGTGCACGCACATGTGCAAAAGCGGTTGTCTCAATGTGTATTTTAATGTAATGTACCAAAACCAACACTTTGAAGGGTGGAATTTCTTATTGTCTTTTTTCCTGTTTAGTTATTCAGTTATCTAGCTACTTTGTCTATGTTGGATAACTTGTGAAATGAACTGTTTTATACACAGCTAAAGATGCGGAAATATATTATAGCCAAGTAGAAGTAAATTATTACCTCAAGCAATTATAAATCTTTTATTCTTAATCCCCAAATACAATGACAGCACACAGCTATCGTTTCCAGGTTACAATTTCATTGAATGTGGAAGTTTCTTTCTATTATGTTGAGCCAAGCTTGATTAGATTTTTACCATATGTGATTAATTTTTAAATAATGTAATCTCCTCCAAGAATGAAATCTGTGTCCTTTTCCATCAAAACTAAAGTTAAAAATGATTCAGCTTTCAAATAAATAGTAACATTTCATGAATGCATAACCTCTCTGTTCGTTTTTATATTATTTATCTAATGCTTAAACAATTATTGTTTGAGATATATTATGTCAGAATTAATGCTTAAAACTCTTTGATATTAGCTGTAGCATTGAGATCACATATCACTTCTTCAGAATGTTTAATACATAGTAAATATGGGATCTGAAACCTGTGTTTTAGTTCAAGCAGTCAGTGGTAAACACTTCTTCACAAAAAAAGATCAATATTTATTTATTTATAACATTTTTAGTATTTATCATCTCCCTAAAATGAGTTTTCCAAACATGAGTAAGTTTTCATTTCTTAGTGAAATTTTGGTTGTGTATATCCTTTTCTATATATGCCATAGAATCACAATGAAAGCATTATATCCTAAGCACAGGGGATTCAAACAATGAAGAAGATTGTCAAGATTATTCTATTAGAGACAAGTGGAGAAAAGGAAACTTCATGAATCTAGAAAATATGCATTCTCTAATCAATCAGAAAATGAATTTCTCAATAAGTATGAACTATATATTACATATGTGATATATCTACTGACATTGTAAATATATTAATAACTAAGCAATTGAAGACATTGATGCCATTTCTTCAAAGAGCAAAATAGAATAAATGACATTAACACATTGAAATGTTTTTCACCAAGGATAAAAATTTTTATTTTAATGAAGAGCAAATTTCTCAGGTAATGATGAAAATACCATTTACTATAGAAGGAAAACTTTTCTTAAACAGAGACACCTTTTACCAAAACTTGAGACTTTTGGAAGAGTAGTACAAATGTCATGTTAAAAAGTCAATATTCTTTTTTCTCCATTACATTGTAATTATGTTTCTATTGAATAGTTTTCTTTGCTAGAAAAAAATCACTCTGACACTAACTTTTTGGTTCTATTTAAGCTCTCAGCTATCTGAATGAAAAAATACTTAGAGACTCCAAATCCTATGTAGTTACTGCTACCAATTAGTTCCAGGCTTAAAAACCACAATGAGGGTGACAAAATGCTTACCAGGAAAATTCCAAAGGAGACCAGTTCATGCTTCTGCATGTGTTCTTAGTGGAGTTACAGGAGGATGGGCTTCAGACATGATGTACAGCAACTTATGTAGCATTTCCAATGGAAACTCACTGTCATAAGTTAGGTACATGTGTTGTGCCAGTTATTTTTATCTGTTGCTATATGAGTCACTGAGGCCCAAAGTTGTACAATGTAACAGAGAAAAGGAGATTTATTACATTTACAGATCCAAAAGGAAAATAGGATCTTTCATGTTAGAAGTGGCATGGCTGTAGTCAGAAGCTGGACTAGTCCTATGTTACAGTTATCTAGGAGGCTGCAAGCTTCAAGACTGAGAACTATAAAAACAGACCTCTCTTGGAAGTAAGGTGGAGCTGAGCCCTCTCCTGTAATGGCCCACCTCCTGTGATGGCCTTCCTCCAGAAAGACTTCACCTCCTAAAGGTGCCATGACCTTCCTGAACACATTAGTTTGTGGCGGTACACATTTCAAACCATGACTTTGCAGTGGAGGATTCAAACTCTGGGCACATATGTAGATAACTAGTAGTTGAATTGAACCCAGAATGAACTTACAGGAGACTGCCAAGTTGATAAGGAAGGCCCAGCCCATTGTGGGTTGGACCAGGCTCTGGACAGGTGAATAAAATAGAGAAAACTGGTTGAGAAGTTGGTATCCTTATATGCTTGGCCAGACATGCTGATCTGGCAAGTAAGTATTGCCCTTCTCTCATCTGCTATGTAGATACTGGGTGACCAGTGTTCTCCACCCTTGGTACTGCAGTGGCTTTCTTGCAAAGCTGGATAAGCAACTGTACCAGATTATTGTAGGAGAGTAAACTCCTTGTTCTGTTAAGCCCTTTGATGTTGATTTTTATCAAGAACCACACAGAGTCACTGCAGCACTCACCAAAGTGTTTGTGTTTGAGGATTCCATTGATTATAATCACAGTTCCAAATGCTTGTTATAATACCTTAGCTACTCAAACTGAGGAACATCCTTCTGACTTAAAAATCATCCTGACCATAAATCATATGTGTTGACATAATCCATGTGGTCATACTTAGGATCACATTGTTTACAACCTTAAAATTATCACGTCTTGACAAAAATCATATAATTGTTAACATAGGTTATCTATTCAAACTAGTTTAGCCTAGTTAAAAGATTTACAAGCATGGAAACATTCTTCACTACCAGAATGGTCTGAGAATTGGAAGCTCATCTCAAAAGATCACCTATAAAGCAACATTTTCTTAAGAACAGTAGGTTTAAAAAATCCTAGTCTCTATAACTTAATCTGTTCCTTCAGGCATTTGTTCTGTTTCTTGGTTTCTGTTTTGTCACAGCAAAATAATAATACATTAGAGACATCTGCATTAATACAGCATTTATAAAAGAGATGTAATAAATCGAATATGCTAAGTTAACCCATTTGTATATTGGTGCTCAGAACTCTTAATATTTTATTTTTACGTGCATTTGTTTATTTTTCAGTGAATATGAATGTGTAGATCAGAGGACAATTGGAGTGAATTGGTTCTCTCCTTCTGCTATGTGGTTTCTGGGTATTGAAGTCAGGGTATCAGGGTTTGCACCAATACCATTATCTATTGATCTATACCACAAGTCTTAGTTAGAGCTCTTTGTTGTCAATTTTAATAGCTATTGTTGTGACTCTGAATTTTAACATCTAAACTGTTGTATATCAGATTCTTGTATACTGTATGACTGATTGGAAAGTGGCTCAGATATGATATTATTTTTAAGGCACTTTTATTTGTGAGCGCATCAATGGAAATCACTAGAGCCAATACATAAGCCAAAAGTTACGTGCTGCAACTTATTGCTTGGCAGCTTTTCAAATACTCAGAGAGGAAGGAGCTCAGAAAGACTGTAGATATCTCAGGTTTCTCTCTTTCCTTAGCATGAAGCCTGGACATTACACTGAAATCATTATTTATAGCTGTATGTGTTATAAGTTCAGCTTCGTATGAGGAGATTCTACTTTATAACGATGTTCACTTGTTTCTGGTAACCTTTAAAATAATCCCCAAATACACTCAATTAATATTATGAATAAAATAGCAAATGTTTTGCTCTTGTATGTACTATACAGAGACATTGGAGGGGAACATTATGCTTACAGGCTAACTGCTCAATATTTCACATACTTCTTTTTTGTGTGCATTTAGGCTCCATACATTGGCAATGTAATCTGTAAATTATAGAACACAGAATCTACACAAAATTTGGCTAAGTCGTGCTTAAAAAATTTCAAAATATATATTCTGCATGTCATCTCTTAAAGGGATGTTGTGAGCAAATATGTTGTATAATGTATAAAGCTCCTGGTTTGCTTTATTTTATAGCTATCACAGAGTAATCATTCTACTCTATAAAGTGGCCACGGGATTATATGGTTATACATGTACCTCATACCAACTGTTGGCCTCTGTGTGTCATTTGGCTTCTATGTCATCAATACAGAGATTCTTGCATCCTTTTTTTGTCAGTTTTCTACCTTTACCTATTCAGGTCCTTTTCTACTTCTTGAAATTCCATGCCTTTTTAACCCTTTGAAATCATTCTGTAACGTGTGTGTGTGTGTGTGTGTGTGTGTGTGTGTGTGTGTGTGCATGTGTATGTATGTGTATGGATAAAGATGACATGGACATATTTATATGTGAAATATAATGTGTGATATGATAGTTAATTAGTAATGAGCAACATTAGAATGAAAAGAACTTATATTTATCTTTGACAGGGCTATCCAGGAAATTGGAAATACCTGGTAAACTGGTGATACCGAAACAACTATACCTTCTGAATGAATTACTATTTTGCAAACCTTCACACCGTAAAAAGACACAAAATTGTCTGTCTGTTCCTGACACAGCACACTCAGGAGAGTCCTCAAAGTACTAGGGCAAATTCCATCTAAGGTGGGCCAAACATGTAAAAAGACTTGAAATTATGAGGAAAACTTGTAAAGAAAAAAGATTGTCCTGGTAAAAGGAAAGGGAATAAGACTGGGGATTAAGGCATAAAAATATCATTAATTCACTATATTCATGTATGAGGCTATAAAACAAATTAATATTAATTTCAAGAAATAACAGACACAATGGTCCATAAGCACAGACTAAGACCATGTGTGAATATGGCAAAATGGTGGCTTGATGTCTGAAAATAAAGGCCTCAAAAATTAAACTTGTCAGTACCTTGGAATTGAAAATAAAATCAGTAGAACTATGAGAAAGTCAATTTCTGCTTTTCTGTCACCCATTCTGTGGTATGCTGTTTATGGCCACTTGTAGTAGCTTTCAATCATTATAACAAGTATTCAAGATACATTAACTTATAAAGGGAGAAGGTGAATTTGTATTCATGGTTTCAGTTCATGATCCATTGCCCTGTGGCTTTGGGATTGAGGCATTATGGAGTCAGGCAAAGCTATCGAACTGAAGGTCTGGAATTGAAAAAGCCAATGGAAAAAGTGAGATTCTATTCTCTCCCTTGACGATACATCCCTCAAAACTTTACCACCTCTTGAAGGTTCCAGCTGTTCCCAACAGTGCCAGCAAGTACCACGCCTGATACACACAGTCCCTGGACAGATGCTAGAGCATGTCTTTCATCCATTCAGGAAGTTTCCTTTTTGCCTTACAGTAAATTACCTTCTATCCATCTATTCCTGCCCTTCAAGAAGTATTTTATTCTCCCATCATAAATTAGACTTACTGTGGATAGCTTCGTTTTGTACTTTCTTTTGCCCGACTTTTACTCTTTTGCTTAAAATAATGGCTTGAAGATTCATTGATTTTTACATGTATTGATAGTTTGTTTTCCTGCCACAGACTAACTAAAGAGATATATACCATCATTTAATATTTTTGTTACTGAATTATATATATATATATAAAATAAGATAGCAGAACTTAACTATCCATTGAAGATTAGAATTGTGTGTGAACTTTTAGCATCTTGAATTTGTTGTTATTATCTACTTTCCTTCTTTTTACTTTTCATATAATCAATCACTGAGGAACTTGACATCCATAAAAAGTGTGAGACTCTGGAGAGCTAAAAGGTACTTTCAGAAAAATATGTAACTTGGTGGGTCCAATTTTTTTTAACAAATTAAACTTTGTTATTAAGTGCAATATACAGTAGAATTCAAAGTTCTATTTGTGGCAGAAATAAATTGGGACCGATAAAATTTAATTTAATTATGAAGGTGTAGTAGGTTGATTTTTCTGCTAATAACTGAAAATAATTTAATTAGACAGTAAAACTGAAGAGATATTTTTAAATTTTAAATTTCAAGTTTTTGCTTATTTTTATATATATATATTTTTTTTTTATTCAACTGTGCGCATGTTCGTGTGTATGTGCGCGCGTGTGTGTGTCTGTGTGTGTGTGTGTGTGTGTGTGTGTGTGTGTGTCTGTGTATGTGTAGAACCACGGACGAATTCGCGAACCACCATGGACGCCTCCACCTCCTTCTGCCCCGGGATTCACAGGCTCCGCCCTACCAGGACCAGAAGCGCAGGCCGCCCCCGCTTCCGCCTGGCGTCTATACGTGGGATCTGGGATCCGAACTCAGGACCTTCCGCCTGCAAGGTGGAGGCTTAACCCCTGAGCCACCTCTCCAGCCCCTATTTTTATATTTTTATGAGTATGTATGTATGATGTGCATATTCATGTACATGTGTGTTTGCATGTGGGTGTATGCTACTGCCTCTGAATGTGTGTGTGTGTGTGCGTGTGTGTGTAATGCAATAGTTTTACATGAATTATGCAAAAATCTGAATTAATAAGGAATTAATGTATATTTTATTTTTTTTTTTGAATTAGAAGCATCTTTTATTTGACAAAGATATTGTCCTTGTATGTCTGAGTTGATAGAATCTTGTTAAACTTACAGAAAATGGAATAAAATTTCATTCTTTTTTTTTTTTTAATTTCTATCTTTTTTTTTTTATTAAAAATTTAATTATACATTTTAAAAATTTTTTACCAGTTCCCTCCCTCCCCCCTCTTCCCCCTCCCCTTCCCCCAGTGCCTCCCCCCCAATTCCCAGATAGTCCTTTATTGTGTGTGCCTAACTCTCCACTGTGTCCTCCTCTCCGATGACATATAAGGACCCAGTGGCATTTCCATAAGCCCTTTCTCTTGTTCCCCTTAAGCATAAGATCACTACTATGGCTGTCAATCCCTTGCCTCCAGGGGTCTCGGTGCCCTTATCAGATGCTAGACTTTATGAGGGCAACAGTGCGCTGGACATTGCGCAGGGCATGCAAAGTTCCATTATGATTGCTTTGGCCCCAACTATTGTTGAGAATCTTGCAAATCGTTGCTCCTCCCATCCTTTTGCTCTTACAATCTTACCGCCCCCTCTTCCGCAAATGTCCCTGAGCTCCAGGATGGGGAGAGATTAGGCTGTCCTAGTTCTATGTGATTGATATAGAGTCTCTGAAGTTCTGGATTGTGTTTTGTTGATTTTCTTTTGCAGTTTTGCTGCTCCTGCAATTCCCTTCACTCCATTCTGCTGGGCACTGTATGTCACCCCCTGGCCAGAGACAAAAAGCTGTTAAACTGGAGTCTTGTTGTAATAGCACATTCAAGGGTAGATGTAATAAGAGTAGGAAACCTCACTGAGAGAGGGGTCCATCACCCATTTGCAAAATGATTACTTTTTATCTGCTAGACTATATGCCCTCCCCTTCTGGTGAGATCAGGAAAGAACGTCTGTGAACTTAACCAAGTTTCTCATTACTTACTTGCAGACCTTCATGGAGGCCTATTTTCTCTGCTGTAACATGGTCTCCTCTCTCTTTGTTTCTGGTGTGGCCCTCCTAACCCATCTCTCTTGTTCATAATCCTTGCAATTACTGTGTTACATAGGTTTACTTTTGAGTGTCCCAATGTGGGCTGGGTGAGTTTGGTACTAGGAGCCACCTATTAGGGAGTACATACGGCGCTTAATTTTCTGGGTTTGGGATACTTCACTTAATATAATTCTTTCTAATGACATCCATTTCCCAGCAAATTCCAGTAATTCATCATTTTTGATGGCTGAGTAGTACTCCATTGTATAGATGTACCACAGTTTCCTTATCCACTCGTCAACTGTTGGACATTTAGGTTGATTCCATGACTTTGCTATTGTAAACAGTGCTGCTATGAACATGGTCGAGCTTGTGCTATCGAGGCGAACCTTTGCTGCTTGGGGGGTTATTCCCAAAAGTGGAATAGCAGGGTCATATGGCATTTCAATCTTTAATTTCTTTAAGAATCTCCAGACGGCTCGCCAGAGTGGCTGTATGAGCCTGCATTCCCACCAACAATGTAGGAGAGTTCCCCTCTCTCCACATCCTCTCCAGCATTTGTCGTTGTTTGTATTGTGGATTTTTGCCATCCTGACCGGGGTGAGATGATATCTCAGGGAAGTTTTGATTTGCATTTCCCTGATGGCGAAGGAAGTGGAGCATTTTTTAAGATAATTGTTAGACATTTTAATTTCATCCCTGGTAAAGTTTCTTTGAAGTTCCAGGGCCCATTTTTTAATTGGGCCAGTGTTTTCCTTGGAGTTTAATTTTCTAAGTTCTTTGTGCACTCTGGACAGTAGAGCTCTGTCAGATATGTGGTTAGTGAAGATTTTCTCCCATTCTGTGGGTTGCCTTTGAGCTCGTGTTACAATCTCTTTATCTGAACAGAAGCTCTTTAATTTCACAAGATCCCAACTGTTGAGAGTTGGTAGCAGTGACTGTGCCATTGGATGTCTGTTTAGGAACTGTTGGCCTAGCCCAACCAGCTCGAGGGAGTTCCCTATCTTTTCAACTATGGTTTTTAAAGTCTCTGGCCTGATATCAAGGTCCTTGATCCATTTGGAATTAAGTCTTGTACATGGTGACAAGTACGGGTCCAGCTTTAATCTTCTGCATGTGGAGATCCAGTTTTGCCAGCACCATTTGTTGAAGATGCTGTTCTTTTTCCATTGGATTCTTTGGGCCCCTTTGTCAAAGACCAAATGGCTGTAACTTTGTGGGCTTATATCTGGGTCTTCAATCCTTATCCATTGATCTGTGTGTCTATTTTGGAGCCAGTACCAGGCTGTCTTTATAACTATGGATTTGTAGTATAGACTTAGGTTTGGTATGGTAATACCTCCAGCTGTGTTTTTGTTACTCAGGATTGTTTTGGCTATCCTGGGTCTTTTGTGCCTCCAAATGAACTTTGAGATTGTTTGGTCAACTTCTTTGAAGAATTGCTTTGGGATTTTGATTGGTATAGCATTGAATCTGTATATTGCCTTTGGTAGGATGGTCATTTTTACAATGTTGATTCTGCCAATCCAGGAACAAGGGAGGTCTTTCCACCTTCTGGTGTCTTCTGCAATTTCTTTCTTTAGGGTTTTAAAGTTTTCATTGTAAAGGTCTTTTACCTCCTTAGTTAGGTTTATACCAAGGTATTTCATTTTTTTAGGGGTTATAGTAAATGGCATGGTTTCTCTCAAGGCTTTTTCACTTCTTTCATTCTGGGCATATAGGAAGGCCTCTGATTTTTGCACATTTATTTTGTATCCTGCCACCCTGCTGAACTTCTCAATTAGTTCCAGGAGCTTCCTGGTGGAGTTTTTGGGATCACTCAGGTATAAGATCATGTCATCTGCAAATAGAGATAGCTTGACTTCTTCCTTGCCAATTTGAATCCCTCTTATGTCCCTTTCTTGTCTTATGGCTTCGGCTAAGACTTCAAGTACAATATTGAATAGAAGTGGTGAGAGTGGACAGCCTTGTCTTGTTCCTGATCGAAGTGGGAATGCTTCCAATTGTTCCCCATTGAGCATAATCCTTGCTGTGGGCTTGTTGTATACAGCTTTTATTATATTGATAAAGGTTCCTTCCATTCCTACTGTCTCTAGCGTTTTGATCATAAAAGGCTGTTGGATCTTGTCAAAAGCTTTTTCTGCATCTATCGAGAGTATCATGTGGTCTTGGACTTTGGACTGGTTTACATGATGAATTACATTTATTGATTTGCGTATGTTGAACCAACCTTGTGTGCCGGGGATGAAGCCTACTTGGTCCCCATGAATGATCTTTTTAATATGTTTTTGAATCCGATTTGCTAAGACTTTGTTGAGAATCTTTGCGTCTGTGTTCATCAGGGAGATCGGCCTATAGTTTTCTTTTTTAAGTGAATCTTTATTAGGTTTTGGGATTAAAACGATATTAGCTTCATAGAAGGAATTTGGTAGTGTTCCTTCCTTTGCTATTTGATGGAACAGTTTAAGGAGTATTGGTGTTATTAACTCCTTAAATGTCTTGTAGAACTCTGTGCTGAATCCATCTGGTCCAGGACATTTTTTGGTGGGAAGATTCGAGATTACTTCCTCAATTTCCTTATATGTTATAGGACTATTTAAATAATTCACAACTTCCTGATTCAATTTAGGTAAGTTGTGTTTACTTAGAAATTCATCCATCTCTTTTGTGTTGTCAAACTTCACAGAGTATAAGTTTTTGAAATATGATGTTATAATTCTCTGGATTTCTTGGGTATCCGTAGTGATAACTCCATGTTCATTTCTAATTTTGTTAATTTGGGTTTTCTCTCTCTTGCTTTTGGTTAGTTTAGCTAGGGGTGTATCAATCTTGTTGATTTTTTCAAAGAACCAGCTTTTTGATTGGTTGATTTTTTCTATCGTTTTCTTAGTCTCGATTTCAGATATTTCTCCCCTTATTTTGCTAATCTCTTCTCTTCTACTGCTTTTGGGATCAGATTGCTCTAGTTTCTCTAAAGCTTTAAGCTGCATTGTTAAGTTGTTTATTTCTGATGTTTCCATTTTTTTGACGTGGGCATTAAGAGCTATGAACTTACCTCTTAGAACAGCTTTCATTGTGTCCCAGAGATTTTGGTAAGTTGTATTTTCGTTATCATTCACTTTCAGGAAATCTTGAATTTCCTTTTTAATTTCTTCCTGAATCCAGTTCTCATTCAGCATCATAGTGTTAAGTTTCCAGGAGTTAGTGCATTTTCTCTTGTTTGATGTGTTGTGGATGTCCAGCTTTAGGCCGTGGTGGTCTGATAGGGCACAGGTTAGAATTTCAACTTTCTTGTATATGTGTAGATTCATTTTGTGGCCCAATATGTGATCTATTTTGGAGAAAGTTCCATGTGCTGCTGAGAAAAATGTGTATTCTTTGGTGCGTGGGTGAAAAGTTCGATAGAGATCTGTGAGGTCCATTTCTTTCAGGGTTTGATTAAGTTCCAAAGTGTCTCTGTTAAGCTTTTGACCTGTTGATCTATCCCATGTAGAGAGGGCGGTGTTGAAGTCCCCAAGAATTATCGTTTGGGGGTTGATTTCTTGCTTTAGACGCTGTAGGGTTTTCTTAATGAATGTGGGGGGGCCCGTATTGGGTGCATATATGTTCAGTATTGTGAAATCTTCCTGGTGAATTGTACCTCTGACTAAAATGTAGTATCCATCCGTGTCTCTTATAATTTTTTTTGGTTTGAAATCCACTTTGTCTGATAGCATAATGGCTACCCCTGCCTGTTTTCTGCTTCCATTTGCTTGTAGAATTGTTGACCAGCCTTTTATTTTTAGAGCGTGCCTATCTTTTGTGGTGAGATGGGTTTCCTGCAGGCAACAGATTGATGGATTGTGATTTTTAATCCAAGTTTGTAATCTGTGTCTCTTGATCGGTGAATTAAGTCCATTAACATTTAGTGTTATAATGGAGAAACTATTGTTAATTCCAGACATTTATTATGTTTAGTAGCTTTTATAAGTATATTGCTTCGCTTTTAATGGTGTTATATTTGCCTTCTGTTCTCCTGGATATGCCTGTTTTTTTCTTCACGCTTGAGTATCATTTCTAGCAGTTTTTGAAGGCCTGGTTTGGTGGCCATGTATCCCTTAAAGTTGTCTTTGTGCTGGAAAATTTTTCTTTCTCCCTCGATCATGACTGATAGTTTTGCAGGGTAAATCAGCCTGGGTTGACATTTTTGCTCATTCAATACTTGAAGTATGTCTCTCCAAGCTCTTCTTGCTTTTACTGTTTCGACTGAGAAGTCATTAGTTATTTTAATAGGTTTGCCTTTAAAAGTGACTTGTTTTTTCTCCCTTGAAGCTCTCAGCACCAGTTCTTTATCTTGAATGTGGAGTGTTTTAACTATTATTTGCCGCGGTGTGCTTCTATTTTGGTCGTATCTGTTTGGGGTGCGGAATGCCTCTTGTATATGAATGGGCCTCTCTTTTTTTAGATGAGGAAAGTTTTCCTTGATGATCGTTTGAAAAATTTCCTCAGGGGTGGTGTTTTGAGATTCTTGCTCCGGTATTCCATGAATACGCATGTTAGGCTTCTTCAGGGTGTCCCATATCTCTTGGATATTTCTCTCAAGTATCTTTTTGGCTTTAACAACCTCTTCCATTGAGCTGGTTAGTACTCCCACTTTATCTTCAAGGTCTGAAATTCTGTTTTCTGCTTCATTAGTTCTGTTGATAAGACTCTCTGTGGCGTTCTGGGTTGAAGATAACTTGTCTTTTAGCTCAGTTTTAAACTCTGCTTGAGTTTGTTTTAACTGTTCTATGCCACTTTTTGTTTCTTGCACTGTTTTTCTCAACTCCTCCAGATGTCTGTTGTGTTGCTCTTCAAAGCGATTGATTCGATTATGTAATTCCTCCCGGATTTCCTCTTTCATAGTATTGAACATGGTAATGATCATATTTTGAAAGTCTTTATCCTGGGTGGGGCTTTCTTGGCCTTTTTCCGCGGGTTTGTTCTTGTTGGAGTCTAACATTATGGGATTAATTTCTTCAGTGGGAAATTTGTTTACTTGAGTGTTGCTTCTCATGGATTTGCACTTTGACTTTGGCATTGTCATTTTAACTCTTAAGATCTCTCAATTTCACTAAACTGAATTATTTGGCCTGGGGTACTGGTGGGCAGGGCCTGAACGGGGACTTACCTAGGGCGCGGGGTGAGGCCCGGGTGGACCGCGCGCGTGTCCTGACCAGCGGAGCGGGGGCGGGGCGAAGAAGGGAAGGATGGGCGCGTCGGCATGGAGCTATTTAACCCGAGGGCAGCTGGGGCGGGGCCCGGGCGCAGGGGGAGGTGCTCCTCGTCCCTCGGCCCCCCGCGCGGCTCCGGCTGGATGGTGGGAGTCGGAGCCGGGTCCCCGTGGGCTGACCTGGGGGTCCTAGAGCGCGCGTTGAGGCCCGGCTGGATCTCGCGCAGGCGTCCTGACCGGCGGAGCGGGGGCGGGGCGAAGAAGGGAAGGATGGGCGCGTCGGCGTGGAGCTATTTAACCCGAGGGCAGCTGGGGCGGGGCCCGGGCGCAGGGGGAGGTGCTCCTCGTCCCTCGGCCCCCCGCGCGGCTCCGGCTGGATGGTGGGAGTCGGAGCCGGGTCCCCGTGGGCTGACCTGGGGGTCCTAGAGCGCGCGTTGAGGCCCGGCTGGATCTCGCGCAGGCGTCCCGACCGGCGGAGCGGGGGCGGGGCGAAGAAGGGAAGATATTTTATTTTTAATTTACTTTAACTTATAACACCAAATTTTGTAATAAAATATCGATGATAACATAGAATAATTCTATTTAACTTTAAATTCCTTTGCAGTACATAATTTCATAAATATTTTAATTTATAACGTGTCGATGGTGCCTTAAAATAATTTTAATTTATATACTAATTAGCTATAGTAGTTACTACAAGGAGAAAAAGAAAAGGAAAGTACAGACACATATAAAAAGGGAAAATGTTTAGATTGCCTCTAAATTTAGTGTTCAATAGATCCATGGTTTGAATGCGAGTTATCCCCCAGAGGCTCACGTATTTGCATCCTTAGCTGAGGTTAATGTTTGAAAGGTTGTAGCAACTTTAGGAAGCAGAGCTTTGGTGGAAGTGGGTGGTGAGAGGAGTATTGAGGTTGAACAGTCCTGCCCCAGTCCTTTTGATAGTCTGTTGATGTTTGTGCTAGATTGTCCAGGATGGCCACTGCAGTGAACTGCACCAGACTCACAGCTTCTGCCCTGCCGCGTCTTTTCTGTTATAATGGACTATCCCACCTCTGGAAACATAACCTAAATATATAATTTCTTCTCCCTTAAGCTGGTTACATAGAAGTGTTATTTTACAGCTTCAGAAAGAAGAGTAAGAGCAATGCTTGTTACTCTGAATTTTTTTTTATTATTATTTATTCAACTGTGTGTATGTGCGCGCGCGTGTGTCTGTGTGTGTGTGTGTGTGTGTGTGTGTATGTGTGTGTAGAACCACGGATGAATTTGCGAACCACCATGGACACCTCCACCTCCTTCTGCCCTGGGATTCACAGGCTCCGCCCTACCAGGACCAGAAGCGCAGGCCGCCCCCGCTTCTGTCTGGCGTCTATACGTGGGATCTGGGATCCGAACTCGGGACCTTCCGCCTGCAAGGCGGAGGCTTAACCCCTGAGCCACCTCTCCAGCCCTGTTACTCTGAATTTTTAAAAGTAATAAAAATTAAAGAATTTAGACTTATAAAATTGTTGTATCAGCTTTCAGCTATCTAAAATATTTTTTGAATTGGTCTTGATATTTTTGTCATATTCCAGTTTTATTATTTTCATTATGAAAATCCATACATTCTGTCTTAAAGCATTAGAAACAAAACCATTAAAACATCTTGCATAATATGAAGTGTATTCCACATAGTTGTCTCACATTAACATCGTCCCATATGCCTGTTTTCTTGTTCTTTAATGCAATCCAGAAATTCTGCATCTGGTATGTGATAGTTCCCAGACTCACATTTCAAAGTAAAGAAAATTAAGGTGCTAATTTCAGAAATCTAATTTGAGAGAGTTCAGTTATCACCATACATTTAGAAATGCAAATACCACATAAAAAGGGGGTTATTACTAGACAACATTCCATAATAAACACATGCTAGAATGTTTTTCATTATATTTTCTTGTCTTGAAAATTTCCTGGGAAAAACATTATGTAATAACATCTGCATGTTTCTAATTTAGGTAGACAACAGTGAAGAACACAAGGAGTGATTTGTGGAAGGAAAAAGAGTGAAAAATGCCTCTATATTGATCTTATCACAACTAAGTTTGTGAGAGGGTTCTATCCTGACAAACCATGCATCAAGGAGTTGCAACCAATTCAATTTACAAGAAAGTCTTGTTTATATTCATCTATCCACTGTTCTCAGTGCTCAAAACTTTACTCTATGAAAATAATGTCATAGTTCCGGTATCATGATCAGATACTTGTACAATCTTGTCTAAAGTGAGGCTAGTGGGGATAGATCCCCACATGTTGAGATATTGTGAAAATATACATGGTCCTGTGGATGTGATGGATGTGGCTCACAACGATATGCCTTGCACACTGGCAGCTGGACTAGAGATTAGATTGTCAGAGCCAATGTATAGCATAAAATCTGTCAGTTACTTTGGTTGAATTTCATGATTTTCAGATTAGATGAATATTTCCTATTGGCAGTTCTTGATTTAAAGACATTGGGTAACATATTGATTGTTTTTACACTTTATGTAGTCATTAATGCTTCTTTTCTACAGGCTGAAATCTAACAATTCTTAGTCCCAACAGCACTGAAGTTACATGGAAAGCAAAGTTAGAAAACAAGATCTATTTGAAAGTAGAAGCAATGTGTAGAGGTGTATAGAGGTCAACTTTTGGGGGGCCAGCATTGGTATTTGAAAAATGGCAAGGTGCTGGTTTGGACTATTATAAGCATTATAATCTCTGAGAAATTCTATCTTCTTATTAGGCTTAAAATATTCATAGATTTTTACCTATAAGAATCTGCATATATTCTGAGGCTGGAGAGGTGGCTCAGGGGTTAAGCCTCTGCCTTGTGGGCGGAAGGTCCTGAGTTCGGATCCTAGACCCTATATATAGACGCTGGGCAGAAGTGGGAGTGGTCTGTGCTTCTGGTGCTGGTAGGGCGGAGCCTGTGAATCCCAGGGCAGAGTAAACAAGGAGGAGGTAGAGGCGGTCCATGGTGGTTCCCGAGTTTGCCTGTGGTTCTACACACACACACACACACACACACACACACGTGCGCGTGCACACACACACACATAATTGAATAAATAGTAAAAGAAAAAAATTTTAAAAAAGTTTTTTTGAAAAAGAATCTGCTCATATTCTTATGCAACTTGAGAATAGAAAAACAGTCCTTCCAACCCACATG
Organism: Typhlomys cinereus; assembly: GCA_023101885.1. Taxonomy (NCBI): domain Eukaryota; kingdom Metazoa; phylum Chordata; class Mammalia; order Rodentia; family Platacanthomyidae; genus Typhlomys; species Typhlomys cinereus. Next base: position 9,087,039 of record JALPQD010000046.1, on the reverse strand, counting down.
GAGGGAATGTAAAACATTCTAAAACACACAGAAACCTTTGTTGTCCCTAAAATATCTCAAGAAGGAAGTTAAGTCATCATGACCTAACGGATTCCAGGAAAGTATAATGCATGCATCTATCCCACCTAGCCCAAGTTTTCTACTTTCAGTAACATGGTGGAATATATAGACCATAACTATGAAGGTCACCACAAAACACTATCATGTTATTTTTGTTTGCTTTTAGTTATAAGTTTGGAGATAGGTCAGTGATTCTTGCCTTATAAACCTGATGATTGAATTTGGTTCCCCTGATCCCATGTAAAAGCCAACTTTGGGTGAAAGTATCTGATTCCAGTATACCCTATAAGGGAATGGGAAACACAGATCGAAGAGCCTCCAGAAGTTTATGAATCAGGTAGACTAACGACAACAGTGAACAGACCTAGTTTCAAAGAAAACAGAAAGCCAAGGTTGTCCTCTGTATTTCATACCTTTGCCAAGACATCTGTGTTCACACAGAGAACAAACACACACACACACACACACACACACACACACACACAAATAAATAAATAAATAAATAAATAAATAAATAATTATAAAAAAGAATATGAGAAAGAGAAAAATAGAATAACACATTACCAATAGAGAAGTTGGGCTGCCATAAAACTTTAACCGTGCAATGAATAACAAGAAAATTTATAAATAATTGAAAAGATATCACTTAACATAACAATATTAATATTTTACAAATGGAAATATCTAAAATATAAAAGTTTATAACAGAAAATTAGTGAAAAAAGGACAGTATAAGTCAAATGAATAAAATACGATGAATTTCACTGCATGCAACTGCCAATTGAAAAGCCAACAGAGAAAATTAATTGAAAATAAAACCTGATTCTCAGGACAGAAAAAGAAAATTGATTACAAGAGTCCTGTTAACAGAAAGAGGCAAAGTTATGAACGACTTCTACCACTAATGAACGAGGGTCATCCATATCAACTGCAGTGGCTTTGGAAGAGCAGCAAGGGAATATTCTGTACAGTTATACTAAACACAATTTGGATTAGATACATGAAGGAAATATTTACTTGGTTAAAAAGAATAACTCATCATCTACCAAAACAAGTGTATAGAAAATGACACTTAAAAATTACATCTACATGGGAAAAATCCTAAAGATGCTATCAGAAACTCTTAGAGCTAATATGAATCTCCTGTAATACAAAGACATCAGTGGTTAATAACTTTATCAAAAGAGAAACATTTTCAGTTTTTTCAAGTTCTTTCTGCCTAGCTTTTAACCAAAAAGTTTATTTCAGAACACAGAAAACAGATTAATAATATCTAACTCATTTTGTTAATTCAATCATAGCCTTCTATGAATACTACACAAAACACTGTAAGAATAGAAAACTGCCAACCAATATCTTACATCAGGACTTGGTTTTTGGCTTTTCCAAGATCCATTCTTGATCCAACCTGATTTAATTCTTGCTGATCCTCCTCTGATACCCATCAGGATAGCAAGTAAGCATGCTGGTCATGGAACCCCTCAATATGTCCTTGCTAAAATAACTGTCAAAGTTTTTAATACTGTTGTCTTTTACTCTGTTATTATTAAATGGTCTGTGTTTCTGACAAAAATATCTTATATTCAGATAAATACAAAAGTCATTAGTTAAATAAGCCTTTTAAATAAAAGATAATGATATACTATGTTAATTACGCTTCAAGACAATGTTGCCCAATCCCAGTTATGGAAAACTGTTTTGAAATTCCAAAATTAATTACATACAATTTTAGCAAATCTAATAAGCTTTCATGATAGAAGTTGGCAAATTAGAAACAGAAGGAAACTTCCTCAACCAGTAAAATCATCTACTCAAATGCTTCAGACTTCGTACTTAATAGTGAGAAATACTCTTCCAAAGTGTTTGAACAAATTAAGCATTTTTGCTTTCTTATTCTTATTAAAACTGTAACCATAAAATGAAAGCTGAGCATTATTACTGAAGAATGATAATCATATGCATTCAAAGATGGTATGGTTTTATATAAATTACAGTCGAAAATATAAAACCAATAGCTAAGCTTATACAAAACAGTAGCTAAGTGAGAATATTTGAAAGTGTGCGTAGGAGGAGAAGTTGTTTATGTTGAGACATTCCCACTAAATCATGTAAATCACTTACTGCATAACACTACTACATAAAGAATGCATAAGATGCACACTTTATAGTAGGTGACCTTTGGTACTTTCTTTTAAAGAGTGCAACACATCCTTGTTGCCATGTAGTGGAAATATTTTTGCCTGTATGAGCACGTCACAGTCAGTGTTTTTAAGTGAATCTGGGTTCTCCCCAATAACTAATACACTGTAATGTGAACGGAAGATGGTGTTTCTGCTGAAATTGCTGGAGCATTAAGGAGGTGGAGGGTGTTGGAAAAACTTTGGTAACTTATGGTTTCCAGGCTCTCAGGTGTTGATCATTGTCTTCTGCCACACTGCTGTTCCTGCAGTGACTGGCATCGCCACAGACCACAGGAAGAAGTCATCTGACTGCAAGTAGTAACTCCTGAAGACATAAGTCAAATTAAAGTTTTCTTCCTTCAATTGTCTCAGGTATTTTAACACAAGGATGGCAAATTGAGAAAAATTCTCTACTAGAAAAACTTAATCTGTGAAAAAGTTCAAAGAATACTAAAATAACTTCACTTTTTAAAATTTCTCCTTATTTTATGGAACATAAATGGACTTATAAAAACAATACATTTGAAGAGGATATATTATGATTCATGGACATATAGCTAAAACAGCATTTGATACTTAATTTAAATCTCTTTCTTAAATTAGGTAGTAGATGCTAAAAGAGAGTCTACTTTAATATGTGTTATTCACTTCGGTTCATTTATAAATAGCATAGAAAGTATTACATTTGTTGAAATAAGGTAAAACAATTTTGACAGATTTTTGATGAAGCTTTTGTCAGTTTTTATTTAAATTCATTTAAACTTATAATATCAAAGGAATCTTTAATTTAAGTGACAAATTAAAACCATAATTGGTAAGAACATAAATCTGAAGGGTAGGATCTATTCTTATACCCAAGTAAGTTCATTTCACAAAGCCTGATATATAGACTCACACAATAAAGAATGAGAACAATGTCCCTTGAGAATCGGGCTATTGCATGGTGAGTGGACACTTAAAATAGATTCATTTTTTAAAATTTTTTTTATTATTTATTCAATTGTGCGTGTATGCATGTGTGCATGTGTGTATGTATGTATGTGTGTAGAACCACAGACGAATTCGGGAACCACCCACGGACACCTCCACCTCCTCCTTGTTTACTCTACCCGGGGATTCACAGGCTCTTCCCTAACAGGACCAGAAACGCAGGCCGCCCCCGCTTCCACCTGGCATCTATACGTGGGGTCTAGGATCAGAACTCAGGACCTTCTGCCTGCAAGGCAGAGGCTTAATCCCTGAGGCACCTCTCCAGCCCCAATGGCTTCATTTTTTAATTGTTCTAAATATGCACTCATTTAGTCACTGACAGTGTGTAAACATAACTTAGAAAGTCTCATTACATCATTTCTAAAGCAATATTGGCAATGGTCCAAAATCGCTGCATTTCATTAGACATATAAAATTGTTAGATTTTTGTGTTCTCCTCATTTATGGTTTTTAATAATCTGAATTAAGGAATGGAGGTATTTTAACAGTAGAAAGACAATATATCTACATTTTCATAATTTGTATTAAGTGGATTTCTGCCTTCAAATGCTCACACATTCTTTCTTTTTTGAAGGAAAGTCACATTATCTTCCTATGCATTTTTTCCTGAAAAAGTAGACAATATAGATACTTCTTTGTTATTTGATATTTTCTATTAGTTGAAAAAAATATCCTTTTTAACAGTGACAAAAACTCACTTCAATGTCCAAATATTTATGATTCAATCCAGGCAAGATTTTAAGGTGCACACACACTATAAAATAAATTACCGTTTTGTACTTAGTGATAACTTTTAAGATATGTCATAACCACTAAGTGTAATTTATGTTTCAGTGATGTAATGACTGCTGTATTATGATTTACACATGTGAGTCAGGGAGATGCACCATGGAGCAAGCATGAAGAGCATGTTCAAGTACCACTAGCCTACATGAAAGCCAGGCAGACATATAGGCCACTTATAGTCCAAGAACATTAAAAGGCAAAGACAGGAAATTACCTGGGCTATCCAACTAGTTAGTCTAGCCAATTGACAAATTCTTGGTCCAATGGATATGTCCTTCTTTAATAATAAAAATGGAGAATGATCACAAAGGTCACTCAATGTCTGCTTGGATTTATGCACACATTCCATTCCCATTTACATGTAAAAAGTCAGCCAATGACATGAGATTAGCACATGTACCCATATCACTTCAAGTATTTTGAAAATAACTTGAAATAATGTTTCATATCATTCTCAGAGGTGACAAACACAGAAGTTAAATTCTTTTTAATGTTCTACTCCAACTTCACATTAAAGCATTTTGCTTTCAAGGGAAAGAGGCAAATTTGGTCTCAATCATTGTCACTTTTCAAATGTATGTGTATTCTAAGACATAAAAAGTAATAATGTATTTTGTTTAACTTTAGAAACAAGTCTTGTAGCCTAAATCTCATTGAACTATGCTTATGTGATTTATAAAAAAATAGGGAAGCTTGGATGAATACTCAATATGCTTGTAAAAGTAGAAAAAATATTGAAAAACAACAAATATTACCATTAGAAAAAAGACTCTGTCTACACACACACATACACACACACACACACACACACACACACACACATACACACACACACACACACAGCAGATTGGATTTAGTTATTTGTTAACTAGTATAAAAAGAAACATTTAAGAAGTCAACAATTCCTGAGTTCCACTGGCATCTCACCCGCACATATAAGCCAATCTTCTTTTTCAAATATCTCATCTCAGTGTTTGCTAGATTTTTACCTTCTTTTACTTTTGCAAAAATATCGTTTAAAGTTTGGGTCTTACGTCACCTTAAATTCAATCTGAGAAAGCCATTTGTTTTCATTACTGTCAACTTAAGAACCTAGCTATCCTCGAAATCTTCAATAATTTGGCTTTTGGTCTTATCCAGCTCATGTTCATGCAATGTAAAAATTTTCATAGCTGTGTCCTGGTCCACCTTTATCTTGCTGCTATTTTTCTTCTTTGTTACATTTGATGATCATTTATTTCTCAAATGAACAATTTCAGCTCCTTACACTCATGGGCACATCATAGACTCCAAAATCCTCTGCAAATATTTACATTATGCAACATAAATACACACATTCCCTCTAAAAATGACATCTATATCCTCTTATTCCCCTGACTTTCTTCTTGTTACACTTGTCCTTTATCTTAGAAATCTTATCTGTAGGCTATTACTGCCTGTGCTTCATGGCATTCACTTCATTCATAATAGTTTTCCTTATGCTGAACCCAATATAATCTTGTTCATTCCTTCGTTGCTTTTTCCTAATGTTTCCATAATGCATTCCTAGTATTAGATGAGTAATGAGTAATTTCTTGCTCTTGCACATCAAGTTCTAAAGAGCTAAAGGAACATTTTTATTAATTATGAACACTTGCATCACTAAAATGAGAGAACATAGCTTCACTTTTGGCTTTGTTTGCAAGCACTGCATTCCTTTCATATTTTTTAAATCACCTTGCTTTTTTAATCTTTGCATATGACAGTTCCACTTGCATACAGTCAACATTTCCTAAAGGTCCACCAGGCTTTCAATCCATCATCTTTTCCTTTCTATTATGCTTAAAGTGATGATTCTTTTTTGTCTGAAATTAACTACTAAGTTTTTTCATCTCTATTTTCTAAGTTTTTCTTCAGTTGACCTAATGTAAATTATATTTTACAATAAAGTGCCGTATATCTTGTTTAGCTTATCAAATATTGTACTTAAAATTTTTTTAATTTTTTTTAAATTTTATTATTTATTCAATTGTGCATGTATGCATGTGTGCGTGTGTATGTATGTATGTGTGTGTATGTATGTTTGTTGTACTTAAAATTTTTAAATGCACTGTTTGTTTGGACAACATTTCACATCATTGTTAAGTGAAAAATTCATATGTTGAACTAAAAAGTGGCAGAAAACATCTGTAATTAATGAGAATTTTAATGCTTTGCTTTATCTGTGACTACTGGGGCTACTCTCCACATTGTTAGTGCTTATGTTTTCCAACACGGAGCTAAGCAAGTTTGAAAAGTGTTAGCAGAGAGGAGACAGTAGGTCAAACTAAACTCAATATTCACACTTGCTTTCATATAATTTTCCCACACTTTTCTTTTGGAATCAAAGTGGAATGAATAATTCCTTCTTTTTTTCTGTTGCAAGAATCTGGAAACATAGAGAATGTCTTGGAGGTTAGTAGGGAAGATTGAGTTAATTTTTATTTTGGTATCCAGATACAAACCCTAACTAAATGGTATATTAGAAATGATTTTGCCCCATACTGTGTTGATGTGATTAATAAGAGTGGCTGACAGAGCATTATGGCCCTTTGATGATTTATTAGAGACAACAGTAATGTAACGATGAAAGCTGAATGCTATTTGAATCCATTCTTACAGCTCTCTCACATTTTACATGTCTTATGAATAGAGGTTTGATAACCTTCTTGCTGGGATATCTTTCCAAGAATGACTTTTGAGCAAATTTAGAAGGTGGAGATTTTGACTTCATAGACCTCAAGAAAGGGTCATTTACTGCTCAGTTTAAGAAAGATAGTAACTCTCAAGTCAATTCCAAGTAGGTTTTCATGCACTTTACCCTACTAACTCAAAAATTGTTCTATAAAACATTTTTAAATTTTTAGTAAGAGTCTCTCTGGATCATCCCTGTGAGACACTGTTAGATGATAAAAATGGCATGAACATAAAGATAATGCTTTTTGTAGTTGGAGTAATAAAGCTCATTGTCTCTGTCCCAAGGTCCTTGAAATGTCTACTAACATATATGAGCCTGCAGCGGACTAATTCGTTACCTCACATGTTCCATGAAATTTCAAGAGCTTCTCACAGTTTTTGAGATTAACCTTGTATTTCCTAGCTCAGTATTTATGGGGAAAATCATCACTGCTTGTGCTGGGAACACTTTGTAACAGTGACTTAAAAACATTTGTGGAGAAATATGTAGAGAGGAAAGTGAATATATTTTATCCCAGAAGGCTCAGAGTAGAAACTAACATTTATTTCCCTCTTCTTGCATACTGCTATTTATTTTTCATCACATTTTCAAATGAAAGAAAATAGTTTTACTTTTTTTTCTCTTCACAATGAAGTTACATTTGTTTTTACATGTAAATGAGATGCTAAAGATATTTTTATGCTCTTTACCAGTTGAATAACTTAGCTCATTCTCTGGGCATCCCTCATCTACATCATGAAATATTGATGGACATGATGTTCACAGGCATACGGCTCTTAATTTCTGCCAGCACAACTCACATATCTCTCTATGGTTGGCTTAGCAAATATAAAAAATGGTTGTTCCAAGGTGACTGTGAATCTATCTTTCCATTTTCTGATTTTCTGACTATCAGATGTCAAAATCCACTATTACACTTTCAATAAAAGGAATGAATGACATGCACTGCACATTCACTTTGCCTGCTTGTCTGCAGAGTTTTCAATGATGCCATTGCTGCACTGAAAAGTTTCTGTTGTGTTCTATATCCTGGAAGATAGAAAGAAATGGGACCTTGGAAAAATCATCACTTTTTTAACAATTTATTTGAATGTGTAATAATAGGTGGATCAACAACTTAGCAGGAGGTGTCATATACCTATTACTTTCAGCACTGTTTAATGTCTTCTGGATTCTAGGTAGAGTATTCCAGAACCTTTCATTTCTATTTTGTTTCTTTTTTCTCTAACTGTACTCTCTATGTTTCTCTTTATAGAGACTTTTCATTCTTGTTTTTCTGTTAGCAAGATTTTTGACATATTAATATCAGAGGAGGTTTCTATCTCTTTGCATTCTACAATTTTAGAGTTTTTATATTCATCTCTTGGCCACTCCCCCACCTCTTCCTTTCATACCTTGTGAATATTGTCTACCAGTATTCCCCTTTTCACCTGCCACCCATGGTATCCTATGTTTCCTCCTCCATAGATATCTTAATACTTTCTCTTCAAATTATATGCCACTGAAAGTAAGCAATTTAATATTTCTTAGAATGCTAGAAATTGGTTAAGTATAAGACATTTGTCAACAGAATTCTCTCTCTCTCTATATATATATGTATGCTTACATATGTTTATTGAATCAGAGAGCTATGCAAACAACTCTATTTAAAAGAAAGAAACAAAATGACAGGGTATTAAAAAAACAGAGTCAAATGTACTTAATGGGGCAATTAGCATGATGTGCCCTGTATGTAGCCTACGATTCAGGCATCTAGAAATGTAAAGAATGTTTTCTCTTTTGAAACTCTTCCCAGTCAACTGCTTTTACATCATTTGGCCTGCTTTCAAATTGTTAATTAATAAAATTTGAGAAAAGTAATTCTTATGATTTTTTTTCCTGAATCATTTGTAGGACAGTAGAGAAAAAGAAAAACATGTTCTACTTCAGTTACCTGATGTAATCGAAGTCAACAGGCACAATCTGGGAGTGAGAAGCAGCCATAAGGTGAGAAGACAGGATGCGGCCCCAGCTTGAAGGTGACACAAGGAGAGTAATTTTAGTCTGTTTCTGTTTGGTGCTGCTTAGGAGACTCCTTGACACCAACTGTTTCTGTTCAGGGCATGTTGCTTTGCAAATGAGAATTCAGACCACAGGTCATTCTGTTTTCCCTTAGTTTTAACAAAGTATATGCTATTTTAAAGGCTTCCTATGAAAAGCTGACTTCAGAGTTTCAGCAAACAGAGTTTTCAGCAAACAGAGCTGTGTTTGGTAAAATGTCATATTCAACCAATGAACAAACCATGTTTTCTCTGTTTACTTGAACAAACTTTGAAAGGAGTAAGAGATATTCCCTGAAATTGAAAATGCTGCCACCACAGGGCCATATGGCTAATCAGATGTCAGCTTTCCCCTCATCTTCTTTCTTTTTTTGGTAAGAACATTTTTTTCTGGTGGAAAGGAAGTGAGTATTGCTAACAGACTTTCAGAGATAAGATTATCAACCCTTGTGCAATAATGCTCTTTGTCAGTATTCCTTTCTATCAATTTCATATTTCCTTTAATTTTGAGAAGTTGAAGGTGAATCAATGACTTGGAAAAAAGTATTTCATTCTGACTATAATGAAAAGGAAATTAAGATATTTAAAATACATAGAGTCAGGGAAATATGAAAATTAATTCTGAATATGAATGTAGGCTCAGCTACTTATAAAAATCATGACAGTGAAAGTAATTTCCTCTCTTTTATTTCAATTCAACTTCCACACATGTAATTTTTATCAATCTTATGGGAACTTGTAAGATAAAATATCTGAAGCTTCTAACAATGAGAAGTTGTCCTCAGTCATTGAGTCAGATAGAAGTCACAGTTCAGTGTGCAATTTCGATGAGGGAACTGAACCGACCTTCATTTTCTATCTAGCTCTTGGTTGCATGGTACAGATAGTGGAAGATAGAGAAATCTTTGTTAGAAAATAAATGAATAATTCAGCCACCAAAATTAAGGTGAAAATTTCAAAAAGTTTGGATTCATGACTCTGCTAAATTGTGAAGACCATTTAGGAAAACTGATTACAGATTTTCTATTTTGATATGATTGAAAATCATAAGAATCAGAATGGCAATTATATCCACTTTCTTTACTTCAGTTTTCAGAACATAAAAAGCATGAGCAATTCTACATAAATATTTGAAAAATGAATAAATCAGCATTCAAATTCAGACCTCAACTTAACATTTTGTGTGGCAATTCTTGTGAGTTCAATTAATAACCAGGCTGTGGATATTCAGGTTGGATAGTCCAGAGACATGAAATAATTGAACATAATATATAGTCTTTCAAGCGTATTTCTCTTTCTTCAAATCATGGTTTCGATTTGTTCTAATGATAAAAAGATGTCACAGTAAGCATTTTACCAAGCTCTTTATTTTTTATTAAAGAGTCAGGAATCTGTTAGGGGGAATAAAAGGTTGAAAATGATATTCGATAGGAACATATTATAAATGCTATATCAGTCACTTATTTTGCAGTAATATGTCACACAATGTGTTTCACCATGTTTTGAAGTATTGAGAAAAGAAGATGCATCTGCATTTTACTCAGAAAGATTACCAGAGTATCCTATGTCCTAGCGCTCCATGCTTGATGGAGTCTTCTTTTTCAGTGCTTCTGCTTCAGCTCAAGCAGCTCATGCCTACGTCATCAGCAAGCTCTCTGGTCATCACCATCATAACTGCAACGTTAATGTGGTTCCAAAGTGTAATGTAATTTCATGTTAAATAACCTATGTGAAAATAATTATAGCTATGCATTACATTTGTAATCAGTGATAATTCTATGTAGCTAACTTCAAAAAATAAACAGTCTATTCTTCTTGTCATGCTCAAGTAGTGGAGAGATTGGGAAACCATGTGTTTATTTAATAATGACTCATTATTATTCTTGCAGAAAGCAACAAAGTTCTTTGCTGACAGTATATTAGACATTATTTCATTCTTTGTTGAATATTCTCTGATTATTAAAGAACTATATAAATAGTGATAAAGAGTAAATATAATTTATTTTAATGAAATATTTTCTACAACTGAACAGTTTCATTTCTTTCCTTTCTCCATTGGATTTAATAACAGTAAATCTGTAATATATGTAAATATATAGAGTTATCAGGTAATTTAACTTTATGATTCATGACATTTTGTTCTTTCACTCTTTAATGAAGTATAAAGAAAATAACATGATACTTAATGTGAATATGCTTTTCAATTGTATTCACTGTAAAATTGTCCATATGAAATGTATCACATTTAATATCTATTGGGCATAATATATGTCAAACAAAATTATTTCATGTTTAGCATATTAAATTTGGAAACTTGGAAAGGTATTTATAATCCTTACTTGGGATTTAATTAAATAGGGTATTATTTCAATTGAATTTCTATTGAAAAGCTGATACCTTACCAATATTAAAATTGCTTTCCAGACCAAAGACAGGGACAGTGTAATACTCCAAGAAACAGCTGAAGTACATGTATATATGCATAATCCAAAGGTTTCTGAGTGGAAGGTTGTTTTCAATTGTTCCCTAACATTTTTATTTATATATTTATACATGAATATATACATAAACAGTATGTATAAATTTCCTAGTTTCTGACTGTGTGTTCATATCAGTCAATGTTATGCTTCATATAACAAGACCCAAAGATGCCATTTAATTATGATTCATTAATGGCATAAATGAATGATAATTTTTCTTGTATTTTCCATTGTAAAAGTAACAAAATATAAGAATATTCACGAGGCAAGTGGCACAAACATTTTGTAATCTTTTTAATGAAGTTTATGGTCATATCTTGGAATATTAGAGAGAAATATCAAAATAGAAAAATGAGAATAATTTTTTACTTTTTACATGAAGTGGAAGCTAATTCTACTTCTATCAAAAATAGAATAAATAGAACAAAATAGTCATCATTTTCAATTTGTTCTTAGAAACATTGCTGGTGGAGATGTTGTAAAGTTGCTTTTATTTAAAGGCTCTGTAAAATATAATTTCTGGAAGCTCAGTTCCTGTGGAGATGGAGAAAAAAGTCCAACTAATTCTTTCATTTGTCAGTTTATTTTAAAATAAAAATATGAACATTCCTGACACAAGGTATTAAAGTATCATTGCAATATTCATTATACCAGGTCCAAATAGGATACTTTTAAGAACAGTTCATAATTTTATTTGGCATAAGCTTTCATAACAAAGACAGGTGTCTTTCTTCTCTGTCTATGATGTGGCTGTCTGTACACAATGATTTTGGAAGGATGAAACCATGTGTAGGTCTAGAAGTTGATGTTATGAAACTCATTCATCACTACAATGGTATCTTTGCACATTTTCTGGAGGAATTTATAAAGAAAAAATCTGTATAATGACAAGAGAGTGACTGTTTCATGAAATATTCATAAAGAATCACAGGAACATGATTTGGAGGCTGATTTCATTTAGGACACAACAGGAATGAAGGGAGAATTCTTGCCCCTTCCTTAGGACCAGGAATGGCTTGGAACACTGGAAGCCTTCCTTTGTTGTGGTGAACAATACTTATGACAGCAGCAAAATACCTTTAGAGAAGCATCTGAGATGAAAGTTAATAGGAGGACTGGAAAAGAGGCCTGAGAGGATTCTGTGAGTGTCACGGCTAGGAGTTTAAGACATATTAAGATATTTCAGTATTTTAGGACCCTATGTTCTGACATGAAAAAAGGAAGGTTCTTGATATTGTTCTTGTTACTCTGACTGTTATTCAATAGGAAACCAATATTGAAAGAATGTCATATTAGTAATCTGAAAAAATAATCATTGCACAATGTTTTATATAATTCTAATTTTTCCAAATCAACTTTAATCTGGAGAAGATACTGGATACATTCAAAATAATGGGTAGCCCTTTGATTTTGTTACATGATCTACTGGAATATTTTTTCAGTTTCTGTATTCTCACATATATATATAAAATCTCATTGGCTGAAATTTATACTGCTAGTTTCTTTATCAAATTTGTGAAATATAATATAGAAATATTAAATTTGAACACATCAGAGAAAGATTGTTTTATGACTAAACTGATTTAATTATCTGCTACTAAATTCCTACTATTTTCTTTAATACATGATCTAAATTTTCACCATTCTCTAATTAATTTGTAATTGCTAATATTTGGCTACTATACTTCATGAAAACCATATTATCTTATATTTAAAAAGTATTGATACTTATTGTATAATATATTTAATAATAAATGAATATAAATATGCAACCTTTAATTCCATCCAATGTTTCCAATATGCCATCCTTAATATATTAAAATGTTCATAACTAGGATACTTTTTATTTTTTATTTTTATTTTTTTAATGTAAAAAATGAGATTTTTTTTCTTTTCTCCCCCTAACTTTACAACAATATTGAGCAATTATCTCTATCTTTCCCTTCTTTTTCCCCCTCCCTTCTACCCTTCTGTCTGCCTACTTTTAAGGCCAGACATGCAAAGGGGAATACCTCTATAAATGAGCCTACCCAAGGAAGGGCTAGTTGGTCTGCCACAGAGACCTGAAACTTCACTAAAGGAGATGACCCAGAGGGAACCTTAGGACCCATAAAAGACACTTTATTCTGGTCAAAATCCTGAATTGCAGAAATCCTTTAGTGGATGTAGCTGAGGCAGGTACTGAGCTGCTTTGTAGTTTTGGCTGAGAAAACTTGTTAAACTGTACTGTAATAAAATGATATAGGCAATGATACAGAGTTGAAAAACATTTGTAACACTCCAGTAATTATGCTTTAACAAATCATATATTACAATATTTTATTATAATCAAGTACAAGGATGTGAACCACAAAAATCCTAAGGTAATATCTATTATAAATTCTCTATTGAAAATACCAGTTTCTCGTATATCACTGGTTTGAAAATTAAGAAGATGCTATTGATATTATCATGATACATGTTACAAAATTTTGAAATAAAAATGTCTTTCAATTTTCATGGAGTTGTTTGACATAATATAAAATATAATGACAGACATTAGAGTAGCAATATAAGGATCAGCTTTTACTTGAAATATAGGTAATTCTACTACTGAATGCAATAGAAATAGATAATAAGTACATAACATGTTTCAACAGATTAAAATCAGTTAAAAGTATTTTTCTATGATTATAAGATAAATTGGATTAAAATAATAATTTATTTTTCAGATTCTTAGGAATGAAGTATGAAAATGAGTTTGTATTCCAAATTTTGCTATTATTTGAGAATAATTTTTGTTATTTTTTTGTTAAAAAAGTTGATTTATGTGATACATTTGGAAATAAAATTTTCAAAATAAAAACCAATGCCATGTGCAATGAATAAACATCAAGAAAAATATGAAGAAAGGGTGGTGAGAGAGAATCATCATAGTATCTCTGAGAAGTCTGTAGCATCAGTTAGACACTGAAAGAACAAAATTAAACTCAATTCTTCCAGACAGAAGCTTCAATTATTACAATGAAAATTGTCAGTAAAAGTCTATTTTGACAACATTCTACTGTTTAAATAGCCAAGTTTGAGATAGCTTAGAGATAATGGTCTCTCAGTAAAACTGCAGAAAAAAAGAGCAATAAAGATGGAGTTATTAGACCTATTAGCAGACCTCTGCAGCATCTAAAGGCCGTGGTTCTACATGCACACACATACACATATATACACACACGCGCACACACGCACAATTGAATAAATAATAAATAATAAAAAAGAACATTTTAAAGACCAAAAACCTGAGGGTATCAAACACAGTTCAGGGAGTTAGAAGAACAGAGGGAAGGAGAGCCCCTCAGGACTTAAAAAGACATGGGATTTAGTCAGGCAAACTGAGTTGATGAGATGCAGAAAGATGGCCTAATTAGAATCCCAAAAAATCATGGGAACTAACATTGCAATCTATATTAATGACTACATTTAGAACTGTAAAGGACTAACATATTGTTTTATTGGACTGCTTGCCTTGCGCTAGACATATATCATTTTGCCGCACAATTACCATAAAGTAAGTATGTGTTTCTCCACTTTATTTGTCACATTAAATTTCACATGTCTTGAAATATCCATAGGTAAATTGGGCTCCTATTGTTATGCTACTTCACATACCTAAACCCCTGATATTCCCAAGATTCAGAAGGGAAATATTTCAGTATCCTTAAACTAAAGTAGAAGACTATACAAAAAAATCCTCTTACAGTTTTGCCTAATATCACATCACCCTTTTCCCACTAATATTAAAATTAAATATAGAAATAATGAACAAGAAAATCAACTTTGAGATGAGGCTCATCCCAGTGTAAAAAAATTACTGAATGTGCTTGAGACTGTGGGTTAAATCTCTAGGACCACAAGCAAACTAAACAAACAAACACACACACACACACACACACACACACACACACACACACACACTTAATTAAAGGTAAAAACCATAAAATAATCACTTCAGCTTTTGCTATTCAAATAGATCACAAAATTCCTGACTTTACAAATAATACACTTTTCACCTGTAGCCTGCTTCATTCCTAACTTCATACTGTGGCTATATAAGATTTCATAATGGTTTATTTTCTCTACTGTTATAGGAGTCCCAAAGATACTGGATTTAGTTATAACCAATGCCTTTGGGAGAGCCAAAATGATGTAATCTCACTGTTCTGCTCTCTATGAGATTATTCGGTAGAAGGGAGTGTATTTTTAGACACTTAAAACACTCTCTTCCATGTACAATTCATATTATTATATCTGATAACTGCTGTCAGAATACTTGCTATATCTGCCCCAAAAGTGATATAAATGTTAGTGTCTGTTTTGAAATCTGAAAAATAATCATAATCATCCATATTTTCTATTTTCACTTTATAAGCTAACTCATACTTAACAACTTAATGTGGAATAAGTTTGTTTTATGACTGTGATTGTGAGATAGATAGATATATATAAAGTAGATATCACTGGGTTACATCAAGTCATTGAGAGAGATTCATTATTTGAGTTTGGGGGACAATTTTCCTAGCTTCTCCTAGCTTCTAGAAGTGTACTGAATTCCTTGTTAATGGTTTGTTTCCATATTTCTGTCTCTGGCTCAAAGTCTATATTTATGCTATCACTTAATGAGAGCTCCTGTGATTACATTGGACTAACTGTCCTTGCCTCTCTCCTTAGCCTCTCCTTCCCTCCCTGCTTTTCTTTCTCTTCTTCTCCCTTCAAAGATCCATCCCACTTTATCCAGACTTTGTTTGTCTGTTTCTATGGGTTCTAGGGTTCCCTATGGATCTTTTACTCTAGTGGGGCAGTCCAAGTTGCCATTCTTTGGAGAGAACCATTAATACGGGCAGTCCCTTTCACCTGTATAGCCTTAGCCCCTAAGTTCCCCCATTCAGGCTAAATATGATATAAAAGAGAAAATTTGTAAGATTTACCCTGCCATATCCAAATATCTGTCATAAAGATTCATAGACCTTAGAGAACATAGCAGAACATCCACCAGACTGTCGGATGTGAGATTTTTACCGTTCTTCTGTTTCTGATTTTCAAGACATGGCACCAAGTTTGTATGCATCAAATATTTCCAAGACTTATTTAGGTTATTTTCTAAAGTGATAAATAAATATTTGATCCTTCACATAAATCATTTTCACATGGTAGAATTTATGGCTTCTCTAATGCAAGAAAACTAGTGAAACTCGGCAAGAACTAGGCAAGTAAGTATACAAACATAAATGCTTAATAGCATGACATTAATATCAACTTAATTACTGACAAATATACCTGTGAGTACTACTTCAATGTTCAGTAGTATGAGATGTTTTGTGAATGCTATAAATCTATTACAATTTTTCAGTTGGAGGAGTGCAGTGAGGCAGAAAGAATTAACTTCTAACTCATTTTTGAAGCCACTTATGAGTTGATAGTTAAATCATTAAACATCTATGGGTACTGAAACTGTCATAATTGTAAAAATGCATCTTGAAAAGCATATATATGTATATATTTAATCTACATAATAACATCAGCCATGCTATGACTGCATTTAAAATCAAATGCCTACTTGTTGTAAAGTTCTTTATTTTATATATATAAATTTCTCCATATTTATAATATATATATTTGGCACATTTATTGAAAATCTCATGGCTACAATGTATTACTAAGTTTATATCTGAATCATCTATTCCATTATGTCAGTCGACATATCCATGTGTTTGTTATTAGAATCCTGTTTTTCATAATAAGATTCTGTGCATGATTCTATATGATTAAAATGAACAGTGATACTAATAACACATTTTGCATAAAGAAATTATTTTAGCTACCTGGGGCCATTGTGCTTCATATGAAATTTTGGTTTATTTTTGTCTATTTCTGTGAAGAGGACTAAAGGATATCATTACTATTTTCATAATGATTGAATTGAATCTGAAGATTTTTCAGTAACTATGGCCAGCCTAACAATTTTAATTCTATTGATCCATGAATATGGGATGCCTTTGCAAATTTTAATTTCATCTTCATTTTTATTAAGTATTTATAATATTTTTTGCTATTGTTCTCTTTCTCATTTTTATGAGGTTTACTGCTTGGTATTTTATTTTAGGGGATATTATGAATAGAAGTGGTTTTCTGGTTTCTTTGTCATCAAATTTATTGTTGATGTATAAAATCTATTGATTTTTTTGTAGATTGATTTTGCGTTTTGCTACTTCACTGAAAGTAATTTGTATTCAGCCATCAGGAAAATACAATTCAGAACTACATTGAGATTTAATTTCACTCCAATAGTATGGCTACCATCAAGAAAACAAAAATAGAAGTAAAACCAGCAGCAACAAAAAAACACAAACAATGCATTATTTGTAAGTTGGTTAGAAAAAAGGAATCTTTATACACTCTTTTGTAAATGAAAATTATTGCAATACTATGGATATTATTATGGGTGTTAAACAAAAGCTAAAATATACCATGATATCTAGCTATACTGTTTCTGGGTATGTAATGAAATACTGAATGTGAGCAAGCAATTCTGTATATACAAACCATCTTCATTGCAACGCTATTCACATGGATAGTAGTGGAAGTGGCATAGATGACCCCCTAGAGTTATGTAGATGGAGAAAATAAGTAAGATGCAGAAGGATAACATCACGTGTTTGTTCATAATATAATCTCCAAAAAATTATGGGAATAAAAGTGATGGAAAATGGAGGCAGAAAGGATGATGGGAAGTATGCATGTGGTAGAATGACCTCTTTTTTGCTCACATGTGAAAATATCATAATATAGGTACTCTTTTGTAGACTTGAAATACACAAAAATTCAACATCATCATGTGTGCCAGCCACAAAAAGAGAAGAGAGAGAAATACATAGTTGCAAACCCAATTAATGGTGTACAACACTTCCATGAAGTAAACTAAAAAGAGACTATGGTTAACCAAATGAAAACATCATTACTTATAGAGTTTTATTTCATGTTCATAAACAGGCAGACTGCTTTGATTTCATAATACCATTGGTGTAATAGATACTTTATGAATAACACAGTAACAGGGGGATTTTATTAGTTTATATTTTCAGGTTAAAGTCAATTATGGCAACAGAGCAATGCAAGCCATCAGTAACTGCAGGAAGGTATCACATCATATCGTATCCATGATGCAGTCTATCATGGCATAGAAGTCATAGCAATGGGGGCCAAAAGAACTGATTATATCACTTAATAGCAAGAGGAAATGCCAGGCCACATGCTACACAAACGCTCACCAATCTTAACCAACTTTCCATCTTCATGAAGTGACTAATCATTTGCCTAGGGAATGACCTTGTCTACAAGGTTGGATCTTTCTCTTGGCATCCGGTTGGCTTGTGACTCATTCCTCAAGCAATAATTCTTCATGTATTGTAGATTGAATGTCTGTGGAAAGTCATGCTTATAATCCTTGTCTTTTATAATACCAGAGAAAGTTGCAGTCATGAAGATAAGGGTTGTCCCCTTGACAGGCTACGAAAAACAAGGAGCTGCTTCAGAAGCAGCCTAAAGAAAAACACAAAGAATAAAATAGCTGCTGGAGATGGTTACACAAGAATGTAGCTTCTGAACAGCTTCATAGGTTTGCTCATACTTTTGACTTGTAGTCAAAAGTATGAGCAAACTCATATATATATATATGTGTGTGTATATATATATGTCCACTTTTTAAAAAATTTTTAGTGTGTGTGTCTGTGTGTGTGTGTGTGTGTGTGTGTGTGTGTGTGTGTGTGTGTGTGTGTGTTTCAGGAAACACTCTGTGACCCTATGGAGGGAAAAGTGTGACCTGGATAATCATCCTGAACTGCTTCTACCCCCTTCTTGCTTCACTCTGGGATTTCCAGGCTCTGCCTGTCAGTACTGGAAGTACAAGCCACAGCCATTTCCACCTGGAATTTTTACGTGGTACCTGGGATTCAAACTCAGGACCTTCTGCTTGTGGGGCACAGTCTTAACCCCTAAGCCATCTCTCTAGCCTTCCACTATTTTTTTTTTAAATAATTCTTCCCTGAGAAATTCACAGGGCCTTTGTGTGTCTCTTGTCAACCATGTTCTCCTAATAAAAATTTCCTTCACTGTCACTGTTTTGCTAAGTGAGACATTTTCCCACTGCAATTATGCTATCATTACAATACCCTTCAGGCAGAATCAGAGACCAGCCATTAATCTATAAGGGACCTCTCAGTAGATACCAGAGATTTGAGTCTTAATTGTCAGGTTCGCAATTAATATTAACTATAACTCACATGAATATGAACATGATATTTTTTCTTTTTTCTATTCTTAAAATAATACTAGTGAAATAAATTGAGCTGAACATTGATAGATGAAGGGATAAAGAAAATGTTTTATGTATATGAAATATAATATTATTAAAATGTAAAAAGTGAAATGTTGTCATTTGTGGAGAAACGAATGAAACCTGAGGGAAAAATAATTTCCCAGGTTCTGCCTTCCAGGGCTAGAAAGGCAGGTCACCTCCATTTCTGCCTAGTCTTTTTTTGGGGGGAGGGCGGGGAATCTCTAATTTGAGCTAAGGAACTTCTGCTTTTAAGGCAAAGTCTTAACCTCTCAACCATCTCTCCAACACTCCTTTAATATTTTTAGGATGTCATTATCACTGGATCAAAAGTGGTCTGTGGAAAATATATGCTAATTTTATGATGATTCAATATGTTTTATGATTTGACCATCTTAAACATCATGATAGTACCTTATTACTGTTCTGATACTTTAGAGCTGTGTTTCTAAAATATGGTTGTCAGCTTAAGGGAAAGATCTGTGGATCACAATAAAGGTAAGAAGCTTTTGGGTTGTATTATACAGTGGAGCAAATATAGATAATATTAGATTGTACATTTCAAAGAATAGAAGAAGAAATTTTGAAAATTGGACAAAGGCCTATAATTCTCTTTCTTTGCTGTGGTTTTGATTTATTTTAGTATCCGAGTAGTACTAGCTTAATAAAAAGAGCTTGGGAATATTCCTTTATTCTCTATTTTATGGAATAGTTTGAGAAGTAGTGGTATTAGTTTTTCTATGAAAGTTTAGTAGACTTCTGCATTGGATCCATCTGGTCCTGGGCTTTTTTAATTGAGATATTTGTAATTACTGTATTAACTTCATCATTTGGTTATTGTTTATATTATGTATTTTATCTTGAGTTAATTTAGGTAGGTCATATGTGTTTAGAATTCATCCATTTCTTTTAGATTTTCTCATTTAGAGGAATATTTTAATATATCCTTACAATATCTGTTATATCTATATGTATCTGTATCTTATGTATCTGTTGTAATTTTCCCCTTTTCATTTCCAATTTTATTGACTTGTTTGTTGTCTCTTTTTCTTTGGGTTAATGTGGCTGAGGGCTTGTCCATCTTGTTCATCTTCTCAAGAAAGCAGCTCTTCATTTCATTTATATTTTATTGTTTTTTTTTCAGTTTCAATTCATTTATTTCAGTCTAGATCTTGGATATATCTTCTTATATACAGCTTTCAGCATAGGTTTGTTCTTGTTCTTCTAAAGCTTTCAGGTGTTACATTAAGTCATGTATTTGTGATCTATCCTTTTTTAATGTAGGCATTTAATGCTGTAAGCTTTCTGCTTAGGATGACTTTTAATATGTCCCACAGATTTTAGTAGGCTGTGTCTTCATTTTCATTGAACTCAAAGAGCACAAAGAAATGATGATTTTTCTTTTTTACTTTTAACATTTTTGTTGTAATTTTGAGAGTCTTGAATTCTATGCAGCATAAGCTGATCTCAAGCTTGTGACAATTCTGTTTCAGTTTTCCAAGTTCTGATTTTATAAGTGTCTACCACAATACCTTGCCAAAAAAGATAAATGATGTAATCAAATTTTCAAATTATCCAAACATGAAATATGAATATATTGAAGAATTAGCTGCTATTGTAATCATTATATTTTATGTTATCTAAAATGAATTTTTAAAAATAAAAAAATAAAAACCTCAAGACAAAAATAGAAATTTGTTTTTCCAAGACAAAAATAGAAATTTTCTCTCATTCTATGATGTGTCTAACAAAGATGATAAATACATCCATTTCCATGCAAAAATCTTCATTCACAATAAGGGAAAACAGCTCTATAATATGCTGGAATTCTTTACATTGAACAGTTAGATCTGCATTGAATCCCATCCTCAAACTAAAGACGTGGGAAAAAAATACTTCTATTAAGATATATCATGTGCAGAAGGTTAATTGAATCGGCCCAGAATTAATTTAGAAAACAAAGATACAATACTGGTCTCTAAACAGTAGATCTAAGTCAAAGTTATTTTTCCTTCTTAGCTCAGTTCAATTAGTGTGTTACTTTGGTAGAATAGTTTCAGACCTATTAAAAGTGAACATTTAAAAGATTAGTTTGTTTTAAGAAACAAATATTTTTTGACCCCCTGAAGAAGCATGTTATGTTAATGACATAGCAAATGACATCCAGATATGCTTTTGATCAGTTAACATGATTGAAGAGTAACACTATCAAAGTGATGGGGGGAGGGGTTTGTTAATACATTTCATGCTCAAATACCAGAGAAATATTCAGGTCCAAGAAGCAGGATGCTGAATAAATACATTTTAAAGACATAGTAAAATGTTGACCAAAATAGAAACTCGCCACGGCACTTCACATTCAAG
Organism: Typhlomys cinereus; assembly: GCA_023101885.1. Lineage (NCBI taxonomy): Eukaryota > Metazoa > Chordata > Mammalia > Rodentia > Platacanthomyidae > Typhlomys > Typhlomys cinereus. Next base: position 9,065,062 of record JALPQD010000046.1, on the reverse strand, counting down.
ACAAAGAAATGGTGCTGAGAGCTTCAAGGAAAAAAAAAAGTCACTTTTAAAGGGGGGTGACATCCAATACCTATCAGGATGGAGCCAAGGACAGTGCAGGAGCAGCAAAACTGAAAAAAAAATCGACAAACCATAATTCAGAAAATTAGAGACTATATATCAACTACCTGGAACCAGGCCAGCCTAATCTCTCCCCATTCTAAAGCGCAGGAAAATTTGCGGAAGAGTGGGTGGTAAGATTGTAAGAGTCTAAAGATGGAGAGGAGCAATGATACTTGTACTCCGTACAAATTAAAGCCGACATAATCACAATAGGACTTTACATGACCTGCACAATGACCAACATATCATTGAACCCCCCTAGTCTAGCATAGATCACAGGCACTAGGATCCTTAAGGGCAAGGGATTAACAGCCACAATAGTGTTCCTATACTAGAGGGGAACACAAAAAAGAGCTCTAGGCAATGCCACTGAGTTCTTATACCTCATCAGAAAGGAGGACTCGGAAGTTTGACATGCACACTAAAGGATGCTCCAGAATGGGGGTGGGGGAGAGGGCACTGGGAGAAAGGGAGGGAGGGGGGAAAGGAAGGGACAAAGGAGGGAGGGAGGAAGAGTGTCCAGTGATGGGTGGAGGGAGGGAGGGGAATGGTGTACTTATCAACTTTGTATGAGTGGAAGAAGTAAAAATTGAAAAAAAAGACATAGTAAAATGTGACTATCTTTAGATGCTACTATCTTTACACTCTAAAAGATGCAGAACAAAATTGTAGAAGGACAATTTTTATCAACAAATTTCAACTCTTTTGCTGATTTGAGGGTTAGTCTTTTTTCTGCTTTTTTATAGCTGTTGTTGCCATATTGTCTCTTTATATATTTCATCTGCATATTTTAATTAGCTCTATGACCATAATGTAAGATTTGAATCATATGCATTAATTTAATAGATGTTTGTATGTTAAGAATGATGATTATAGCTTCACTCTTCCTTAGTAGTGGTTCCGAATGATAATCTTAGTTAAATTTCCAGTGTCTATTACAGCAATTAAGACCTTGAAATTATTCTAAATTTTTGACAAATAAATATATGTATATATTAATATGCTTAATAAAATATTTTCAAATATAAACATATTTGTGAAGAATACCAGTGCAACTAGAAGTCCTAGCAGTACTGGAATAAATTATTTTCTCCCCTCATTGATCATTCATTATGATAATATTCACAATATTTTTCAAGATCAATATTCATATCTTATAAATTTTATGTAAATTACCCAAATGTCCAAGTTTAGTTTCAAACTTAAACTTTGTTAACTGAGTCACACACCCTTTCTCTTGAAGAATGCTGTTTTCATTAGGCTTCTAGTGTTACATCTCCATTTCCTGAATTTATCTTGGATATGGGCCTGTGCTAGTTACTCTTCTCATAAGTGAAATAATTGACTCAATTAGAAGCAGCTTTGAGCTCACTTGAGATTTCAGAAATGTCAGTACATCATGGCACAGAATGTATGATGAATCAGAACAATTTACATCACAGGATCTAATGAGCACAGGAAATGCTTTTACTTGACCTACTGTTTCTGTTTTTGGGGAAATATCCCCCAATACAAGGGACTATTTCACCTCCATTTGAGTTCTGTCTTTCCCCTCATTCAATGCTGGAAACAACCTCCAGGACAAAACCAGAGCTGGGCCTCACCAATTTATCTATTCTGAAACCAGTGAATCTGGCAATGTTAAGAAGCTAAATTTTCTAATGTGTTTTATGCCATTTCTTATACTCTGAAAAGCTTAATGAATTGGTAGAATTAGCTACTCAAAGCTGAAAATTTTTTTGAGTAAAGGAAAAATCATTAATTTTACTCTGTTGAAATATAGGTTGTTATAAATAGTGTAGTAAATATATAAAGAAATTAGGAGTGGAACTATCACTAATAATTCTTCTTTTAGGTGTTCCTGTGAGAATGAAATCACTGCATGTGAAGAGACCTGCATCACACTTTAGCTATGGGATGTGTCCAATGAATAAAGAAGCATGGACACATCCAAGCAATGACTATCACTAATCCTTAAACAAGAAAAGTTTAACCCATTTGCTAAAAATATAGATGAATACAAGGCACAGGATGTGAAATGAAATGTACAGAATAAGAAAATACGTGTAATCTTTCTTACAGAAGAAGACAAAGCAGTAGAATAGTTGGTGATTAGTATGGGTGTGCATGAGAGCTATGAGGACACGTAAGTCAGCAATCACAAATCAGTAGTTTTATAGGAAAGAAATCTTGAGATCTAACTAACAGCATCAGAAACAAATGTTAAACTAATTCTGTTGCATGTGGAACTCATGCTAAAAGAAAGCTAAATTCTTTTGCTCCCTTCCCTTGTGTACACATATACACAATGTTGCTAATGATGAAATGACAGAAACTTATTTTGGGTATTATTATGACAAATATTTCTCTTTGCCTGGAATTTCCCCTCTTCCTTTCTGTCCTTTATGTAATGATATTGGTTCCCTCTCATTTTCATGTAGTGACAATAAGGGAGGAATCAAATAATAATGTAATAATTATTCGTAATAACTTTTAACTATTTTTGATTTCCACATTTGAAAATTCAATTGTAGGTAGTTATTTGGATTTTTTTCTAAGAAAGATGTCAGCCATTGACTTTCAAATCAAATTTAGTCCAATGTTATATCATAAAATAAAAGCACCATCACTTAAGTTTTTACATTCTTTGTTCCTACCTTTACCTTTATTTCTAGCCTTCTCACATTTTCTTATCCAGTCCACAACAAATACATGGTACTTATCACCAAAATACCATTTCTAATTGGACCTTCTTATTAAATCTACACTATCGTCATTTACTTTTTAAATATTATGTCTGCTTTAATTAACTGTGTGCTAACTAGTCTTCTTGCACTGCTGATCTCCAACTGAGTCTCTGCACAGTAATAATATAACTATTAGTATGAATTTAATTCATCTTCCTATTTGTTTTGCAACTCAGTCAGTGTTTTGAAACTTTTTTATTAACTGAGAAATTTTATGTACAAACAAAACGCACTGATGCCTTTGACTCATCCCTTTCCCATTCCACTCATTCCCCTCCTTTCACCAATCCAAACATGGCCCTCCTTCTCTTCTGCCCCTTTGCATATGTAGATCACAGAGCTGCCTTTGGGGTCCCTGTGCTGGTAGGGAGCTAGGGCTCTATGGTAAGATATATGGCCTTCAGTGAGCAAATTCATTGAGTAGGGAGTCTTCCCCTTGTTTTGCCTAGCACCTCCTCCTGAATTTCTTTCTGAAAGTAGTTGTTTCTCCTAATATCCCTGATGGTCCATGGAGGAATGATGATATACAGCTATTGTGTAGATTTGTGGTAACAGATCTCATTGCAATGAACTCCTGGATGCAGCAACCCTGCTATGGCTGAAATGTATTGGATGACACTATACCTCCCCATCATTAATCTCTTGCAATCTTACCACCCCCTCTTCCGTGAGCTTGGATATGGAGAGATTTTTATCTTATGATTGGTGCTGAGCAAACCAGGGTCGCCAATACTCTGCACTCAGGCTAGTTGAGATTTTCTGCCTCACTAATCTTTCATTGCAGTAGGTGTATCTTGGTTGAATGCTGAGAGCTTTTCTTATGTATGAGAATAATAAGAAAGATTTAGATGGTAGTTACTATCAAGTAACTATCAAGTATTTGTAGTTAACATTAAGATTTTTTCTCATCTAGCGTCTATTTTCTTCTCCTTCTTTTCACTGTTGTTTAAATATGGTTACAGTACTAAACATGTATTTCTTGACAATAGGGGATGTGTGTTAGAACTCACTCAGATAGCAATTGCTTTCCCATGGCCTTATATGACAGTGTCTCTACATTGGTTCTTTCTTACCAGAGTTCATGTAACTTCTAGTGGTCATACGTCATTTCTTATCAAAGCTGAAGGGAGCAAGTCATTATCACTGTATTTTAATTTCAAATTTTTCCTCTATATTTCTGACATTTCAACACTGTACTTTTTTAATATAATTGATATTTTTGCATATGATTTTTAAGGCATGTCTCTTCCTATACCTTATTTTCGTGATATCTCAGAGTAATGAACAGGAAGGCCATGCGGTGGATAGCCACAGTGGGCTTGCCTGCAGTTCTTACACCATATTGAGATTTCTGATATCAAGGCTCCTCTTCTCTAACACAGTCCATCTCACTGTTCCTATGCATGTTACCCTGCGGGGACAGAGGATTAAGAAACTGACTGCTGTTCATGCTCCTGCTCTTGCTGTGAATAATAAATTTTTTTCTTCTCTCTGAAACTCCTTTCTCTGATACAGCAGGGAGTCAAATGTTGTTACATTGCAATAATGCTAACACGTAATGTTCTTGTACATTGCACAAAGATTGCAGTCCATAATATCTGCTTTTTGCTTGGTAAAAAATACCTTCTTTTATGACAGTGTTTTTGCAAAGAGAATAATATTTTAGTGTTTCAGTTTAGCATATTTTCTTCTACTTAGGCAACACTACAGATACATAGGTAACAAAACATACAGTCTGTCTCTGGGAATCTTAAAATAGGTTAGTCACTCATTAACACTATTTTAATGTTCCCATACTTCCACTTTGATACTATTTCTACATTTTCTGAGTCATCAATTGCCCTTGATTCTTCAAAATCATTCTGGAATATACTCCTCTGGAATCATGGCCTATGAACAACAAGCAACCCAATCTTGTAAAAGATTACATAAATTATCATAAATACTTAGTTCATTTATCAATTTAAATCAATTCTAATTAAATTCCAAGGACACAGGCACCATAAACCAAATAAAAAATATTGGGGGAAAAGAAAACTATAAAATATATCATCTAGTTGAATTTTATATAACAAATAAATCTTTCAGTAATTTTCTGATATGTTGATGAAAGATCAAGTTTTCTGCACCTTGATATTGAATGACTCATGCTTAAATTAATGCTGCCAGAATAGTAGAGAAAACATTTGCTGCATTAGAGACAAGGTTTGCTATGTACTAGTAATATTTAATATTCCAATCACAATGTTTTTAAATTAAAACTAGAACAACTTAATAAAAAGAAACACTGATTCTGATAGTGCATTTAATGTAGCAAGAAAGTAATATAAGTGAATTACTTTATAAATATGCACTAATAACATTGGTAAAATTTGTTAAAAGAATTTGCTCTGACTTCCTCTCCATGCCCTGATTAGTGTGACCTCATCAAAATAATTCAGAGGAGACTCACAAGCACAGTGATGAAGACTGAGTTTATTATACAATAATATGAAGCACACTCAAAGGTGAGATTACCCAATAGCCAATGGGGCCACTGTATAAGAAATGACTCCCAAAGGTGAACTAGCAATGGCCAGAGAGACCACAGCACATTAGGTCGACTTTATATTAGTCCTTAAAGTTTCAGGATCATATAGCTTTCTTGAGGTATGAGTTCCTATCCAGGTGATTGACAGTCCATTCAGAGTATTTCTTAAGGAAAAAATATTTTGTTCTTTAGCACAGAGCCTTTTGCTAAATAATAATCTTGTATTCTTCCTGAAAGCTCATAAAAGTCTCCATGCAGTAGCAAAAATACAACTTATACTTGTTCCGACATAGCTTATCGCACAAAATATTTTAACATAAAAGTCAGATAATAGGTGAATGTGGAGATATATCAGGGTTTAAAGCCTTTGCCTTATTAGTAAAGAACCTGAATTTGGATCCCAAGATCCCATGTAAAAATGCCAGGCAGAAATGGTAGTGGTCTGCAACTCTAGCCCTGGAAGGCTGAAAACCCCAGTATAAAGCATTATTCAGATAAAGTAATCCAGGAAAATTACTGAGTCATCCTTGGACAAGCACAGACATTCAAATATCTGAGCCATCTTTCCAGACAAGGCCTCCCAATTTTTAAAAAGAAAAGCATTATAGGTGAAAACATTGTGTGTCTTTTTCCTTAGAAGTCATCTTTAATCTTAATTTAACATGCTATTTTTATAAGTGAAATAAAGTGAGTTTAAAGAGGAAGACAAGTCCTCTCTTTTTAATTTGCTTCTCAAACCAGAAATACTCATTAAATTTTTGCAGCAACAAGCATTGTCTTGCTCTAAGTTACTTTATACTGTTTAAGACAATGACTTCAAGCTAGGCCTTGTTCGGGTGACTCCATCTCATGGACAGCATCTGGCTCCATTTATTCAGAGACAGAATGATTCTTCAACTTCTTTGTACAGAGAGACATGCTGTGGAACATCAAGAATGATGTGCAGAGTGATGAATCACTTATTTCTACATACATAGGGATACATCCTACAAATGTACTAAGGTAAATTGGAAATACATGAAGACATGGGCATATCAAAGTAAAATCAGATAAACCAGGTGTCTCTGTTTGAGAACTTTGTGGATGTAATAAACACTTGACTCAAGCAACTTAGGGAAAAGGGAAATTTTATTCATGGTCACAATTCTTGGTTAGAGGTTATAATGGTAGTGGAGTTACCAGTAGTAATGTAGTAAACCAGCCACACCATATCAGAAGTTCACACTTAGTACAGGGCAAGTATCTGGATTTCACCTTTGCAACTATCTTATCAGTTCTTCTACAGAATGCTAATTAGCTTAGAATCTTATCTACCTGCCCATGAAATGGTATGGGCCACAGTGTGCAATTTTCCTCACTTCAATTAAGGCAATTAAAACAATCTTGTAGAGACTTGTCCAGAAGTTTCCATTAACTAATTTATCATAGATATATTTGAAGACTTACATTCCAAGTCAAGATGACAGCTGAAACTATTTGCCACACCAGGCCTAAGAACTTACTGAGCAAAACAAACCAGTAAAATGGTGCAACAAGCTCATCTACATCTATAGTGGTAACAATCCCATCACTTATTCGACCTCCCAGTGTGTCAATTGAAGAATCAGCTGATGGAGAACTCCAAACTGTCTTAAGAGCTTCAGCTCAGCACAATACCTACTGCTTAATGTTGTCCATTTGAATCTTGTTTCACCCATCTATCTGAATCAATCTTGTGCCTCCATGGTCTAGGGTCCCTGTGGTTGAGTTTCATCCTGAACTTCCAACAGGTCTTCAAATGTATGTCACTTAATTGAAGGACATGTGCTGAGGTTGTGTTTGACTACATTAGCTTACTGCTTCTTCAAACTCTGTGGCTTATGTAAAACACATTTATAGGCATTCAGCAATACATTCATATATAATATATGATACCACAAATTATCATAAATATGGGCTATGTGTGTGCTGTACATTTTGATGTATGAGGTACATTCTATTTCTGTATTTTACATATTAAGGTAGAAGGTATGATGTGTAATCTAAGTGGTAATTTTAGTAAATAAGAGTGGAATAAAGAAACTAATTGTCAATGGATAGTAATACTTGCAAATTGAGACTACTTATTGATCAAGCCAATAAAACCAACATACCTTGTAAATTCATTATTGACCAAAAAATTCTGTCATCATATAGAAAAATGATTGTGTCCATTTACTATTCTGACACAGTATATTTATAGCATTATAGTGTTTTCTGCATAATGCCATTAGCAGCTCATTATTGGCCATTATTAACCTCATTCTCAGATGGTGAAAAATATCTTAGTTTAGTATTCATTCATCTGTATGCACTGAATTAGAAAATGGCTAGCTGATCAGCTGTGGAATTCTATCTGCCATACAATCCACCCTGAAGGAAACTTTTTATTTATGTAGTTCACTTTGAAAAATAATTAGTATGCATTAGAATAACTTATTTCCCACCCATTTGATAAATTAAGAAAAATGGATATTAATCTAAAGAAAAAATTCTTATTTGCTGATATATATTTCTATTTATGCTTAACCAAGTAGCCATAATTTTTAAGATAAATTTGTTCATTTATTTAGCATTGTGAAATGTATTCATTGCTTTGGGCAATATTTTTTTAATTAACATTAAATGCCTTCCTATAAACAAAGCACATTTTTAAGTAAAAATTTATTTAATCATATTATCATTTATATTGTAAGGTGTGAAAGTCATCATGCTGCTTAAATGATATTGTAAACCTGTTTAAGCACAGGTTAGCATGACGATGATGGGCCTTTGCACAATCTCACTTTGTGATTTTTCTGCTGTTCAGTGGTCTCCTTGTCCGTTGTTCTGTCTAATATTTGTTTATACAGTTCATGTTGTTTTCAACTCCACTTACCTTCTATATCAAACTCTGTGTGTCACATGGGTCGTTAAGACTGGAGAGAAGAGAGAGCAGAGAAATATTCTCATTATAATATTAGTGTCTTGCTTTGCATATTATTGCAATTACACACTGCTGAAGCAAAATAGCTGGTATGAGAAAATGGAGAGGAATAATTCAGGCATACAATTCCAGGTTAGAGTCCTTCCTATCAGTAGAGTCAGAGAAGAAGGAACTGAGTGAACCATTCACAACATATCTATAGCAAGAACAGAAAGCTACATATAATTGACTAAAAGCATGCTTGCTGGCTTGCCTACATGCAGTTAAGCCTCTCCATCTTTATAAATCTACTAACTTAGGGAATGGTCCCACTAATATCAGTGTCATTAGTTATAGGTAGAGGTCATATCTAATCTAGAGAATTTCTTTCAGATTTTCCAGGAAGTCAGTCTCCTAGAAATCTACTTTGCAATTGTTATGGTTTCAATGTGAGCTATCGCCCATAGGCTCATGTGTTTGCTTACTTTAATGTTTGGGAAGTTGGGGCACCTTTAGGAGCTGGAACCTTACTGGAGGAAGCCATGTCACAGGCAACTAGGCCTTCAGATTGGGTAGTTCCACCCTGCTTTTTCTGGTAGTTCACTCAAGTAATTGCTGCTTATTTACTCTGCCTCCATGATAACTGCTATGACCTGAGCCTCCTCCAGTTTCAACCACCTGCTCTGATCTTCTTGCCTTAAAGACTTTATTCACTATATAAACATAACCCAAATAAACCTCCTTTACTCCCTGATCATTTCCTTCATTCATCAAGTTATTCTTCAAGAGAAGAGGAACTAACAACAGTTGATAGTAACCATTACAAGTGCTAAAGGAATATAGATTCAAAATGGTCCATTAATTGTCATCAACGCAGGTACTTTAGAATCTGTCATTTTAACTTGAGGCACACATATTCAGTACCTTCATATGTTCAACTAAATTATAATTTTCAATGTAGTTCATTTTTCTTGAAATAAAAACTTAATTAAAAAATTCTAATCAGGGAGCCAACTGTTTATTGACTGACCCTTTAAGGCTCACTAGGATCAAATTACTTAATTTTTGACCGCTGGACTTCTACATTACTCCTTTCATTAAAACCTCATCTGCCTTCTTTAATGTAATATTCCCCAAAGAGCTTTAAATTACATTCCTCAGTGTGTAAAATTGAGCTTAGTGCCCACTCTGTAGTCAAATTACTGATGAGTGCCTAAATTTTTCTTAAGATTTTTAATACTCCCTGAATTTTCTATTTTCTTTATTCAGATATTAAAGAACTTCATTCCGTCAGTTGATTGTGTTTCATCCATAGTTATGACCTTTTATCACATTTGCATGTTAAAATCTTAGATGTTCTGAAGGACCCATTCTTTAGAAAAAAATGATCTATTATTCTGAAAGTGACCTTTCTCTCTGCTTGTCAAAATTGAGAAAATAAAACCCTGAGAGTTAAACATATTGAAGTTATGCATTTTTCAGTGGTGCTTGTGTTTCTTCATCTCCTTCTCATTTTATCCTCTCTCTCATTGTGGAAAGTCCAGAAATAAATGCAGATACCTACAGTTAATAGCTCTAATAGTTTTTCACAAGTACACAAATGGGTCAAAATGGTAAAATACATTTTTCCCATACAAGATATAAAAATCATGTATGCACAAGCAGTAGAGTGAACTTAATACCTTGTATTATGCCATAATAAACAAGATCAACTGAAAAATCTATCAATGACTTTAATGTAGGAATCAAAACTCCAAAATTACCAGAGGAAAATGAATATGAAATTCACAACATTTGTTTAGACAATGATTTTTTTTAATATGAACCCCAAAGCTCAGGGGGCAAAGAGAAAAAAATAGGCAAATGGTATTACAACAAGCTGGATAGCTTTGTAAGAGTAAAGGAAATGATCAAAGTGAAGAGAAAACTTCTTGAATGAGAGAAACATTTTGAAAAAAACACACTGATAAAGAGGCTATTTCTAAAACTTAAAAATTTCAAAACCTGTATAATCATGAATAGCCTGGTAAAAGCAAATTAAAACCACCAGGAAATATCAGTGCAGAACTTTTAAAAAGGGTGTAATAGAAAGGGCTAAATGTAGCAAAGATGCATGCAAATGTAAAGACAAAGACCCCCTAATAGTCTATCTTGAAAAGTAAATTAGTTCAGCTATCATGCTTGGAGGGCTGGATATGTAGGATCTCCAAGGTTTGCTGACTAGCTGGTTTAGCTCAAACAGCAGGTTTCAAGTTTAGTAAGAAAGAATGTCTCAAAAAATAAATTGGATACTGTATTAGTCAGGGTTCTCTGAAGAAACAGAATCTATAGAATGTAGTATATATAAATAAAGTTTATTAAGAAATAACTTACAATGAAAAGTGTTCTTCAAGTTAGCTGCCTGCAGCAGCCTCTTTCCTGGCTGGAATATTCCACAAAGCCAAAATATCCCGAGAAGTTCTCAAGCCTTTGCTCCTCTGGAGGGTTGAAGACTCTGGGTTCCGACATCAGTGAAGAACAGCTGGGCTCCGATGACTGCGCCGCGATGAACAGCAAACAGCAACAATGTGATGGAAAAGGTGAAGCTCCAAGTCAGCCAAGGACGGGGGCGGCAGCAGCAGCAGCAGCAGCCGCAATTAAGATCGCCAGAAGCTCTAAGAGCGAACAACGTGCACGCAGAGTGGACTGCACAGCAAGTCGACACTGGACAAGGGAAGAGCAAGTCCCTCCTTACACCTCCTATTATCTGGTCTACCACTGGAAAGTACCACCCACTATGGGCTGGTTTCTCCATAGCAATCAGTCAAGTACCTGCAGACTTGTTCAAGGACCATTCTAACCATTAACCTTTCACAGCTGCCCCCAAACAGTCTGCAACTGTCAAATTCAACCATAACAGGTACAAAATTCAACAATAACAGGTACAAATTAAGAAATATTCCTCAAGTGTTTCTGAAGCCTCTCTATACATACAGGCACACACTCATGCACACGTACACATTTACATTTGTATATCCCCCCACATGTACACTATAATAAGTGCATACACAAATGTTCAGTCTGTATTTGGTAACCACTATAACATTCTTTTCAGACTAATTTGATGTGAAGCTATATGTTTAAAGTTTTCATTTCAAAACAAGTGATTTATACTTTCATCTGATCAGAAGCCCTTGTATCGATTGCATGTCATTGCTGCTATGAATTCTATAATGAACAAGGGAACAGAAAATATCTTTGGCATACCAATTGCCTTTTATTTGAAGGTGTAAAGATTTGTTAGATTATAAGAGCATATAGTTCTATGCTTAATTATTAAGGCAATTCCATACTGTTTTCCATGATGGCTGAGGAGAGAACTCATAACTACTAGATCTCATGTGGATATGTAGAGAAATTAAATGGTAGTTTCTTTCAGACATTAACTTTAATCACATGGGCAATGCACTGTGTGAGCCACAGTAGTGACCAGCATAGTTTGTACATCTACGCATCGATGTTGACAGAGCAATGGAATCATGAAAGAGTGTGTGGTAAAGACCACCAGAGACTCAGAAAGTCTGAGGCATCCAATGTAAAACTCCATGTCGTGCTTGAATTGCACCAAGTCAAAAGGTGACTGGCTCATTCAACTGTATTTTGTGTTTCATCATTAGAAAATACATCTATCCCTTAGCCTATAGTACAGGGCAAATCTGTATATAATTCAGGTATTCATAATTTATCAAGTTCTCAAATGTTATAATCTAAAAGCTCTGCTGTCTTTCTCTTTTGTGTCTAAGTGAAGAAATGAGCAAATTGTTTTAACAAAAGCAAACATGAAGACAATTAAAATTTATGAACACAATGACTGTAGCATAAGGGAACCAAAGTGGCACAGAGTGTGTGATAAACACTGGAATACTTGAAGAATCACTGAACTTCAGGTAAAGGCAGTGTGTTCTTGAGTGTGTTTCCTTCTGGTAACTCCCACCTCCTCAGTGTTCTCCCAGGGCCTTATAATGGTGATATTAGTCAGATATTTTGCTAGTAAATAAAAGCCTTTACTAGATTTTCAATAATCAAGTGACACCTGTATACAGAAGCATGGATTATAAAAATGACAAAGCAAAAGAGAAAACCAAAGATTTTACTAATGTTAGGATGCTGTATTTGTTAGAGAATGTACATTTCTCAAATGCTGGGACCATGTGAATACACAGGGAAGAAAATTGACATATATATTTTGATCACTAGAGACTATATTAAAAGTAATCTAAACACAGCAGAAATTCTTAAAAGAGAAATTTCAAATTCATGCTAATGTATTTATCCCATAGAAATGAAGTCTTGCGTAATTGAAAATCTAACAATTGAAAGAAATATGCAGCTTTCAAATAATGAAATGTCAAGCGTACATGCAATCATGTTGACAATTATTGATATGCAAATTTCAATACAGTTGGCATTATGTTTAAAGACATGGATTATCAGACAATATTAAAATCAAAATCCAACTATATGTCATCTATAAAAGGCATTCACTAGATTAACAAAAACTAGTGGATTTTAAATAAAAGACCAAAAAAAGATGGCGCTTACTAGTTGGTTAATCAGATAAAATGTATGCTTAGCACAAAAGAGGATTTGAGTACCGATCCCCACAATCCACTAACATGGGTCTGTAATCCTAAGGCTCCCAAGGGAAGTAGAAATAGGAGAATCTTTGCAATTTCACAGCCTAGTAGTCTGGCATAATCTACAACAAACAGCAAAGAGACCTCTTGTCAGAAAGGAAGGAAGCAAATACTGACACATGAGGTTGTCATGATGGCTACACACAGGTGACACATGGATTCATACATGCTTATGTAATTACATATAGCACACATATACGCACATACATGTATGATTTGCTAAAAAGTAAAGTAAAGTAAAGTAAAGTGAACATATAAAGAGGCAGACTAAATTTTCATGGTCAGTAAAAATAAATATATCACTATATATGAAATAAACTTATTTGGATTACTATATATAGTGAAAATTCATAGTTAATTTTATAGTTAATTTATGAAGAATTTATAAAGGTATATGCACTAAAAAGGTCTATGCACATAATAAACCTCAAATTACATGGAACAAAAATTATAGAATGAAAATTTAACAGGAAAAAAGAAACATGACCATAAACAGAGAATCTAAAAATCCTACTGTTGCAGTTTGCCTGCATAGTTGCTGATAAATGACTATCAAGTGGCTTAAGAAAACAAAGGATTATTCTCTCTTATGATTCCTGGTTACAGTTCTCAGTCCAGCTTGATGGGAGACCATGCACCAACATCAGGGGTAAGGGAACTGGCCACACTATTACCACATAATGGCTGATAGATGGACACTCATTTGCCAGACCAACATGTCTGGCCAAGTATAAAGAAGGATGCCAACTCTCTCAACCAACTCTCAATGCTTTATTCCAGGGCCTAGTCCTACCCACCATGGGCTGGACCTTCTGCATCAGCTAGACAATCTCTTGCATGTTTGCTCTGGGCTTAACTCAACCATCAACTCTCTACAAATGTGATCAGAGTTCAAACCCTCAATAGTCAAGTTGACACTTGTGCCTACCTATAACACCTACTTTCAATAATGTGCAAAACACTGGACAAATGGTCATCTGGGAATGTAGAACAAAAAAAAAAAACTATTGTGGACTTAACTGATATGTGTAGCATATGAATTATGCTATACCTTGTGACTAGAATATGCATTTTTCAAACACTTGTGTGTTATTCTCCTGAATATATAGCATACTGGTCTACAAAATATGTCTGAAAGATTCTGAAATTATTTCAATTTTATATTATATAAAATATTTTTGATGATAAGTAAATTGAATTATAATTTAACAAAGAAAATGGATCCAGGAAAGAAAAAGTAGTTCTGAATAACCCATGGCAAAGAAAAATCAGGAAGGAAATTAGAAACATTTTCTTCTGAATGAAAAGAAACAAATGTGACATAATCAAATTTATGTATCATTTCTAGCTTCAATACTTAGAGTTGATTCCTGAAAAGTGATTTTTCTACATGAAAGAAGAATATGCAACTAACTTTTTAACGTTTTCAGCTTATGAAATGGGTGAAACAACAAACAGTACAAATTAAGCACAATAAAGAAATAATAAAATTATAACAATGATCTAATAGGAGAAAAAAGAAAATAAAAGAAAGAATTTTCTAAAAATTTTCCTCTTTTTAGCGAAATTGTTGTAGAAACATACTTAAGTTGTCAATATTTTAGAGTATATATCCTTGCTTCTCTGTAGAAATTCAGATAATTGTTGACATTGGGAAAATTTATGAAAGTTTAGTAGATAATTTTGATAAAATGAGAAAACATTCCTAGAAAAACAAACCTGAAGAATGTTTTAAAAAGAAAATTAAGTGAAGTTAGATTACTATAACTCATTAAAACATCCAATAATCATTAAAATTACCCCAGGAAGAAATTCACAAATAGCTTATAGAATGAACCGTTCATGTATTTGTACAATAAATAGCATTGTACATTTATCAAATAAAAGAGCAAACATTTGTCATAAAATTGTTATAGGAGGCCCAGATTATCCTAACACCAAATAAGTTAAATATACTGCAGGAATATAAACTATTGATGGGAGATTTTGATTATCACTTCAAAATCCCTTAGAAATGAGCACAATTCCTCCAGTACCAAATACGATATTGTGTGGGAAATAGTAGGTGCTGTTCGTCTATCCTAGCTTTATTCCAGGTTTTAGTGAGAGAGAGACAGGAATGGAGGGAGGGACATGAGGAGCAGAAGAAGAGAGATGGAAAGAGAAAGGAAAGAGAGAGACAGAGACAGAGAGAGAGAGAGAGAGAAATGAGGGAGGGAAGAAGAAGCAAAGAAAGGAAGATAAATAGTAAATGAATGCAATAAAACACCTAAAGTTTGTTGAGGTTTAACCTTTACTATTCATCAAAATTAACACAAAATGGGAAATACATGAAAATGACATTGCTAACTGTTCCTACTCTTATTCCATCTACCTTTGAGTATCCTCATATATTAAGATCTTCATTTAAACAGTCTTTATGTTTGTTGGGACTTCACCAATAGGATGGGCAGGCCTGCAGAAAAAGAAACTGAAACCAAAAACCAATATCAGACACAAAACCCACATATCACCTGAACAACCAGAAATTCCCCAAAGTTAGGGACCTCGAAAGGGGAATATATTGTAAAGCTAAATGGGGAGGACAAAGCAAGAAGCATTAGGGGCAATTGGATTTCTAGGCACATGGATGTGTCACACCCCAAAGTCTACAGGATCACATAGATAGCAGGTAGATCTTGAGGCAATGGATCAACATCAAACAGGTTCAAATATGGAGAAAGAGGGGTGCATGTCCTTACCCATAGGGGGAAATAGGAGGTTTGGCATTCACACAAAGGGATGTTCCAGGGGATGGGAAGGGGGAAGGGGAGACACTGAGAGAGGGCGAGAGAGGGAGGTGTTGAAAAGAAGGGAGAATGGGGGAGAATACAAGGGGGACCACTGGGGAGGGGAGGAAGGAGGGAGAAGTACCTATGGAGCTTGTTTGATTAGGAAAAACATAAAATGTGGGAGAAAAAAAAGAAGAAATAAAAAAAAGAAAAAAAAGAAAGAAAAAGAAAGAAAAGAAAGAAAAAGAAAAAGAGAAAGAAAGAAAGAAAGAAAGAAAGAAAAAAGAAAGAAGAAAGAAAAAAGAAAGAGAAAAAAAAAGAAGAAAGAAAAAGAAAGAAAGAAAGAAAGAAAGAAAAAGAAAGAAGATGAATGAATGAAAGTCTGTGAGCTTAACAGAATTTCCTTCCTGGTCACTTGCAACTGATGGGGTATGATCTCACCAGAGAGGGAGGGCATAGAGTCTGGCAGATAGAAGGTAACCATCTTGCAAATTGGAGACTGACCCCCCCCCACCGTGGTCTCCAACTCTTATTCCATCTACCTTTGAATCCACTCTTACAATAAGACTCTATTTTAACAGTCCTTTTATCTCTGGCCAGGGGTTGACATCCAATACCCATCAGGATGGAGCTAAGGGTGGCGCAGGAGCAGCAAAACTGAAAAAAAAAAAAATCAACAAACCATAATTCAGAACATCAGAGACTCTGTATCAACCATCTGGAACCAGGCCAGCCTAATCTCTCCCCATCCCAAAGCTCAGGGAAATTTGTGGAAGAAGGGGTGGTAAGATTGTAAAAACCTAAAGATGGGGAGGAGCAACGATGTGCAAGATACTCCACACAAGTTAGGGCCGAAGAAATCATAATAGGACTTTGCACTATGACCAACATATCATTGAACCCCCAAAGTCTAGCATGGATCACAGGCACTAAAATCCTTAGAGGCAAGGGATTAACAGCCACAATAGTGTTCCTATACTAAAGGGGAACACAAAAAAGAGCTCTAGGCAATGCCACTGAGTCCTTACACCTCATCACAGAGGAGGACCCAGAGCGAAGTTTTGACATGAACACTAAAGGATGCTTCCGGAAGGGGGGAAAGGGGCCTGGGAGAAAGTGGGGGGGGAAGGAAGGGGACAAGGGGGAAGGGAGCAAGGGAATCCAGGGAGGGGTGGAGGGAGGAAGGGGAATGGGGGTAGTTATTAACTTTTTATGAGTGGAAGAAATAATAAAAAAAGAAAATGACACAAGATCTCTCAAATGGAACAAAAGAAATTTCATCCATATCATAGATGTTTATATGTTTCCTATTTATACTTAATAGGGATCATGAAACAAGGATGTCTAACTAACTCTTATATGAGATAACAATAGAAAAATAGTATAACTTAAATAAATAAAATAGTTTGTCAACAGTTTTATCAGAGGAGATGTGCAAATAATTAATACATGAATGTTGTCCATAATTAATAGTTATGAAAATGCAGGTTAAATATTTGAGTGATGCTACTTTATTCCCATGAAAGTGGCTGTTATAAACTGATAGACAATGTTAAGAAAAGACAAGCAGGTGAGGGGATTAAAATATTCATGTACTACTTGTTTTGTATGTAAATTAGTACAATCCTTTTGTAAAGATTTTTGCAGCTTCTTAAATGTCAACATATATGTAACACAAAGTTTAATAAGACTACATCTAGCATCACATCAAAATCAAATAATATATATGCACATACAAAGAATGACATTTAATACATTATATCATTTTTCAAATTGGTTCCAAGCTGGCACTCTACTGATGAATGCAAAACAGTATGTGGCGTAGTCAAACTGTGAAATATGGTTTAATAATAGTAATTAGCACACAAAATTGATGAAAAACACAACAAATAGACTGCAAACATTATGTATCATAGCTTGCCATTTTTTTATCTAATGTCCATTATATGGCCAGTTATGGAGCTTGAAAAAAAATCTTCATTTAGGAATTTTATGGGAGTAGTTAATTTAAAAATGGCTCAAAAATTAAAAAAAGATATAAAGAAATAAAAATGACTCAAAGTAACTTGATGTGATAGAATAATTTAAATTTGAATTGTGGTGATGGTTTACATCTCTAAAAATAAAAAAATATTCTGAAAAAATGTTCTTAAAGTAAGACAAATACAACTATGCTTAGTTAACAAGAGTTGAAAGTTAGAATATTAAATATTCCTCTGATCCTCTGATGGTTGATATTGGTTGTTAATTTTAATTCATTGAGCCCTGCCTAGTAAACTTGTAAATTTCACTATGGAGATGTCCTCGAGAACATTTCCAGAGATAACCATTGTGTGGGATGGTAATTGAAGAGGAAAAACTCATCAAACAGCTGGGTAACACCATTAAATAGGCCAATCTGGAAGGAGCATAAGTGTAAAGGAGAAAGCGAGTTGGTGACCGCAACCTCTATTGCTTTGGATGCAGTCTCTCTGCTCTTGGTCTTTGTGCCTATTCAGATCTATAGACTGCTTCTTGAGACTCTCAGTTACACTCATACCAGGTGTTCTCCAGGGATTCTCTCAGCACTTGACTTTGTTCTGGGATAGCACTGCTGCTGTTACTCCTGGCTCTGAAGCCTCCACACACTTGGACTGAGCATTACTGGGTTCTCCAATATGTACATATTCATTGCATTCTTGGTTTAGTTCCCTTTTTGTAGATACATCTCCTTTTCCTATGCCTACTCTCTTGTTCCCATTTCCCTACAATATTCTAATACAGAGTGTTGTATGTCGTGCAAGCAACTAAGCTAAGCAAAAAAAAAAAAAAAAAAAAAAAAAAAAAAAAACAAGAATGGCGTTTCAGTGAACAAAATTGTCCTGTTCTTATCACTGGTCATGTTTACTGAACCCAATACTGATTTCACTATATATGTGTAATTCAAAATATTTTGGCTTCTTTCCCAAATGGCCTACAATGAGCAAAACACCCTTCTCAACTCAAATTAACAAATACAATCAGTCTATTGATTGGAAGGGATTTGTACTTATTTGTATGGATAAAACTTTTACTTTTCAAAATCACAGCACTGCCATTTTTGTGACCTCAATCTGATTCAATTTTTCTTGCAGAGTAGCTTCAAATTCGACATTAAAATGCAATTTTTAACTATTATACATGCAGCCTGTTGCTCTTACTCAAGTTGACTAACACAGCAGTTCTTTTATGGTCCTCTGGCTTCTAGTTAATTTTTTATTGAATGACTGCATTGTTCTTTTAACCATTTTTCTTTTGAAAAAATTCTAATCTACATGTTTACTCCAGTAATAAATTTAACAGTGCTGCCCACTGCAAAAACATACGTAGCAATATCTCAATGCAGCACAAATTCTATGTGTGTTTATTTCAGTTAGGTTCACTCTCAGGATCGCTTGCTCTCCAAGTTCTAAGAGTATGTAATATGTGCTCACTTGCCAGGATATACATTTCTTCAGAAGAAAAACCAGCTTTCTCCATTTTAGGACATTTCTACCCTTCTCCAAGATGAATTTATCTAACCAGTTCCTAATTGTCCCTATAGGATGAACAAATATATAGTTCTGACTAGAAAGTTTTCCATGAAGTCTTTATACATAACAGATGTTTTATAATTATATAATGAATAAATGAATGGAACAATGAATGTGGTACCAATATTTCACTTGAGCAAAGTTCAATGTTGAACCCTATGAACCTTGGCACACTCCTTAAAGTATGTGCACATTTCCCGACTGTGCCCAACTTTCCATGATTAAAGTCATAAATTAAAGAAGCAACTTGCTGACACTTTGTCAGCATTCAATCACCTCCCCCAAGTGATTATCTAATTTCTTCACAAATAAATTTTCTCCTTCAACACTCCCTCAGGCAAGGGACTGAGTAAACACATGAACCTTGAACTGAGTTCTGTAGGTCATTTGGGCTATTTTCACACTGAAAGACAATTTCAGAGTCTGAAAATTCATGGACATGCTTCATTTGTATTTACGGTTTTGTGAATTTAGATGAAACAACTTCATCGCCTATTTTTCTTCATTAGTAGATTAAAATTTGAATGTAATGTTACTATCAACAATTTATTATGGTAGCATAGATTTTTAAGAGTGGCACTTTGGCTATTTCCTCTATTGCTAATCATTACTTTCTCAGTAGATGTGTCATTAAATAACTATGTGATTGGGAATTAATTATGAGCATCATCTATTCGAATTCTCATACTAACATATTTTAACTTCAGAAAGAAACTATCTTGAAAGGTATGAATGAATGACTTCTTTATGCGAGGACTTACTATTTTTTATTATATTTATTTATTTTTTGCCCAATCATGTAAGCTTAATAGGTACCTGGTACCCTCCCTTCCTCCACCCCTCTGCAGTCCCCCGTGGACCCTCTCCGGTTTTCCCCTCCTTTCACCCCCTTCCCTCCCTTTCTCCCAGTGCCCCCTCCCTATTACCATTCTCTGGAGCATCTTTAGTGTGAAGGTCAAACTTTCCTCTGAGTCTAGCACTCTAGTGAGGCATAAGGACTCAGTGAAATTGCCCACAGCCCTTTCTTGTGCTCCCCTTTAGTATGGAAACACTATTATGACTGTTGATCCCTTGCCTCCTAGTGCTTGTGACACATGGTGGACTTTGGGGGGGGAACATTGACATGTCAGTTATTGTGCAGGTCATGCAAATTCCGATTATGGCTACTGCAGCCCTAACTTGTGTGGATTATCTTGCATATCATTGCTCCTCCCCATCTTTAGGCTCTTACAATCTTTTTTTTATTTCTTCCAATCATACAAAGTTGATAAGTACCCCATTCCCCTCCCTCCATCCACCCCTCCCTGGATCCCCTTGCTCCCTCCTCCCTTTCTCTCAGTGCTCCTCCCCCCATTCCTGGAGCATCCTTTAGTGTGCATGTCAAACTTCCCTCTGGGTCCTCCTCTCTGATGAGGTGTAAGGACTGAGTGGCATTGCCTAGGGCCCTTTCTTGTGTTCCACTTTAGTATAGGAACACTATTGTGGCTGTTAATCCCTTGCCTCTAAGGATCTTAGTGTCTGTGATCCATGCTAGACTTTGGGGGTTCAATGATATGTTGGTAATTGTGCAGGTCATGCAAAGTCCTATTATGATTACTTCAGCCCTAACTTGTATGGAGTATCTTGCATATTGTTGTTCTTCTCCATCTTTAGGCTCTTTCAATCTTACCACGCCCTCTTCCACAAATTTCCCTGAGCTTTAGGATGGGGAGAGATTAGGCTGGCCTGGTTCCAGGTGGTTGATGTAGAGTCTCTGATTTTCTGAATTACTGGTTTGTTGATTTTTTTTTTCAGTTTTGCTGCTCCTGCACTGTCCTTGGCTCCATCCTGATGGGTATTGGATGTGACCCCCTGGCCAGAGATAAAATGCTGTTAAAATAGAGTCTTAGAGTAGATTCAAAGGTAGATGGAATAAGAGTAGGAGACTGCTCTGTGTGTGTGGGTCAGTCTCTCATTTGCAGGATGGTTACCTTCTATCTTCCAGACTCTATGAACTCCCTTTCTGGTGAGATCATACTCCATCAGACGCAAGTGACCAGTAGGAAAGTCTGAGAATCCAACCAGATGTCTCATTACTTACTTGCGGTCCTTGATATTGGCCTATTTTCTCTGCTGTAGCATGATCCCCTCTCTCCTTGTTTCTGGCAGGGCCTTCCTTCCCATTCCCTCCCTGCTTATAATCTTTGCAGACTGTAGGTATTACAGAGATTTATCTTTGAATGTGTCACTAAGTGGGTTTGTTACTAGGATTCACCTATTAGAGAGTACATACTACGACACTTAATTTTCTGGGATACTTCACTCAATATATTTTTTTTCTAATTCCATCCATTTCCTGGCAAATTTCATTAATTCATCATTTTGGATGGCTGAGTAGCATTCCATTGTATAAATGTACCACATTTTCCTTATTCAGTCATCAACTGTTGGGCATCTGGGTTCTTACCACCCCCTCTTCTGCAAATTTCCCTGAGCTTTAGGATGGGGAAAGATTTGGCTGGTCTGGTTCCAGATGATTAATGTAGGGACTCAGATGCTCCATATTATGGTTTGTCGTTTTCAGTTTTGCTTTTCCTGCACTGCCCTTGGCTCCATCCTGATTGGTATTGGAGGTCACATCCTAACCAGAGATAAAAGGCTGTTTAAATGGAATCTTACTATAAAAGTCGATTCAAATGTGGATGGAATAGGAGTAGGAGACTGTGATGGTGGGGGGGGGTCAGTGTCCCATTTGCAGGATGGTTACCAACTATCTGCCAGACTTTATACCCTCCTTGACTGATGAGATCAAACCCCCTCAGTCCCAAGTGACCAGGAAGTAATGTGAGTGAACTTAACCAGATGTCTCACTACTTACTTGCAATGCTTGATGGTGACCTATTTTCTTTACTGTAGCATGATCCCCTATCTCCTTATTTTTGAGGGGCCCTCCTTCCCCTTCCCTCCTGTTTATAATCTTTGCAAATATTTTAGGTATTACAGAGATTTATTTGTTTGGTACTACGATCCACCTATTAGGGAGTACATACAAGAGCTTAATTTTCTGTGTCTGGGATATAATTGTTTTCTAATTCCATCCATTTCCCAGAAATTTCATTAATTCATCTTTTTTGATGGCTGACTAGTATTCAGTTGTATAAATGTACCACATTGTGCCTTATCTATTCATAACTCCACTCATCAACTGTTGGGCATTTGGGTTTGTTGTTTTCAGTTTTGCTTTTGGGTTGATTCCATGACTTTGTTATTGCAAAGTAGTGCTGCTATGAACATGGTTGTGCTTATATCATTGAGATGAATTTTTGCTTTATGGGGATTATTCCCTTCTTACAAAATCACCATACTGATCACCAGAGTGGTTGTATAAACTTACATTCCCACCAGCAGTGTAGGAGAGTTCCTTTCTCCTCACATTCTCTCCAGCATATGGTATTGTTTGTATTGTGGATTTTTGCCATCCTGACTGGGGTGAGGTGGTATCTCAAAGAAGGTTTGATTTGCATTTCCCTTATGGCTAAAGATGTGGAGCACGTTTTAAAGGTATTTGTTAGACATTTCAATTTCATACCTGGAAATTTTTTTTGAGTTCCTAGTCCCATTTTTTAATTGGGCCATTTATCTCATTGGTGTTTAGTTTTCTAAGTTCTTTGTGCACTCTGGTTAATAGAGCTCTATCACATAAGTCATTATTGAAGATTTTCTCCCATTCTGTGGGTTACCTTTTTACTAGGTTTACAAATTCTTTATCTGAACAGAAGCTCTTTAATTTCATAAGATCCCATTTGTTGAGTGTTGGTTCTAGTTACTGTGCTATTGCATTTCTGTTTAGGAACTGTTGGCTTAGTCCAACAGCTCGAGAGAGTTCCTACCCTTTAACCTAGGGTTTTTTTATACTCTCTGTCCTAATATTGAGATCCTCGAGCCATTTGGAATTAATTTTTTGTACATGGTGACAAATAAAGGTCCAGTTTTAATCTTCTGCATGTGGACACCCAGTTTTGCCAACACCATTTGTTGAAGATTCTGTTCCAATGGATTTTTTGGGCTCCTTTGTGAAAGATCAAATGTCTGTAATTGTGTGGGCTTATATCTGGGTCTTTAACCCTTATCCATTGATCAATGTGTCTATTTTGGAACCAGCACAAAGCTGTTTTTATTACTATGGATTCGTAGCAAAGATTAAGGTTTGGTATGGTGATACCTCCTGCAGTGTTTTTGTTACTCAGGATTGTTTTTGCTATCTTGGGTCTTTTATGCTTCCATATGAATTTTGAGATTTTTTGATCAATTTGTTTAAAGAATTGCTTTGGGATTTTGATTGGTATAGCATTGAATCTGTATATTGCTTTTGGTAGGATGGTCATTTTTATGATGCTGATTCTGCCAATCCAAGAGCATGGGAGGTCTTTCCACCTTCTGGTGTCTTCTGTGATTTCTTTCTTTAGGATTTTAAAGTTTTCATTGTAAATGTGTCTCATTTCCTTGGTTAGGTTTATACCAAGGTATTTCATTTTTTAGGGGCTACAGTAGATGGAATTGTTTATCCTAGGTCTTTTTCATTTTTTTCATCCTAGGTGTATAGGAAGGCCACTGATTTTTGCATGTTTATTTTGTAACCTACAACCCTGGTGAAATTCTGTATTAGTTCCAGGAGTTTCCTGGTGGATTTTTTAGAGTCACTCAGGTATATGATCATGTCATCTGCAAACAGAGATAATTTGACTTCTTCCTTGCTGATGTGAATCCCCTTTATGCGTCTTCAAATCCCCTTTATGGCTCTAGCTAAGACTTCAACTACAATATTGAGTAGAATTGGTGAGAGTGGACAGCCTTGTGTAGTTCCTGACTGAAGTGGGAATGCTTCAAATTTTTCCCCATTAAGTGTAATCTTGGCTGTTGTCTTATATACAGCTTTGATTATGTAGATAAAGATTCCTTCCATTCCAACTCTCTCTAGGGTTTTGACCATAAAAGGCTGTTGGATCTTGTCAAAAGCTTTTTCTACATCTACCAAGAGTATCATGTGGTCTCAGAATTTGAATTGGTTTATATGGTGAATTACATTTTTTGATTTGTGTATGTTGAGTCAGCCTTGTGTGTCTAGGATAAAGCCTACTTGATCACAGTGAATGATCTTTTTGATTTTTTTAAATCTGATTTGCTATGGTTTTGTTGAGAATCTTTGTATCTGTGTTCATCAAAGAGATTGGCTTATAGTATTCTTTTTTAAATGTATCTTTATTAGGTTTTGGGATTAAGATAATATTATCTTCATAGAAAGAATTTGTCTGTGTTCCTTCCTTTGCAATTTGATGGAGCAGTTTAAGGAGTATTGGTATTAGTTGTTCCTTAAGTGTCTGGTAGAATTCTATGCTGAATCCATCTGGTCCAGGACATTTTTTGGTGGGAAGGTTCAAGATTACTTCATTGATTTCCTCATGTGTTACAAGACAATTTAAATAATTCAAAACTTCCTGATTCACTTTAGATAAGTTGTGTTTACTTAGGAATTCATTCATTTCTTTTGTGTTATCAAATTTTATGGAATATAATTTTTAGAATATGACCTTATAATTCTCTAAATTTCTTGGGTATCAGTAGTGATAACTCCGTTTTCATTTCTAATTTTGTTAATTTGGTTTTTCTCTCTCCTGTTTTTGGTTAATTTAGCTAGAGGTGTATCAATCTTACTGATTTTCTCAAAAAACTAGGTTTTAGACTGGTTCATTCTCTGTATCATTTTCCTTATCTCAATTTCGGATATTTCCTTCCCTGATATTGTTAATCTCCTTTCTTCTATTGCTTTTGGGATTGGTTTGCTCTTGTTTCTCTAAAGCTTTAAGCTGCATTGTTAATTTATTTATTTGTGATGTTTCTTTTTTTATTTTGATGTAGGGATTAAGGGTTATAAACTTACCTCTTAGGACATCTTTCATTGTGACCCAGAGATATTGATATGTTGTATTTTCATTATGGTTTTCTTCTAAAAATCTTGAATTTACTTTATGATTTCTTCCTGAACCCAATTCTAATTCAGAATCATAGTGTTTAGTTTCCAGGACTGTGTATTTTCTGCTATTTTTTGTATTGTGGATATCAAGCTTTAGACCATGGTGGTCTGATAAGTTACAGGATAGAATTTCAACTTTCCTGAACATGTGGAGATTCATTTTGTGGCCCAACATGTGGTCTATTTTGGAGAAAGTTCTGTGTGCTGCTGAGAAAAATGTGTATTCTTTAGTATGTGGATGGAAAGTTCAATAAAGATCTATAAGATCAATTTTAGTAAGGGTTCAATTAAGTTCTAATGTGTCTCTGTTATGTTTTTGAGTTATCAATCCCACATTGGGAGAGCAGTATCAAAATTCCCAAGAAATATTGTTTTGGGTTGATTTCTTGCTTTAGATGTTATAATTGTAGTGTTTGCTTACTGAATTTGGAGGAGCCCCTATTAGGTACATGCATGTTCAATATTGTGAAGTCTTCCTGGTGAATTGTACCTGTGACTAAAATGTAGTATCCATCTGTGTCTCTTATGATTTTTTTTGGTTTGAAGTCCACTTTGTCTGATAGCATAATAGCTAGCCTTGCCTGTTTCCTGGTTCCATTTCCTTGCAGAATTTTTGACCATCCTTTTACTTTTAGAATGTGCCTATCTTTTGTGGTAGCAGATGGATGGATTGTGATTTCTAATCCATGTTTGTATTCTGTGTCTTTTGATTGGTAAGTTAATTCCATTGACATTTAGTCTTCTAATGGAGAAATTACTATTAATTCCGGACACTTTTTTTGCATTTAGTAGCTTTCACAAGTATATTACTTGGCTTTTAGGTTTTGGTGGTATTATACTTCCCTTCTGTCCTCTTGGATGTGCTTGTTCTTTTCTTCAAGTTTGAGTATCATTTCTAGCATTTTTTGAAGGCCTGGTTTGGTAGACATATAAGCCTTCAAGTTGTCTTTGTGCTGGAAAATTTTTCTTTCACCCTCGATTGTGACTGATAATTTTGCCAGGTATATCAACCTGGGTTGACATTTTTGCTCATTCAATACTTGAAGAACATCTCTCCAAGCTCTTCTTGCTTTTACTGTTTCCACTGAATAATCATTTGTTTTATTTTAATAGGTTTACTTTTAAAAGTGACTTCTTTTTTTTTCTCTTGAAGCCGTCAGCACCTTTTCTTTGTCTTGAATGTGGAGTGTTTTGACTATTATTTGTCGTGGTGAGTTTCTGTTTTGGTTATTTTATTTGGGGTGTGAAATGCCTCTTGTATTTGGAATGGCCTCTCTTTTTTTAGGTGAGGAAAATTCTCCTTTATGATAATTTGAAAAATTTCCTCAGGTGTGTTATTTTGGGATTCTTGTTCTGGTATTCCATGAATGTGAATGTTAGGCTTCTTCAAGGTGTCCCATAACTCTTGAATATTCCTCTCAACTATCTTTTTGGCTTTAACCACCTCTTCCATTGAGCTGGTTAGTTCTTCCACTTTGTCTTCAGGGTCTAGTATTTTATTTTCTGCCTCATTAGTTCTGCTAATAAGACTCTCTGTTGAGTTCTGGATTGAAAATATCTTCTTTTATTTCAATTTTAAACTCTGCTTGGGATTGTTTTAACTGTGTTTTTTGTTTTTTCAACTGTTTTTTCCATCTCCTCCAAGTGCCTGTTGTGTTCCTTTTCAAAGTGGTTGATTCAAATCCTCCCAAATTTCCTTTTTTAATAGTATTGATCATGGTAAAGATCAAGCTTTGAAAATCATTATCTTGGGTATGGCTTTCTTAGATATTTTCTGTAGGTTTGTTCTGGTAGGAATATATTATTATGGTGTTAATTCTTTCAGTAAGAGATTTTTTGTCTTCATTTTTGTTATTCATGGATTTGCACTGTGACCTGGGCATTGTTGTTTTATCTCTTAAGACCTTCTTTCAGTTTCTGTGTGTTTTTGTCTGAACTGAATTAGATGGTATTACTATTGAGCAGTTATTACTAGTGTTTGCCTTGGAGTTGGGTACACTTGTCTGGTATTGGTGTTATTTCCTAAATAAGACTATTAGACTATTAGTACATCAATAAAGTCAGGTTTAGTAGACAGGGGGTGAAGATTAGTATGGGAGTTCATTTTTCAGTTGACTACCTTGATGATAAGTGAGGGTGAAATGTATAGTCCCTGAAGTTGTTTCCATCTTGGGGTGGCTATATGGAAACTTTAAACTACAGTGACTAATAATTGAAAGGAATAAGATGGTAAAAAGGGTTTACTTATCTTTGAGCTGGATGTGAAGAATCTCTCCATGTGATAGGATGATTTTAGAGGGCTTCATATGTATGGCGTTTGTCCCCTAGAGCTTTGCTTGGGTTTTCTTTGGACTCTGTTGAATTCTGAGGTGTAGGGTGTCTGCCCTGGTGATCCAGGACAAAAAAGGCCATGCATGTAGTCGGTCCACAGATCACTTGAGGCCTGGGGCGTGGCCTAGGGGCCTTCCCCAGCACCAGAACAGACTGGCTATTGCTGTGGCTGCCTGGTGGGAAGGGCAGGTTACCTAGGGCCTGGGGCGTGGTCTAGGGGCCTTACCTGAGGTGCAGGGTGTTGTTAGCACAAATCTATAGATACCATATATAAACATGAGAATGACACTATGTGCATTTGTATTGTCTACATATTGGTATGCACTTGAATAAGTATTTCCACTTAAAATTACTTAATCGTTTGCATAATAGTGGATTTTTCTGTGGTAATATGATAATGTTAAAATGTTATAGAGGTCTAGGAATATTGAAATGAAGTGGAGCCCTAATGATATAGCTCCTCTAGGTAGAATAGTTGTATAACATGTACATCGACTAAAGTCTCTAGTGATATTGAAGACAAGCTGTAGCAAGGTTTATAGTAACTTTATTAGTCTCATTTCTCTCCCCTGTCTTCCTCTTGAAACTTGTTTCTTTTCCAATTCTTAGTGAATGATTAAGTAAAATTTTCATCCTATGAATTGTCTGAGAACTTCGTATTTATGCTTATCATATCACAAAATAGGCTTCAAAATTCAGAATGTTTATGCTAAAATTATTACAAATTTGTTAATATAAAATTATTGAAAGTCTACACTTATCAGCATTTTTCCACTCCTAAGAGAGACTCGGTTATTTAATCATGCTATTTTCTTTAAAATAACTTACTCCAGAAATTAGGTGGGAAATATAATGAAAATAAGGGGTCAGTATGTAACCAAATTGAATGTTATGTAGACTGACAGGATTGCTGTGGGTAAGGTTCCTTGTTCACAGATGTGGAGACCTGAATTTAGTTCACAGAAGCCCACATAAACTGAGAAGAGGGAACTGAGTTCTGACAGTTATCCTCTGATATCCATGCATCTGCTGTGATATATTTGTGTTCTCACTACTCTCACCCTCTCTCACTGTATCACTTTCTTCTTTCCTTTTCTATGTTGCTCATGTAATAATAAAAAATGAAGTATTTTAATTGGATGTCAAGATATTGAAAGGAAATACTTTTTATTAGAATTTGTTGCAATCATCATAGAAACTTTTCACTCTTTTCTATTTTATTCTCTTCCTTTAAGAATTACTATGGTGGGGTATTGAATAAAGTACCTCCTCTCAAACCCGAGACCTGAGTTTGATCCTCTGAAATTCACATGGTAGTAGGAGAGAATGACTTCTGAGAGTTGTCCTCTGACCTTTGCCTTGTTCTCTCTCTCTCTCTCTCTTTCTCTCTCTCTCTTTCTTTTCTCTATATCAAATAAGTAAATATTTTAAAAATAGTTTATTGATTTAGGCTTGCACTATCTGAAAATAAAATGTCAATATAATAATAAATGATAGGTTAGGTTAATATAAGTGTCTATCTGTGACCCATTTCATCATCACATGCAGATGTTAAGTGTCAGGTGTTAAGATCAGAAAGCAGGTAAACACAATGGAACTAAATGGCTTTAACTAGCATTTTGGACCACTTATATCTTCTCAAGCTTCAATGGAAGATTTGCATTACAATACCAAAAATAAACATTGGTGCAATAGTAGATATCATATCCCAAATACATATGGTCTGATTGCTTTAGTTCTTTAAAATGTTTTATTTTAGAGAAAAATAATTTTTATTATAGAGAAAGAAGACAGACAGAGAGAGAGACAGACAGACAGACAGACAAACAGAGAGAGAGAGAAAGAGAACAAGTACATAGGTCACATACTGTACACGTGGTAAGCAGAAGAAAAATTTTGTAAGTTTATTCTCTTTCCACTATGTGAACTCAGGCAATAAAACTCATGTTGCCAGGTTTGCTGTATTATCAGTTCACTCTTGATATGTACTACCTAGAAATAGGAATGTTTCCAGCTGTCCCTAGTTAGAAGCTCAAGTTCCCATTTTCCCTTCATCCACCCCACTTCTTTCCTCTGCCCCCAGGTCTATCCCTTTATCTCTCCCTACCTAAGAAGTACAGAGACTGTGTCTGATATGTCTGCCCTGGATATCTGCCCTGATAATGCAGTGTTTGAAGTCAGCATTGTACAAATCAAGTAGCAAATCTTCCTGGACATTTTCTTTGTTTTCTATGTTTCCACACATAATAAATGTTACTGAGGCAACTTTCTCCTCCTTGGTCATGAGATGAAATTCTAGACACCACATCTGATTGCATATTTCATAAAACTAAGCTGAGAAAGGTCCTGTGGTCTGTTTTATTGTTGCTCCTAATCTGACAACTGTCCTCAATGAGTTATTGTTCTGAAAGTTCCAATCTCAACCGCTGGGACATTGAGAAATTAGTCAAGAGTTCAAATGAAAACTATTTGCTCTCTCAGCTTTTGTGTGTGTGTGTGTGTGTGTGTGTGTGTGTGTGTGTGTGTGTGTGTGTATCTGTGCTGTATACAGGGATATATGAACACATGTTTGTGCACAGTGCATGAATAATGGAATACATAGAAGTCTGAGAAGTGCTTTTCTGGCTTTGTTTTTCATATTTCAAACATCCCATTTATGATCTGTCTTATAAGTTCACATGTCTGCTTTATCCTAAAACTACAACCTGGCAGATATGAATCATGCAATACTAACATGCTTTTTACAGAAAACTCTGCAGCTGGCATGGCAGTTGGTACTTGCTGAATGAAAGTTCTGTCGCCTGACTGAAGTAGTGAATGAGGACATAAGTAGAGATGATTAGAACCTGACGATTCCAGCATCAGTGTCTAGATCTTCTCTGCAGGTGCAGTGGGCACTTAGCGGCTACACACTCATTTCAGTCAGGCACACATGCTACACTTTGATTACAGCTAAATAAAGAGCAAGTTACGTGTATATTTCCCCTGAGAAAATAGAGAATTTAATCTCAAAGACAAGCTGTTGCCTTGGAGGTAGAAGATGAGTTTTAATCAGCACAGAGGGAAAAAAAGAGTAAGAAATGTAATCTTTTACCCCGTTTCCCAGCTAAATCATCTTACCCTCTCAGACATATTCTTCAAACTGTTCACAGAGGGAAAGGGAAAAAGCAATTCCCAGAATCCCTTCCCATGCCTCTGGCAGTGTCTGTGTCAATGACCTTGCACTGCAGATCCTTGCTGCTAAGGGAAAATATTAACCTTCTTTTTTCCAAACACAGCAAGAGGCCTGGAACATGTCTTTCCTCATTTTGGAATCTGAGGCCACCTTCGGAGCAACCTGTAGTGGCAGCCACTACACTGTAGAAAACCAACTCACTGGGAGCCCTCCCTGCTGTGGCCCTCAGAGGGACTATAGGGACCACACCCCTGCTTGTGTGGAGGAGCCCCTCATCTTATGAGAAAGGCCTGTTGAACTTGCCAGTTCTCACATTTGCGTATCACATTTGCTTGTGAGTTGAATTCAAGCATATCATCAACAGTTTGGAGCTTCATTTCTCTTATGTTCACCTCCATGAAAGCAGTCAATGTTGTACAACCAGGTTTAATCTCCAATTGCCTTAAAACCAGTGAATTAATTTTAAGTACTAAATCACTGTAAAATTATGTGGTTTATTATTTAAATTATAATGCTAATAAAATGTTCAAAATGTCCAGTAATGCTGAGTTTATCAGATACTGGAAGATGGAAGCTTAATCACAAGATTGTTGTGAAGTACTTGTTTTCAGAGTTGCTACTCTTGACTGTGGTGAAAAGATTTCATTTCCCAGGATTCTGTGCTTTCTTTACTTTTGGGAAAACTTTAATGCTCTTATTCTCTGTTTGTCTTTTGACTAGATTGAGAGTGTCCTCAATATTCATCTATTCTTTACACTTTATTTTCTTTGCATGAGATCTAAAGCAAGGAAGAGCAGACAATGACCAAGATAGCATCTCATTGATGATGCCACTGAATCCATAGTTTGATTGGTCAACTCACAGGAATCACAATTCTTTAAATTTTTACTTTTAAAGTGTGCCCGGTTTTATTATTTTTCAGTTATCATACAATTATTGGACTTTACTATGACATGTTTATAAATGCATATCCCTGAACTTTGCTTCTATTCAGTCTCTACTACCCTCTGCTCTCCAAAATCCCACCATGCTCCAGGGTTTTCTCCTTCCTTCTAAACAGCTGTCTTTGTCCATCAGATCATATATGTGCGCAAAGACATATTGTATCAAATTTTCCATCAGATTCATCATGCTGCCTTTAGTCTTTCTCACTCTGTTTTCCTATTTTGCATCCCTCTGCTCTCTTTAGACCTCTTCTTTACCCTATTCTCCCTTTTTACATGAACTTTGAATTCTACCTGTGAGAGCAAATATGAAGCTTGTCTTCTTGTGTCTAGTTGATGCTGCTTAACCTGATGATTACCAGCTTCATCAATTTCACTGCAAATGGTAGAATTCCATTATTATTTACTGCTGAATTAACCTCCATTGAATATAAATGACTTTTCTTCTTCAAAAGCTAAGTTCAAATAAGACATGTGAATCATTGTACTTTGTTAAATATTATGCAACAAAGAGTCTGTGTCAATTTTCTGCTCTTATGAGGGAAACATTTCAGAAACACTGATATTTGGCACAAGATCATATTGAAGCACAGAAAATGAGGCAGACTCCTTTATCTAACCAGGCATGGAAGTCTAGTAATAAGCTATCTTTCTCAAAGTTAATGGTATATCTTGTTGCGGATTACCTGCATAGTTGCTGATAAATGACTATCACCTAGTTTAAGGGAACAAGGAGTTTACTTTCTTAGGACATTCCAGTTACAGTTTTCAGTCCTTGAAGGGAGAGCATGCATCAACACTAGGGTTGAGGAAACTGGTCACATCATCACCACATAATGGCTGAGAGACAGACAATCCTTATTTGCCAGACTAGCATGACTGGCCAAATGTACAGAAAGATGCTGACTTTCTCAACCAGCTCTCTGTGATTTTTTCCAGGCCTAATCCCACCCACCATAGGCTGGGCCTTCCCCATCAGCTAGACAATCTCCTTCAGGTTCACTCTGGGCTTAACTCAACTACTAATTCTCCACAAATATACTCAGAGCTCAAACCCTCAACTGTCAAGTTGACACCTATGCCTAACTATGACAATCCTTTTCATGAATTATTTTCCAGTAAACTTCAATCATAAGCTTCCCTTCAACTGCTCTTCCAGTAAGTTATTATTAATGATTTTCTAAGAAATTAATATTTTCTCATTTTTTGAACAATATTGTCTTTTTTAAAAAAATTTCTTTATTCAATTGTGCGTGCGTGTGAATCATGATGAATTCGGGAACCACCATGGACTGCCTCCACCTCCTCCTTGTTTACTCTGCTCTGGGATTCAGGCCGCCCCTGCTTCAGCCAATACGTGGGGTCTAGGATCTGAACTCAGGACCTTCCGCCTGCAAGGCAGAGGCTTAACCCCTGAGCCACCTCCCCAGCCCCGAATAATATTGTCTTAAAACAAGATTTCTTCTCAGGCTTTTGTGTCCCCCAGTCAAAGATTGAGAATATAACATATGGAGGGGTTAAAGTAAGATTTATTGACAGTAAGAAAAAGAAAGGAACTTCTGGACACTAGGAAAGTGAGACTTTGATGACTTGCAGGGTCAGGATACTTACAGAATTAGGCAGGCTTTAAAAAGATAGCTATTATTCTATATTGGTTTTAATTGCTTTAAATTTGAGTGGTGTTTTTGGAGCCTGTATGTTTCATTGGTTTGTTTATGTTAGGGATCCTCTCTTGTTGACTAAGCTATTTTTCTACAGACCAAGGACGTATCCCCTTTCATAGCAAATAGAGGTCTGGGACACATTTCCTGAACTGGTGATTTTATCTCTTCTGTGAGAGTGTGGTCAGTTCCCATAGGATATTCCCAGCTGTGGGCAGAGGTGGGGTGGGCTTTGGAGCCTGACTACTCTGCTCCAATGCCTAATGAAAACTATTCTATTATTCCTAGTTTAAACTGCCTAATGAAGTTATTCAATTCTATTAGGTTGATATATCTAAGCTCTCTCCTACAAAAATATAAATTTAGGGGAACAAAGTCACCATTAGTAATTAAGAATGAAACTAATTTGGGGTGACTTTAGCAACTTTCCAACAAGAGGGCATCAACCGATTTTAAAAACATATGACATTGAATTATATATTTGAGTGCTTATTTTTCTTTTCATTTTTAATAATAATGGTCACTTTTTGTTATAGACCATATTTTCTTAAACATAACTCATATTAAAGTCACCTTATCTTTCCTTTTCATGGCTAGAGACAATAATCAGTGTTTTGCATGTGAATAGCATACCACTGAGTTATAGCCTCAGTCTAATAGTCATTTCTTTGAGCATAATTAGTAACAAAAAGGCTCAAAGTTAATAGAAAACAAAGGCAGAGTTTTTCCAGTACTGGGGAAAAAAATAGGTTCCTCATCAGGGGAAGAATAACCCAGTAAGTTGATTGTTGATTGGACATTATCTTAGAACAGCTGCTACCACTACTCCATTTGAATTTCTTTAAGATTATGAGATCAAGAAAGGAATTTATTTAAATTAATTGTTTGAAAAGAAAATTCTTAATCTTTTTTGTTTGATCTGATTTTCCAGCTATGATAGAATCATTAAACAATGAGGGATGACATCTACTTTTTGATCATCTCAGTCAGCCAGGTGGAGACTCTGGTAATTGCATTGGAATGTCTCCCATCTGATGGGTTGTTTTTCTCTTTGTGAATCTGTTATAAAACAGCACTTCCCAGCCATCTCTTTTGCCTGGAAAGATCTTCAGTCAGTTTATGCTGTCAAACACTGATTCTTTTACATATTGTCCCGTTGAATGTAATGGTGTTGAAAGGACTTAGAATAGTTTGTGAAGATTAGGAGTTTTGTAGTCATAAAACAAGTAAACCCAAAGCATAGATAATGCTCCATTTACTTCAGTCATCCTCATTTCTTGATGCCAAACTACAAGTGGCAATTTAAATTTTTCATAGAATAGCTATTTTCACACCAAAGAAATTGGACTCTTCATAATAATTTTCTACATTGTACTAGAATTTCATTTTCACAATATTTTATATGAAATGATTGTTAGAAAGATTTTATCATTCCAATATTCTAGCAATGAAAATAACTATTGCCCCTTCCATGCGAAATTAATATAAAATCAAATTTTGAAATATGTTTAATAGTATTTGGGTTTGTATCTTTCATAAAATATATAATGCCCAAACATAGACATTACAACCAATTCTTAATTTATACATGTGTGATAGTTAATCCTGCGTGTCAACTTGACCACACCTAACATTAACTAATATCAGCTGTCAGCTGTCAGAGGACATGAAGTGATTATCCAATCAATACATTTACAATACATAAAGCAGCCCTAGGTTTGATTGGAAGGTCCCAGTAACAGATCAGATAAAAGGGATCATAGAACAGAAGACTTGGAGGAGAGACTTCCTGCTTCTTTGACTCTGGAGGAATCCTCCAATTGTCACCTACTGGCCTACTGGACTGAGCAGCAATGAGCCTCTAGGACGTTTGCAGTGACTTTGCCTCCCTCCAGCTTCATCCACCAGTCACGTTGCTTCCACCACGAAAAACTTGTTTCTCTTCTGCGGAACCATAAGCTGAATAAATCTCCTTTCTTTCTTCAGTTGCTTAACTTTGAATGCTCTCTTAGAGTAGCAATTAAGAGTAACTATTACAACTTGCATTTACTTTAAGAAATTATGAAACCTTATTTACATACTTCATATTAAAGAAAATCTCTTATTTTGGGAGTTAACTTTAAGAGGTTAATGCTGCAATTATTTATGTATGCAGCATATGACAAAGGTATGTGTAGACATGTTTTATTTTTTGTTATTTAATGTAATAAAGCAGAGGACTATTATCAAGGTGTACCCAGAGATTACACAGCTATGTAGGATGAAAGTGCAAACTTCATCACCACCTAATTGTGTGTGTGTGAGTGTATGTTTGTATGTGTTGCATGTTTATTTATGAGAGAAGTACACATATGCTCCTATATGAATTTGTTTCTTGTAGAAATGAAGAACAATATGAAGATGATAAATTTGATCAATAAGCCAGAAGGAAGATCGAATATCCAGAGTGTAAAAACCAGAATGTAGGAACCCTAGAACATGTAAAAGACACACATGTTGGCTGCTGCTAGAGATGGAAACTGGAGGTAGTATATGGATCACAATAGTTCCTTGGCTTCTCATTAGGTCTGGTTTCCCTTTAACCACTTCTCCATTATTATCTTATCCATAGCTCTAAATCATAGAAATACTTTTGTAAAAGTG
The DNA here is from genome assembly GCA_023101885.1 of Typhlomys cinereus. Taxonomy (NCBI): domain Eukaryota; kingdom Metazoa; phylum Chordata; class Mammalia; order Rodentia; family Platacanthomyidae; genus Typhlomys; species Typhlomys cinereus. The sequence goes on along the minus strand of JALPQD010000046.1, from coordinate 9,028,998 downwards.
TGTAAATTTGTTTGTGAGGCTCTAATTTGGAAATTGTAAATTGTCTTCAAGTATAGGCAATGCCACTAACCTAAATTTTGTATGTGTTGTAGAAGTTTTGAAATTCATTTTGCTTCAGTCAAAGACTTGGATACCTTGAATAAAACATAATCACATAAGTTAAAATAGCTTTAATATGGTTGTTATGATGTTGAAAAGTGCATTTAACCAAAGGAAATTTCCTATGCTTTAACTTTTTTTAGAGTTCATTATTTTTATTTTACAAGCACAGTGACTGTTCTTCTCTGCCCTCCATCTATCCTGCTTTCTCCCTTCCCTTCCCCTCCCACCCAATCCCCCTTCACCTATCCATCCTACCACTCCCTCCCACCCTTCTGTCTGCCTTCTTCAATGGGCCCCAGAATTCCCTTTAAATTGTGTGCTCCAATATAGGACCAGGCCTTTTTGGCAGATCAAGTGGCCTTTTCTTGGGTAGCCTCACCAATAGAGACACTCCCCTTCACCTGTTTAAATCAAGCCCTTCAGAATCCCATCCTTCGTAATTATTTCTCCTGAGACCCTCCTTAATCTATAGAGTAAGGAGGTGTGATAGTTTGGCACAGGTGTCAACTTGACAGTTGAGGGTTTGAGCTCTGGATGCATTTGTAGAGAATTAGTGGTTAAGACCAGAGCAAACATGCAGGAGATTGTCTAGCTGATGGGGAAGGCCCAGCCGGTTGTGGGTGGGATTAGGTCCTGGAATAAAATACAGAGATCTGATTGAGAACGTTGACATCCTTCTGTAGTTGGCCAGACATGCTGGTCTGGCAAGTAAGGATCATCCCAGTTCCATTGGCCCTGGTATTGGTGTTGGTGTGAGCTCTCTTGTGAAGCTGGACTATGAATTGTAACTGAACTATTATAAGAGAATAAACTCCTTTTTCCTTAAGCCTTTTGATATTGATTTACCAGCAACCATGCAGATGAACTGCAACAGGGTATATTGAAAAAATCATCCATAGTGCATGTCTGAAGAGGACAAGTCTTATTGTAGTAAGTTTCTAGAAACAGCAGCCCAGCCTAGAGTGGAATGTCTTGGTCTAGTGGACCTCACCATCTTCAGGGTTTTGCAATCTTACTACCCCCTGTTCAAGATTCCCTGAGCCCTGGATGGGAAGAGATATAGTTGGCTTTATTCTGTGTGAGTGGTTCAGGGTCTTCAGTGCTCTGTAGTGCTCTGTATTTTCTTGTTGGTTACTTTTGTTAATTTCACTGCTTGTCTATTGCAATAGACTGTGTCTGGTTTGGGGGTTGATCTTTTCTTATCTAAAAATAAAAATGCAAGGTGTTTAGATGGAAGTTTACTTTCGGTGTTTGTAGGAAGTATCACAGCTTCTGATCCTGTCAACTCTCTATTTTCTCCCCCTCTACCCTACTGGGAATGTGATCCCTATCATGGAAGGGGTCTTAGTAAGTAGGTGGTTGGTTACCTGGAGGCTAACTCAACACTTTACTGTGTCCTTTTCCTATTCTTCCCTATCTTTTAAGGTTTTTCTTATATAAAAACTTTTTTTGTAACTGTTTACCCATGTTCTTTTGTTTCTATTATTTTGGTTTCTTCTTTTACCCCCTCCCCAGCAACCTGATTTATATTATTTTGTACTTGTGGATATTGCAAGAGTTTCCCTTTGGGAACACAGGAAAGTGTTCAGGGAAATGCCACTGGGTCCTTGTACGTCAACGGAGAGGAGGGTCCAGAGGAGAGTCAGGCATGCACTTTAAGGATTCTCCGGGGATTGGGGGGGGTACTGGGGGATGGGGAGGGAGAGGTGAGGGGAGAGGGAGCAGGGGGGTGGGGGGAGAGGAGGAGGGAGGGAGGGAACTGGTGTACATACTAAGTTTGTATGAGCGGAAATAATAAAAAATGTTAAAAAAGTTTCCCTTTGATTGCATCAAACTCAAGGATTAATCCTAGGATTCACTTATAAGGGAGAACATATAGCATCTGTCTTTCTGGACCCTAGATATTTCACTCAGTATGTTTTCCTCAAGTTCCATCCATTTACTGCCAAATTTCATTAGTTAATCTTTCTTCAGAGCTGAATAGTATTGTATATATGTATATATTTTATACATGTACCATATTTTCACTAACCATTCATCAATTTTTGGACATCTAGGTTGGTTCCATTTCTTTGAAATTGTGGAATGGGTCTGATAATGCACATGGTTCATGTGCATTTGTCTCTGACACAGACTGCAGTGTTCTTTGGGAGTATTCCCTGGAGTGGTATAGCTGAGGCACATGAAATTTCAATTTTTAACTTTTTAGGTACCACAAATTAATCTCCAAAAAGTTACATAAGATTAGAGTCCCATCTGCAATGTATGAGGGACCTTCACCCCACATTCACGCCGGTATTTGCTGTTGTTTGTGTTTTAGATCATAGTCATTCTGACTGCAATGAGATGATATCTCAGGATGGTTTAAATTTGTATTTCGCTAAAGACTAGGTAGGTAGAACATTTTAAAAAGATGTTTATTAAACATTTAAATTTCATCTTATGAGAAATTTTTATTCAATTTTGTATCCCATTTTTAATGGGGTTGTGTACTTCTTGGATATTTAACTGTTGTTTGATAGTAGTCTATCAGATGTGTGGGTTGTGAAGCTGCTCATTCATTTTTTAGAGCAATCTGTAGATTAATTAATTAATTAACTGTTTTTGCTCGACCAACAGTTGTTTTTGCTTAGCAAAAATTTTTTTTAATTTTTTATCATTATTTATTCAATTGTGTGTGTGCGCATGTATATGTATGTGTGTGTGTGTGTGTGTGTGTAGAACCATATGGCGAATTCGGGAACCACCATGGGCCGCCTCCACCTCCTCCTTGTTTACTCTGCCCTGGGATTCACGGGCTCCGCCCTACCAGGACCAGAAGCGCAGGCCGCCCCCGCTTCCGCCTGGCGTCTATACGTGGGGTCTAGGACCCGAACTCACGACCTGTCGCCTGCAAGGCAGAGGCTTAATCCCTGAGCCACCTCTCCAGCCCCAGCAAAAATTTTTAATTGCATACAGTCACACTTCTTAATTGTTGGGCTGATTTTCTATGCCTTTGAGCTCCTCTTGGGGAAATGCTGGCTTAGGTCAATCAATTTGAGGGTATTTCCTATTTTATCTTCTAGGAGTTTTTATAGTGTGTCATCTAACATTGAGGTCTCTTGATTTTTGTGCTGGAGACAAGGGTCTAGTGTCCTTCTTCTGCATGTAGATATCCAATTTTGCCAGTACCATTTGTTGAAGATGCTGAACTTTTTCCATTGATTATTTTTGGCACCTATGACAAAGATAGTTTAAGGTCTGGTATGGGGATACCTCCCATAGAGTTTTTATTTCTCAGGAATGTTTTTGCTATCCTGGGTCTTTTATGTTTCCATATGAAATTTCAGATTGTTTTACCAGTTTCTGTGAAAAATTGGGTTGAAATTTTGATTGGTGTTGTAGTGAACTTTATATTAATTTAGGTAGAATGTTCATTTAACAATGTTAATTCTGCTGATCCAGGAGCATGGGCTGTCTTTCCATCTTCTGTTTTCTTCTGTAATCTATTTTTTAGGGTTTTAAAGTTTCCATTGTTTAGGTCTTTCACATCCTTCATTAGGTTAATTGCAAGGCATTTCATTCTCTTTAGGGGCAATGGTAAACGCCATTGCTTTTCTCAGGTGTTTCTCACTTTGTTTGTCCTTGGTGTATTGAAAAAACTGATTTTTGAACATTAATTTTGTAACCTGTAACTTTTCTGAACTTATTTATTAGTTTCCTCAGTTTCTTGGCAAAATCTTTAGTGTCCTTGAGTTATAGGATCATGACATCTGTGAAGACGGATATACTTGATTTCTTCTTTTCCACGTTGGGTTTCTTTTGTCTCCTTGTCTTATGGTTCTAGCTAAAATATCAAGCACAACGTTGAATAGAAGTGGCAAGAGTGGGCAGCCTTGTCTAGTTTCTAATCTAAGTCGGAATATTTCCACTATTTCACCATTTATGCTGATTTTCGACAAGGGATTTTTGTATACAGCTTTTATTATGCTGATAAATATTCAAACCTTGTTCTCTCCAGGGTCTTTATCATCAGTTGAGAGAATCATGTGGCTTTTCCCTTTATTTGTTTATATCGTGTATTAGATTTATAGATTTACATATATTGAACCATTTTGTGTTGCTGGGATGAAAACAACGTGGTCAGAGTGTAAGATTTTTTTGATATGTTTCAGAATCTGTTTTGCTTGAATTTTATTGAGATTCTTTGCATTTGTGTTGATCAATGATATTGGCCTATAGTTTTCTTTTTAGTTGTGTTTTTTATTTGGTTTTATGTTCAGTGCAGTGGTGACTTTGTAGGAGTTTGGAAATGTTCCTTCCTTTTCTATTTTGTGGAATAATTTAAGGAGTATTGGTGTTACTTGTTCTTTAAATATCTGGTAGAATTCTATGCTGAATCCATCTGGTCCCAGGCTTTTCTTGGTAAGGAGATTCATAGCTGTTTCTAGTACATCCCATTTTATAGGCATATTTAAATAATTCAATTCATCATGGTTTAACTTTGGTGTGTTGTATGTGTTTTGAAATTCCTCCATTTCTTTTGGGATTGTCAAATTTGGTGTTGTATAAAATTTTAAAGTATGGCCTTATTTTTCTAAATTTCCTTGAAATTTATTGTGATAGCACCATTTTCAACCCTAATTTTATTAATTTGGATTTTCTGTCTTTTGTTTTGGTTGGTTAATTTTGTTAGGGGTTTGCCAATCTTAGCTTTTTCGAAGAACCAGCTTTTTGCTTGATTTATTCTTTGCTTTGTTTTCCTTTACTGAACTTCAGTTATTTATCTTCTGATACTGCTAATCACTAAATGCCTATTTTTTGGGGGGTTGGTTTGTTCTTTTTTCTCTAAAACTTTAAGCTGAATTCTTAGGTTGTTCACCAGTGATGTTTCTATTTTTTTTAATGCAGGCACTGAGTGCGATTAATTTCCTATTAAATGGTTTCAACATATTCCATATGTTGTGTTTCCATTATCATTGAATTCTAGAAACTTTTGAATTTCCATTTTTACTTCTGTCAGGATCCATTCATCATTTAATAACAAGCTGTTAAGCTTCCAAGAGATTTTGTGCTTTCTCTTGTTTTCCTTGTTATGGATATCCATCTTTATTTTCTTGTAGTCAGATAAAGTAGTAGTGGTGATCTATTTTGAAGGATGTTCCATGGGCTACTGAAAGGAAAGTATATTCCTTAGTGCTAGGAGGGAATATAAGGTACATGTCTGTCAGGTCCATTTGGTTTACGGTTTGGTTTATTTCCATTTTATCTCTGTTCAATTTTTGGCCTGTGGGGGTGGAGGTGTTTAAATACCTACTATTATCATGTTTTGGTTGCTATTTTATGATTTGTAGTGTTTATTAAACAAATGTGTTGAGCCTATGTTTGGAGCATATATGCCTAGAATTTTGAGTTTCTTTGATCTATTGTTCCTTTGACAATTACGTATTATGTGTATTCCTTTTGAATTTCTTATGTGGATTTTTTTTTTGGTTTGAAGTTTATTTTGTCATATATTAGATTGGCTACTCTTGCTTGTTTCCTAGTTGCATTTGCTTGGAGTGTCTTAGGCCATCCTTTGACTCTGAGATTGTACCTACCTTTCAAAATGAGGTTTGTTTCTTGGATGCAATGTATTTGTAAGTCGTGGCTTTTTATCCTTGCAGTTAGTCTTTTTCTTGATTGGGAAGTTGATCCAATTGATGTTCACATTTATAATTGAGAAATTTTTCTTTATTGGTGTCATTTATTTATGTTTATTGTTTTTTTCTTGGCAGTTCTCTGTATTGTATTGAATTAATTTTTTCCTTTTATCATTTTGGATGTGGCAATCAGTTTTATATGTCTTGAGAAATTCTTCTAATATTTTCTGCAGGTGTGGTCTTGCAGAAAAGAATACTTTAGTTTATTTTTGTCGGGATAAATTTATCTTCTCCTTCAAGCATAACTGATAGTTTAACTGGATATAGCAACCTAGGTTGGTATTAATGATCTTTCATCACTTGAAGAATGCTTTTCCAAGCTCTTCTGGCTTTCACCTGTCATTTTAATAGACTTTCCTTTAAATATGACTTGGTGTTGAATTTCTTCAACCCTGAGAACTTTCTCTTTGACCTGTATCTGAGATGTTGTTACTATTATTTGCTTTATTACACTCTTATTATACTCATATCTGGTTGGTGTGAAATATGCATCTTATATTTGGATGGGGCACTTTCTCCTTAGGTGTGGGGAAATTCTCATTTATGAATAACTGAAATAGCTGAACTGTTCTCGTTCTGGGATTCCATGAATGTGTACATTTGGCTTCTTCATGGTATCCCATAATACTTGAATATTCTTTTCTTTTATGGATTTTTCAGCTTCTTTAATTAAATGATGCTGTTATGTCAGCTGATCTTCTACATCTGATAGTCTCTTTTTTGCTATATCTATTCTGTGTGTGCTTCTCTCTGATGGATTTTCAGTTTTAACTAGTTTAGCTTTGAGTTCCAGCTGCATTTGGCTTGGCATTTTTTTTTTACCTGTTTTAAGCTAGTTATTGTTTCCTCTATTTCCTTTGTCATCTCAGATGATTTTCATTATTCTCTTCATATAAGGACATATGCCACTTATTGACTGGTTCCTCTTGTCACTCTTCATGCTCTTTCATAGTTCTTGAAGTTTGTGGATCATGTCAAAACAATTTATTTGGAATATATTATTCTCAGAATGGTTTCCTGATTGGCATCCATGAGCTTATTCTGCTTGGAGTATATGGTGGAGATGTAGGGGAAGTTAAATTTTTTTTTTTGGAAGACATGCTTTCCTGGCACTTATTGTATTTTGTGGTTTTACAACATGGCTTGGGCATTTCTGTTAAGTCAATTACTGCTTTCTTGGTAATTGCTTCAGCTCCTGAGTCAAATGATAATGTTTGACTTTGGTTGCGGTTAGAAAGGCTTTTCTGGCATGGAGTCTGGGTTCCATTCTCTGTTTTTTTTTTTTGTTTGTTTTTTTTGGGGGGTGGGGGGTTCTTTGCTCTAGGTTCCGGTTCAGCACAGATCACTTGAGGCTTACCTGGCTGGCCGATGTCAGTACAGCTGGGTCTGAGCTTGTGGGTGTTGGGGAGGTCTTCACTGTGGGGCCTCTTTTGATCTCTTTTTTTAAATTATTATTTTATGTGAATATATGTGTTTGTCTACATCGTTGGGCACTCTGTGTCACTGTGGAAGACCAAGAAACTTCTGTTTCCACCCGACATTTTATAAGTGGGACCTGGGATCTGAACTCAGGACCTTCTGCTTTGGAGACAGGGTCTTAACCCTTGAGCTATATTGCCAACCCATAAATGCTTTTAAATACACCATATTTTAAGACATGTTTTCTCAAGAATGTCTTCTTCCCCACACATATATTCTTACTTTTTCTTTTTTTTTAATTTTTTTATTATTATTATTTATTCAACTGTGCGGATGTGCGTGTGTATGTGTGCGCATGTGTGTGTGTGTGTGTCTGTGTGTGTGTGTGTCTGTGTATGTGTAGAACCACGGACGAATTCGCGAACCACCACGGACGCCTCCACCTCCTTCTGCCCCGGGATTCATAGGCTCCGCCCTACCAGGACCAGAAGTGCAGGCCGCCCCCGGCTTCCACCTGGCGTCTATACATGGGGTCTAGGATCCGAACTCAGGACCTTTTGCCTGCAAGGCGGAGGCTTAACCCCTGAGCCACCTCTCCAGCCCCATATTCTTACTTTTTCAACTATAGAGCTAGATAAGATTTACAACATTCCAAATCTTTTGAAATTTTTGAAGTATTTGTAGTTAATGATAGTAAACATTAATTTCATAGATGAATCAAACAAATGATCTCAAAGCATATTCTTATTATATATTTGGTAAAAATTTATTTTTGTTATGTATAACCAAATCTTCAATCTATTTAAATATTAAATATTAAATTACTATTTTTATGAGTTTTTAGGTCTGTTTTATATTTTAAAATTAATGTGTGTAAGGTTAGAATATTCATGTTAGGTAAGGTAATTTAATGACTAAAGCAAAAATTACATATTCAAATATATAAAAATATATTGCTTAAATATCCGAAAACTAATGGATACAGTGAAAAGAAAAATGGGAATAATTTCTGTTATATAATTGTATTTTTAACTAATTTGGACATGTAATCACTCTATGGGGAGTGGCTGCAAACAGTCTAATTCTCATGGTTGCCTAGAAATTATAATGGATGTTTATATTTAATCTTTCCAAGTATATTTTTTCATACTGGAAGACAGTATATTTCTTTGGAGTTCAGAATATACCCAGGTATTCCTCTTACAAGAAATTGGTTTCTACTGTCAGATACCCTTCATATTATCCCCTAAATTTGTCAATTTATCCTTACCAGAATGTTCATTCTCTAAAATAGCTCTGAGTAGGAAGAGGTAGGTTTAGGTTTGGGGAGGTCATATGAGATACAGAAGAACAGCAAAGCATAAGGAATAACAAGAGATTCATTTTTATCACACAAACATCTCCAGAGAAGGCTAGGGGAAGCCTCAACAGGAAGTCTAGAAGTCATCATTTTTTCACTACTAGGGAGAGTGAATTGTGAAAAAATGACTCAGTACCATGAACATTAACCCTTCAGTTTTCTTTTAGAGCCCATACCCTGAATAGATTGAGTCAAAAAAAGAGGAAATTTATTTCCACACGTCTAGAGTTGACTACTGAGTTTTATTGTTTTGTATCGATCATTGCATTTATTGTATTTAATTGTATTTTTTGTTTTATTGCAGTTGTGAATAAATTTTGATAGGTCAGTCAGCTGTTTGGAAGAAAAGATCATATGTTTCAAAATATGACTTGGGGAAGAAAATTTTAACCAGACATAAAGTGACATTGTTTAACATAGTTTCAAACCACCTATGCCAGAACAACAACAAGAAGAACAACACGAACAAATAAGACTAGTCAGACAGAGAGCTGTATTCAACAATCAAAACTAAGAGTTATTTTTAGAACATGCAGTGTTCCATCATTTGGAATGATAAGTGTTTTTATGGGAAGCAGGAGGATTTTGATGAAAGTGTAATTAAATGAGTCATGGACACTAAAAGAAAACCTGGATGGACATGGCAAACACTGCAGAAACAGGCGTAAGAGGACCACAATCACAGGATGTCTCAGGTGTGGTGGGACATTTCCAAATTCACAGGGGCATCCACTTGCACCTCACATGAACCGATGCCTAATCTGTGCATTAAGGTGTGATCTACATTCAGGAGGACAGACTGCTTTCCTCACGGATCTTTATTCCATTGGATAGAAAAAAGATACAAGACAGAATTGTGGTAAATTTTCTTGTTCTGCATGTAGTTAGCTGAAAAATAATTTTTAAAATAAAACAACAAGGAAGAGAAAAGTCAACATAGCATCAAACTGGCTTCAAAATATTTGTGCTAATACACAAAGGAAAATCTATTCCCAGATTTACTCAGATTAGCCTTTTTTTACACTGAGTAGAGGAGTGGCCAGACCCTTAGCTATACTAGAAAATTGATAATGAACCTCAGTCTTAATCAACTGATTCCTATTATCACCTAAAGCTCAGAGATCTTTACAGAAGAGTTGGTGGGTATTAGATAAGAGCCACAGGGCAGGGATTAGTGCTGCAAGATGACTTCTAAGCACAATAAGGAGCCACCAAGGAGAACCGATCGCCTTCTTGCAGCTGTGCTAGGAATCATTCTTCCTTCCAGCCACCTGGTTTCTTTGGCCTTCTAGCCTTCCACTAGACTAAGACCCTACGAGTTTTCCAGCCTTCAGTTATTACTCACTTGACTACCAAACTGAGCAGCTAGCTATTGACAGCCGTCTTTGGAACTACCTAGGCTATTGGCAGCCATCATTGGACAACCTTCGTTGGACTACCTCGGCCATATATGTAAGCCAACTCAAGAAATTTCCTATATATATTTTTCCTATATTCATTCTGTGAATTCTATGGCTCTAGAGAACCCTAATACAGAAATGAAACAAGAATTTTTTTGTATGTGTGTGCACATGTGTGTGTATAAAGAATATCAGTATTACTACATAGGAAGGAAGGTATTTCCTATTTTCTTATATTTTTATTGTTTTTAGAACTATTAAATACATTCAAGTGAAATAAGGATGGCTACATAGTACAAAAAAAGGAATAAATGAATTTAGTATCCCACTGTGAAAAAATCAATCTTCAGCTTTTCCTTTAATTTCCATGCACAATCTAATTAGACACAATTGATTTTTAAGGCCTTAAGAGATGTTTAATTTGAGCGGTAGTGGCTTTTCTTCATTAAAAAATGGAATACTGAGTTGTCCAATACAGTAGCTATTAAAGATACAGGGCTATTTAAATTTAAATAAAACTCAATAAAACTAGACTTTAGTTACTCAGATGTATTTTTTTATATTTGAAGCTTTGAATGGCCCCAAATACATAGTAGCTGCTATCCAGGCAACTAATGAATGTTAAGAGACAATTTCCATCTTCAATGGAAGTTACTTTGGGAAGTGGATAGAGTTTGTATTTCACCCTATTAAATGCACATCTTTTAGATGTGCTTTTGAAATTCTTCAAAACTATTAAGATTCTTTAATATTTGCACATAGTCATTATTTCCTTGTGTAAAAACTATCACCTTGCTAGAGCTTTTGCTTAATGTGATGACTCATTTTTTTTTATTTTGCTGTTTTTAGTCATCACAATTGTCATGTTCCTCTAATATTCCTTGTGTTTTTTATCTTGGTTGGATTTCCAAAGTAGTCCTTCAATATTCTCTTCTATCCTCTGCTTTATAATATTAGAAGATTGAAGTGATTTTCTTCCATGCTTTTGCCCCTTCCAGAAAAGTAGGATTCAGACTAGGAGTGATATTTATTTTGTTTTGCTTGTTTTGTTTTTGTTTTCATCCTATTTCCTGTCTCATCTTAATTTATGTATCAATTTGTGCTGATTAACTTTGAATTTCCACTTGACAGGATTATGCATTGTCTAGAGAATTAGCAACTAATGCTTCTGAATGGGTCTATGCAGGTGTTTCTAAAGAAACATGCCACATGGAAGAACACATTGAATAGGAAAGACCTTCCTTGAATGCTGATAACAGCATCCAGTACACAAACTTGGTAAAGTTCTGAAGAGAAAAAGGGAAAGGGTCATACCACTGAGCTTGCCCCTTCTTAGTGGGTGCAATTTTGTGTTAGTCTCACCCATGTACATTAGATTCCTCATTATTCAACTATTGTTTCAGGGTTTTGATTTAATGGACTGAGCAGATATGATTTCCCTGGCTCACCATTCTGGATGTTGACTTACTGGGTTTATTCAGCAGGTCATCTTAGTAAGATAGGCTGATAGCAATGTTCCATCTGTGAGGGTTATAAATAAGGAGATATCAGTGATTTTTCACTTCACCACAAGTAGAGGATCTGTTATAGTCTAGTCCATGTAGATGTTTGTCTTTTCTTTTATTCTATTTGTAATAGACATCATCCATAGCTTACACATGGGAACACTTATCACAGTGGTGAAAGGATGTGATTGTACAAGAAAACATTAGAATAAGATCTGAGGGAAGTCCCAGTCACATTTGAGCATTCCTTTCCAGGCCCCCTTTAGTCATGTACAGAAGCTGTCTTTCTACTACAGTACAACTTTTTCTAATGTATTCAAATGAGAAACATTATTAATAAGGACCTTCAAGCAGGTAGAGGGTCCTCTATTTATTCTCCTTTTCATAATTATTGTGCTTTAAAACTCTATTTTTATTGATAGGTGCAATATATATATATATATTGATAGGTGCAATATATATATATTTGTGTAAAGTGTAAATATACTTTTCAGTAGAGTAAGGATGTTTAAGCCAGACTAATTAGTATATCCTTCACAAGAGAGACATACTCATTCTCTCAGGCTAATCCTACTTACTTTTTCACTGTTTAATAGGTATTCCATTTGAGTTTTTCTTTGCTCAGATTTGTATGGTTGCCAATGTCTATTTCATGTAACAAGATCTTTTATTTACATGTTTTCTTGTCAGTGGTTACTGAGCTTCAGATTTCTAATAAATTGGTTGTTCTGTGAGATTAAGGGTCTGAGAAATGCATATTGATATTTGAAATTGTATATGTTTAGATTTTTTTTCTAGGAACTGAGAGCAAATTATGCTGAAAACACTGATTTTCCTCTTGTCCCTCTGAAATGTTTTTGTCTTTTCTGCTATTTAACTAGCTTTGGATATAAAATCAGTTAACTGTTATGAATTTGCTGAGACAAAACATGTTCCCATACTACACATTAGAGGAATGTGTACAAGAAGCATCAATATTAACCTATGATGCTTTGAGAATCAGACTCTCAAAGCTTCACAGAGCAGTCTTTAGAGTATGTGACCCACATTCATCATAGAAAAGAAATCCTGAAAGTTGAGTCTTCAGAGTATGTGACCCACTTGCATAACAGAAATGAAACCCTGAAAGGCTTGGAGTGCATACGTTAGACTCATGTAACCCACTGAAGGAAAGTACTTAAGAAAATCCAGTCTTAGAAACCTCCATCCATGTCAGAGAATTTTGCATTCTTTGCATGCGCTATAATTATTCTTTAAAGCATAAGCCAGAAATGCAAGAAGGGATGGAGTAACTGTCCTATAACTGGGATAAAATTGTGATTATCAAAGTATGTGTATTCATTATAGACATAGGACATTAGTAACTTTAATGTCTAAGTATCATGATCTATAATCATATATTCATTAATGCACACACACAAACACTAATGCACACACAGATTTGCTTTCATCTGGAATCTAAGACACATACAGAGAAAGTCGCACATAATCAGAAAATTTTGATTTTTCTCACAATTTTATTTTTTTAAAATTTTGTATTATTATTTATTCAACCGTGTGCATATGCGTGTGTATGCGCGTACGTGTCTGCGTGTGTATGTCTGTGTATGTGTAGAACCACGGACGAATTCGCGAACCACCATGGGCGCCTCCACCTCCTTCTGCCCCGGGATTCACAGGCTCCGCCCTACCAGGACCAGAAGCGCAGGCCGCCCCCGCTTCCGCGGTACAAATTTGCATTTGTCTTGTTGGACTGCTTCTTAAATTTGCTTTTTTATTTGTTTTGCTGGTTTTGATGCTGTGGCTGTTAAATCAATATAAACTGTGTCATTTCTAATAGAAATAACATGGGAAGGTAATACAGCTATGAGGCACTACAAATTGCAGCTTTATTAGTACTCATTCTAGACATGGTGCATTTTTTCTGGATAACGTTAGTCACACAAAAATATTTAATTGTGGTTCTACGTTGCATTCAGAAAGCATAAAGGATGCCAATATAAAGAAAAGAATTACATGAGAACTGTTAAAGACTCTACCAAAAAGTTCTTAAAGCTGAAAAACATACCAAAGACAGAAAAGAAAGAAAATTAAAATGCAAGTCAGTAGCCTCTCATTACTGTTGATAAACTGCAAATGAAATATTGAGGATAAACACTATTAAGAGAATGAAAGACCTCTACAAAGAAAATTTTTATACACTGAAGAAAGAAATTGAGAAAGGCACTTCAAAATGGGAAGAGTACCTATACCCACAGATCCAACAATCAATTTTATAAAATTGACATTCTACCCAAAGTGATATTTAGATTAAAAGCAATTCCAAACAAAATCCCAAGACAATTCTTCATGGACATTGAAAGGCATCTCATATCTATATAGAGGAAGCCATGATCAAGGGTAAATATGGCCATATTTAATTTCAAGTTTTATTTATTTGTTTTAATTATTATTTATGTATTTATTTATTTTCTCAGTCATACAAACTTAATAGATACCCCTGTCCCTTCTCTCCCTCCACTCCTCCCCAGTTCCCCTTGCTCCCTCCCTCCCTTTTCCCCTTTTCACCCCCTCTTCCTCCCATTCCCTGGAGCATCCTTTAATGTGAATTTCAAATTTCCATTTGCATTCTCCACTCTAATGAGGTGTAAGCACTCAGTAGTATTGCCTAGAGCCCTTTCTTGTGCTCCCCTTTAGTATGGGACACTATTGTGACTGTTAGTCCCTTGCCTCTAAGGATCCTAGTGCCTGTGATTCATGCTAGACTTTGGGGGTTCATTGATATGTCAGTCATTGCACAGGTCATATATAGTTCTATTATGGCTATTGGGACCCTAGCTTGTCTGGAGTATCTTGCATATCGTTGGTCCTCTTCATCTTTAGGCTCTTACAATCTTACCACCCCCTCTTCAGGAAATTTCCATGAGCTTTAGGATGGGGAGCGATTTGGCTGATCTGATTCAAGGTGATTAATGTAGGGTCTCTGATGTTCTAAATTATAGTTTGTTCTTGTTTTCAGTATTGCTGTTCCTGTACCGCCCTGGGCTCCATCCTGATTGGTATTGGATGTCACCTTCTAGCCAGAGATAAAAGGTGGTTAAAATGGAGTCTTACTGTTAGAATAGATTCAGGTAGATGGAAAAAGAGTAGGAGACTGCAGAGAGCACCCGGACAGGTGTCAGTCTCCCATTTGCAGAATGGTTATCATCTATCTGCCAGACTCTATGCCCTCCAGACTGGTGATATCGAACACCCTCAGTTGCAAGTGACCAGGAAGTAAAGTGAGTGGGCTTAACCAGATGTCTCACTACTAACTTGCAATACTTGATGGTGACCTATTTTCTCTGCTGTAGCATAATCCCCTCTCTCTTTATTTCTGGGGGGAGGCTCCTTCCTCTTTCCTCCTGTTTATAATCTTTTCAATTACTGTAAGTATTACAGAGATTTATCTTTGAATATGTCACTAAGTGTGTTTGGTACTAGGATCCACCTATTAAGGATTACATATGGCATTTAATTTTCTATGTCTGGATAGTTCACTCAATATAATTTTTTCTAATCCAGCAAATTTCATTAATTCATCTTTTTTTGATGGCTCAGTAGTATTACATTGTTTAAAATGTACCACATTTTCCTTATCCATTCATCAACTGTTGGACATTTGGGTTGATTCCATAACTTTGCTATTGTAAACAGTGCTACTATGAACATGGTCATGCTTATGGCATTGAGTTGAATTTTTGTTTTATGGGGGATTACTCATGGAAGTGGAATAGCAGGGTCATTTGACATTTGGTTGCATAAGACTGGATTCCCACAATATAGGAGTTCCCTTCTCTCCACATCCTCCCCAGCATTTAGTGTTGTTTGTATTGTGGATTTTTGCCACCCTGACTGGGGTGAAATGATATCTCAGGGAGGTTTTGATTTGCACTTCCTGATGGCTAAGGATGTGTAGCATTTTTTAAGATATTTATTAGGCATTTCAATTCCATCCCTGATAAAGTTTCTTTTGATTTCCTAGGCCCATTTCTTAATTGGGCCATTTATTTCCTTGGTGTTTAGTTTTCTAAGTTCTTTGTGCACTCTGGATAATAGAGCTCTATCAGATAAGTCATTATTGAAGATTTTCTCCCATTCTATAGGTTGCCTTTTTGCTAGGTTTAAAATCTCTTTATCTGAACAGAAGCTCTTTAATTTCATAAGATCCCATTTGTTGAGTATTGGTTCTAGTAACTGCGCTATTGGATTTCTATTTAGGAACTGTTGGCTTCGGGTTTTTATAGTCTCTGGCCTAGTATTGAGATCCTTGATCTATTTGAAATTAATTTTTGTACATGGTGACAAATACAGATCCAGTTTAAATCTTCTGCATGTGGACATCCAGTTTTGCCAGCACCATTTGTTGAAGATGCTGTAATTTTTCCATTGGATTTTTTGAGCCTCTTTGTCAAAGATCAAATAACACCAATATTCCTTAAACTGTTCTGTCAATTTGCAAAGGAGAGAACACTACCAAATGCTTTCTATGAAGCTATATCATCTTAATCCCAAAACCTAATAAAGATAGACTTAAAAAAATAGAACTGTAGGGCCATCTCTTTGATGAACATGGATGTAAAGATTCTCAACTAAGTCTTAGCAAATTGGATTCAAAAACATATCAAAAAGATCATTCACTGTGATCATGTAGACTTTATCCCAGGCACACAAGGTTGGTTCAACATACACAAATCAATAAATGTAATTCACCATATAAGTCAATCCAAAGTCCAAGACCACATGAAATTCTTGGTAGATGCACAAAAAGCTTTTGAAAAGATCCAACATCCTTTTATGATCAAAACCCTAGAGACAGTTGGAATGGAAGGAAGATTTATCAACATAACAAAAGCAGTATACAACAAGCTAACAGCAAGGATTATACTTAATGGGGAAAAACTTGAAGCATTCCTGCTTCCATCAGGAACTAGACAAGACTGTCCATTCTCACAACTTCTATTCAAAATTGTTCTTGGAGTTTTAGCTGGAGCCATTAGAAAAGAAAGGGAGATAAAAGGGATTCAAATCAGTAAGGAAGAAGTCAAGTTATCTCTATTTGCAGATGACATGACCTTATACCTGAATGATCCCAAAAACTCCACCAGAAAACTCCTGGTACTAATACAGAATTTCAGCAAGGTGGCAGGTTAGAAACTAACCATGCGAAAATAGGTAGGTGGCTTTCCTGTATGCCCAGGTTGAAAAAAGTGAAAAAGACCTAAGAGAAACAATCCCATTTATTATAGACCCTAAAAAAATGAAATACCTTGGTATAAACCTAACCAATGAAGTAAGAAACCTTTACAATGAAAACTTTAAAACCTTAAAGAAAAAAATTACAGAAGACACCAGAAAGTAGAAAGATCTCCCATGCTCCTGGATTGGCAGAATAAATATCATAGAAATGACCATCCTACCAAAAGCAATATGCAGATTCAATACTATACCAATCAAAATCCCAAAGCAATTCTTTAAAGTAATGGACCAAACAATCTCAAAATTCATATGGAGGCATAAAAGACCCAGTATAGCAAAACAATCCTGAGTAACAAAAACACTGCTGGAGGTAACACCATATTAAACCTTAATCTATACTACAAATTCATAATTATAAAAACAGCCTGGTGCTGGCTCCAAAATAGACACATAGATTAATGGATAAGGGGTAAAGTCCCAGATATAAGCCCGCACAATATCAAGTTTTATTACAGAGCCATAGTAATAGGAAAAGCATGGTATGGTTACAAAAACAGATATATTGGGGCTGGAGAGATGGCTCAACGGTTAAGCCTCTGCCTTGCAGGCAGAATGTCCTGAGTTCAGATCCTAGACCCCACATATAGATGCCAGGCAGAAGCAGGGGTGGCCTGCATTTCTGGTCCTGGTAGGGAGGAGCCTGTGAATCCCAGGGCAGAGTAAACAAGGAGGAGGTGGAGAAGTCCATGGTGGTTCCTGAGTTTGCCCGTGGTTCTGCACACACACACACACACACACACACACACACACACACACACGCGCGCACACATACACAATCACACACAATTGAATAAATTTTAAAAAAAGATACATTGATCAATTGAATAGTGCAGAAGACTCAGTTACAAATCCGTGTTTTTGGCAAAGGTGTCAAAAATAATCTCTAAGAATGGATAGTGTGTTCCACAAATGGTTATAGAAAGTTGTATGATAACATCCAGATGAGTGAATTCCAAAACTAAATTCCAAATTGATCTAGTTCCTCAACATTAAAACCTAACACTTTGAAAGTTTGAGGAAAATGTAGGGGATATGCTTTAATACATAAGCACAGATAATTACACTCAGCAGTCAGGATATAAAATAAAAAATATGCAAATTGGATCTCATGAAACTGAAATCTTTTTTACATCAATAGAACAATCTAATGAAGAGGAAGCCCACAGAATGGAAGAAATGATTTATCAGGTATGCACCTAAAAAATCCTTTAATTGAAGAAGAAATTTTAAGTTTCAGTTCCATTTATGTAATTAAGATTCAGTTCCATTTAGTAATTAAGATTCACTATCAACAAATTCTACTTTTATTTGTGTTCTTTCAGAATTTCACCAGTGTATGTGAAACATTTTGAACGTAATCTCTTTGACACTTTCCACTGCTGTGAACATTTTATAACCACCCTTGTCTTCTTATCAAGAGTTCCTCCTACTTTATCATCATCGTGCATATGAATCATAACATTTCATTTGGATGGTTTGCATAAACATGGATAAAGAATTTGTTTACCTGAGTACATGAAACTGACCAATGATTGTGTCATTGAGAAATGTCTCCCATTCCCTAGCAATCATTAACAGGCCATAGCTCCTGAAGGAAAGATGAAGTATCATGAAACCCTCAGACATTCACAGTAGGAACTATGTAGGCAGTCATAGCTGCTGTGCAGGAGTGTAACAGTCATGCCATATCCAAAAAATATGTCATTGTGTTTCATTCAGTTTTACTAATACCATATTCTTTAGACATCCTCTTTCTATAGGTTCCCTGTGAGTGCTTGATAGAATGATACAATTTAGTACTGAACCCTTATTTCCATATATTCTCATAATTTCAACTTGAGAGATGTGGCAAGACAATGACACAAACAAGTAACAACAGAAAAAAATTTTCTAACTTTGAATAGAAAAGCCATTAAATGTTTAGTAGGCAGTTTTACAAATTGTGTATTTATCAAAACATCAGTACCATCAGTAGTCATATTATACATGACCTCCCCTGCCATGTGTATCCAACCTGGTTTTCAGTGCCAGACATTTTCTTCTTACAGGAGAGTGAGTCACAGTTCACATTTTAAAGTGGTTGTTTGCCCTATAATAATCAAACCACAATTATTCCAATGGAAGTATCTTATCTACCAGGTCAGTATTATGTGCAGCATTCAGAGTCATAGCTGGATAAGACTGTTGGTGACTTTTCTACCTCAGCAGTTTACATAGCAACCTCAGACACCATGAATATTAGATATCAGTGAGAGATCCTCTAGTTCAATTTGGGCTTATTTCTTTATGTCCTACAACCAACCTTCCCAATTCAGGGAAGCCCTAGCCCCGGCTCCCGGCTACAGACAAGTACAGACAGGTATGGACATGCCCTGGACATGTCCCAATAGAGGAACCATACAGGCAGAAGGATGCAAAACCAATGGGAAGCAGCCTCAAACCTGCCCCTGCAATGGACGCCTAATAAACAGTCAAATGATTGGTGGCTATCCGCCCCCCCCAGTAGAGGGATGGCAACACCTGATTGGACCCCAACTCTATATAAGCCCAAACACTTCCTGAATAAAGCTGAGTCTCCAATCAACTCGTCCTCTGACTTCTGCTTCTCGCCTGACTCCCGGGGACTGGGTGGTGTACCCCGTCGCAGGCTTGCCCATTCACCTCGAGCCCATGACTCGAGGCCCCTGCCTTTTCCCCTCTTCCCCCGCTGGGCCGGTGGGGAATTCGGCAACATAACCTAAGTGGGACTCTCAACAATAATATCTTGCTATCAGGTTGTGGTATATAATCAAGAGGAATGACAGTGGACTGTATTGTTTTGGAGAACTTCAAGAACTTGACCAACAAGTCAAGAGTAGATATTAAACACCTGACACTGCAATTTCTATTGCCTATGTCTTCTGGAAACAATATTATGCATACAAGACAGGCCCTACCTTTTAAACACTGTTTAAAGATCTATTTGTAACTAACTACTGATGTTATATGATGTTGTAAGGCTTTTTTTTCTTAAGTTTAGTTCATTCTCCTAGCTCTACCACCTGGTCTGCAATCCTACTTAACACTTTTCTCACTCAGCATTCTCTCCCTGTAATTTTGCATTTCATATTTCACTATCTACCCACTTTAACAATTCCCACTTTATGACCTCTTTTAAGATTCTTTGCCTACCAGTGTTCACTTTAACTTCAACTTACAAATCTAAAACTTCGAACCTAGGATCTATGAATGTCTAAGCATATTTGGAGTCTGGGCTACCTCAGTGATATTTTCCAATCCTTATTCCTTTTCCTGCCAATTTCAAAATTTCATTTCTCCTTGTATCTGAATGAAATTCCATTCTGTATGTGTACCACGTTTGCATTATCTAGTCTGTCATGGTTTGAAATGTAAGTTTCTTATGTGGTTGAATTCTTAACTGCTGCCAGTATTTTGGAAGGTCATGGCACTTTTAGGAGACTGATTTTTGTTGGAATAAGGCTGTCAAAAGGGTTGGGCCATAAGGGTAGTTAGTTAGACCCTGTCTGAGTGAGTGAGTTTACTCTTGAGCTTGCATGCAGCAGCTCTCAGCCTCTAAGATGTCTGCATTGACATAGACCAACTCCATCTACTTTCTCCTACCATGCCATTTCTTCCATAAAGGATTTTATCCCCCTCAGGAACCATAAACTGAATAAATCCTTTTTTTCTCCCATTAAATTGTTTGAATTTGGGCCTCAGTGTCTCATAAGCAACAGAGAAATTGGGACATAACCATGCATTCGTCACTTTCCTCACTACTATTAACATAATATCAATGAACATGAATTCTAAAGTCCATGGTTTGATGTAGATTACCTTGAGTATATACCCAGGAGTGGCATAGCTATGTTATATGGTAGTTCCATTTTCAGTTTTTATTTTTTGAGAAATGGATACATTTATTTTCAGAAAAACTACACCATTTTGCAATAGCAATAGCAGGAAAAAAAGTTTCCCTTTGCTCACATTTCACCAGCCCTTATTGTCATTTGTCTCTTTAAGGATAATCATACTAACTGGGCTCAAAAAGAATTCCATCCCACTCAGAATGATTTGCATTAGCTTGACAGCAAGGTATCATGAACACTTCTAAAATTTTTTGTGCCATTTGTATTTTTTCTCTTGAGAATTCTCAATTCAGTTAAACAGTCCAATATTATTTGACAAGTTATTTTCTTGATGTTTAGTTTCTTGAGCACTACATATATTAGAACTATTACCTATCAGATATATACTTGACAAAGGTTTTTTCCATTCTGTAAGCTACCTTTTTCATTTGATGAACAGGAACAGTTTTGTAAATTTCATAATCCCTATTAAGTAATAGTAACCTAATTTTCTCCACAACCAGACTCATATTCAGAAAATCCTTACAAATATTTATGCTATTTATACCTTTAGTTTTGTAGTTATATGCCTTATTTATTTCTTTATTTATTTCTGCTCACACAAATTTAATAGATACCTCGGTCCCCTCCCTCCCTCCACCCCTTCCTGGACCCCCTTGCTCCCTCCCCCATTTTCATCTTCCTTCCCACTCCTCCCCATCTCCCAGTGACTCCTCTCCCCCATGCCTGGAGCATTCTTTAAAGTGTATGTCAAACTTTCCTTTGGGTCCTCCTCTCTGATGAGGTGTAAGGACTCAGTGGCATTTCCTAGAATTCTTTCTTGTGTTCCCCTTAAGTATAGGAACACTATTGTGGCTGTTAATCCCTGGCTTCTAAGGATCCTAGTGCTTTTAGTTCATGCTAGACTTTAAGGGGGTCACTAATGGGTTGGTCATTGCACAGGTCATGCAAAGTCCTATTATGATTGCTGCAGCCCTAACTTGTGTGGAATATCTTGCATATCATTGCTCCTCCCCATCTTTAAGCTCTTACAATCTTACCACCCCATCTTCCGCAAATTTCCCTGAGCTTCAGGATGGGGAGAGATTAGGCTGGCCTAGTTTCAGTTGGTTGATGTAGAGTCTCTGATGTTCTGAATTATGGTTTGTTGATTTTTTTTCAGTTTTGCTGCTCCTGCAATGTACTTGGCTCCATCCTGATGGGTATTGGATGTCACTCCCTGGCCAGAGATAAAAACAATGTTAAATTAGAGTCTTACTATAAGAATATATTCAAAGGTAGATGGAATAAAATTAGGAAACTGTGGGGGGGGTTAGTCTCCCATTGCAAAATGGATACTTTCTATCTGCCAGACTATATGCCCTACTCTTCTGGTGAGATCATACCCCATCAGTTGCAAATGATCAGGAAGGAAAGTCTGTGAACTTAACCAATGTCTCATTGCTTACTTGCAGTCCTTGATCGTGGCCTATTTTCTCTGCCATAACATGATCCCCTCTCTCCTTGTTTCTGGTGGGGCCCTCCTTCCCCATCTCTCTGTTCATAATCTTTACAATTACTATAGGTATTATAGAGATTTGTCATTGAGTGTCTCTAAGTGGGTTTGATACTAGGATCCACCTATTGGGGAGTACATATGTGCTTAATTTACTGTGTCTGGGATACTTCACTCAATATAATTATTTCTAATTACATCCATTTCCCGGCAAACTGCGTTGATTCATCATTATTGATGGCTGAGAAGTATTCCATTGCATAAATGTACCACATTTTCCTTATACACTTGTCAACTGTTGGACATTTGGGTTGGTTCCATGACTTTGGTATCGCAAACAGTACTGGTATGAAGATAGCCGTGCTTGTGCTATTGAGATGAATTTTTGCAGTATGGGGGTTATTCCCAAAAGCAGGGTCATATGACATTTCCATCTTAGATTTCATTAAGAATCTGTCTCGCCAGAGTGGTTGTATGAGCCTGCATTCCCACCAGCAATGTAGGAGAGTTCCCCTCTCTCCACATCCTCTCCAGCATTTGTTGTTGTTTGTATTGTGGATTTTTGCCATACTGACCGGGGTAAGATGATATCTCAGGGAAGTTTTGATTTGCATTTCCCTGATGGGTAAGGATGTGAAGCATTTTCTAAGATATTTGGTAGACATTTTAATTTTGTCCCTGGTAAAGTTTCTATTAAGCTCCAAGTCCCATTTTTTAATTGGCCCATTTGTTCCCTTGGTGTTTAATTTTCTAAGTCTTTTGTGAACTCTGGATAATAGAACTCTATCAGATACATTGTTAGTGAAGATTTTCTCCCATTCTGTGGGTGGCCTTTGTGCTTGTGTTACAATCTCTTTATGTGAACAGAAACTCTTTAATTTCACAAGATCCCATCTATTGAGAGTTGGTTGTAGTGACTGTGCTATTGGATGTCCATTTAGGAACTGTTGGCCTAGCCCAATCATCTCGAGGGAGTTCCCTGCCCTTCATGTAAGGTTTTTATAGTCTCTGGCCTTATATCGAGGTCCTTGATCCATTTAGAATTAATTCTTGTACAAGGTGACAAGTAGGGGTCCAGTTTTAATCTTCTGCATGTGGATATCCAGTTTTGCCAGCATCATTTGTTGAAGATGCTGTTCTTTTTCCATTGGATTTTTTGGGCCCCTTTGTCAAAGATCAAATGGCTGTAGTTGTGTGGTCTTATATCTGGGTCTTCAACCCTTATCCACTCATCTGTGTGTTTACTTTGGAGCTAGTACCAGGCTGTTTTTACAACTATGGATTTGTAGTATAGACTTAGGTTTGGTATGGTAATACCTCCAGCAGTGTTTTTGTTACTCAGGATTGTCTTTGCTATCCTTGGTCTTTTGTGCCTCCATATGAATTTTGAGATTGTTTGTTCAACTTCCTTAAAGAATTGCTTTGGGATTTTGATTGGTATAGCATTGAATTTGTATATTGCCTTTGGTAGGATTGTCATTTTTATGATGTTGATTCTGCCAATCCAGGAACATGGGAGGTCTTTCCACCTTCTGGTGTCTTCTGTAATTTCTTTCTTTAGGGTTTTATAGTTTTCATTGTAAAAGTCTCTTACTTCCTTGGTTAGGTTTATACCAAGATATTTCATTTTGGGGGGGGGCTATAGTAAATGGGATTGATTCAGGGCTTTTTCACTTCTTTCATTCTGGGCAAATAGGAAGGCCAATGATTTTTGTACTTTTATTTTGTATCCTGCCACACTGCTAAACTTCTGTATTAGTTCCAGGAGTTTTCTTGTCGAGTTTTTGGGATCACTCACGTATAAGATCATGTCATCTGCAAATAGAGATAGCTTGACTTCTGACTTGCTGATTTGATTCCCTTTTATGTCCCTTTCTTGTCTTATGGCTTCAGCTAAGACTTCAAGTACAATATTGAATAGAAGTGGTGAGAGTGGACAGCCTTGTCTAGTTCCTGATTGAAGCTGAAATGCTTCAAACTTTTCCCCATTGAGTATAATCCTTGCTGTAGGCTTGTTTTTAAGCTTTTATTATATTGATAAAGGCTCCTTCCATTACAACCTTCTCTAGGGTTTTGATCATAAAAAGCTGTTGTAAAAAGCTTTTTCTGTATCTATTGAGAGTATCATGTGGTCTTGGATTTTGGACTGGTTTATATGGTCAATTATGTTTATTGATTTGTGTATGTTGAACCAACCTTGTGTACCAGGGATAAAGCCTACATGATCCCCATCAATCATCTTTTTGATATGTTTTTGAATCAGATTTGGTAAGACTTTGTTGAGAATCTTTGCATATGTGTTCATCAGAGAGACTGGCCTGTAGTTTTCTTTTTTGAGTGTACCTTTATTCCTTTTTGGGATTAAGATATTAGCTTCATAGAAGGAATTTGGTAGTGTTCCTTCCTTTGCTATTTGATGGAACAGTTTAAAGTGTATTGGTGTTATTAGCTCCTTAAATGTCTGGTAGAACTCTGTGCTGAATCCATCTGGTCCTGGACATTTTTTGGTGGGAAATTCAAGATTGCCTCATCGATTTCCTCATATAGTTATAGGACTATTTAAATATTTCACCACTTCCTGATTCAATTTATGTAAATTGTGTTTATTTAGGAATTCATCCATCTCTTTTGTGTTTTTCAAATTTCACAGAGTTAAGTTTTGCAAATATGAAGTTATAATTCTTTGATTTCTTGGGTATCAGTAGTGATAACTCCATTTTAATTTCTAATTTTGTTAATTTGCGTTTTCTCTCTTTTACTTTTGGTTAATTTAGCTAGGGGTATATCAATCTTATTGATTTTATCAAAGAACCAGCTTTTCGACTGATTGATTTTCTGTATCATTTTCCTAAACTTTATTTTGGATATTTCTCCCCTTATTTTATTAATTTCTCTTCTACTGCTTTTGGGATCAGATTGCTCTATTGTATCTAAAGCTTTAAGCTACATTATTAAGTTATTTATTTCTGATGTTTCCATTTTTTTTTTTTTTGATGTAGGCATTAAGAGCTATGACCTTACCTCTTAGGACAGCTTTCATTGTTTTCCAAAGATTTTGGTAAGTTGTATTTTCATTATCATTCGCTTTCAGGAAATCTTGAATTTCCTTTTTTTAAAAATTTTTTTATTATTTATTATTTATTCAATTGTGCGTGTATGCATGTGTGTGTGTGTGTGTGTGTGTGTGTGTGTGTGTGTGTGTGTGTGTGTATGTGTGTGTAGAACCATGGGCAAATTTGGGAACCACCATGGACCACTCCACCTCCTCGTTGTTTACTTGTTTACGGGATTCACAGGCTCCGCCCTACCAGGACCAGAAAGGCAGGCCGCCCCCACTTCCGCCTGCCTTCTATAGTGGGGTCTAGGATCCGAACTTAGGACATTCTCCTGTAATGCAGAGGCTTACCCCCTGAGCCACCTCTCCAGCCCCTTGAATTTCCTTTTTAATTTCATCCTGAATCCAATTCTCATTCAGCATTATAGTGTTAAGTTTCCAGGAGTTAGTTTTCTGTTGTTTGTTGTGTTGTGTATGTGAAGCTTTAGACCATGGTGGTCTGTTAGGGTACAGCCTAGAATTTCAACTTTCCTGTATATGTAGAGATTAATTTTGTGGCCCAATATGTGATCTATTTTGGAGAAAGTTCCATGTGCTTTTGAGAAAAATGTGTATTCTTTGGTGGGTGGATGAAAAGTTCGCTAGAGATCTGTCCATTTCAATAAGGGTTTCATTAAGTTCCAATGTGTCTCTGTTAAATTTTTTACCTGTTGATTTATCCCATGTTGAGAGGGCGGTGTTGGAATCCTCAAGGATTATCGTTTTGGGATTGATTTCTCACATTAGACGTTGTAGGGTTTGCTTAATGAATGTGGGGGGGGCCCATATTGGGTGCATATATGTTCATATTGTGAAGTCTTCCTGGTGAATTGTACTGTGACTAAAATGTAGTATCCATCTATGTCTCTTATGATTTTTTTTGGTTTGAAGTCCAGTTTGTCTTATAGCATAATGGCCCTGCCTGTTTCCTGGTTCCATTAGCTTACAGAATTTTGGACCAGCCTTTTATTTTTAGGATGTGCCTATCTTTTGTGGTGAGATGGGTTTCCTGCAGGCAGAAGATTGATAGGTTGTGATTTTTAATCCAAGTTTGTAATCTGTGTCTCTTGGAATTAACTCACATTAACATTTAATGTTATAATGGAGAAATTATTTTAATTCTGTACATTTATTATGTTTAGTGGCTTTTGTAAGTGTATTGTTTTGCTTTTAGGTTTTGGTGGTATTATACTTCCCTTCTGTCCTCCTGGATATGCTTGTTTTTTTCTTCAAGCTTGATATCATATCTAGCATTTTTTGAAGGCCTGGTTTGGTGGACATGTAAGACTTCAAGTTGTGTTTGTGCTGGAAAATTTTTCTTTCTCCCGCGATCATGATGGATAGTTTTGTGGGGTATATAGGCTTGGTCTGACATTTTTGCTCATTTAATACTTGAAGTATGTGTCTCCAAGCTCTTATTGCTTTTACTGTTTCCATTAAGAAGTCATTTTTTATTCTAATAGGTTTACCTTTATTTTATTTTTTATTTTTTAATTATTATTTATTCAACTGTGCGCATGTGTGCACGCGCACGTGTGTGTGTCTGTGTGTGTGTGTCTGTGTATGTGTAGAATCACGGATGAACTCGCGAACCACCATGGACGCCTCCACCTCCTTCTGCCCCGGGATTCACAGGCTCCTGCCCTACCAGGACCAGAAGCGCAGGCTGCGCCAGCTTCCACCTGGTGTCTATACGTGGGATCTGGGATCCGAACTCAGGACCTTCCACCTGCAAGGCGGAGGCTTAACCCCTGAGCCACCTCTCCAGCCCCTAATAGGTTTACCTTTAAAAGTGACTTTTTTTCCTCTTGAAGTTCTCAGGACCATTTCTTTGTCTTGAATGTGGAGTGTTTTAATTATTATTTGCCACTGCGAGTTTCTATTTTGGTCATATCTGTTTGGGGTGCAGAATGCCTCTTTTATATGGATGGGCCTCTCTTTTTTATTTTTTATTTTTCATTTTTAATTTTTATTTCTACTCAAAGAACTTTAACAGGTATACCAGTCCCTTCCCCTCACCCCTCCCTTCCTATCCTCCAGTGCCACCCCCTCCCATCCCGGAGCATCCTTTAATGTGCATGCCAGACTCTCCTCTAGGTCCTCCTCTCTGATGAGGTGCAAGGACCCAGTGGCATTTCCCAGAACCCTTTCCTGTGTTCCCTTTAAGCACAGGAACACTACTGTGGCTGTCAATCCCTTGCCTCCAAGGATCTTAGTGCCTTTAGCAAATGCTAGACTTTATGGGGTCAATTTTACAGGGCATGCAAAATCCAGTTATGATTTCTTCGGCCCTAACTTGTGTGGAGTATCTTGCATATCATTGCTCCTCCCATTCTTGTGCTCTTACAATCTTACCACGCCCTCTCCCGCAAATTTCCCTGGGCTTTTGGATGGGGAGAGTTTAGGCTGGCCTAGTTCCAGGTAGTTGATATAGAGTCTCTGATGTTCTAGATTATGGTTTGTTGATTTTATTCCAGTTTTCCTGCCCCTGTAATGCCCTTCACTCCTGATGGTATTGGATGTCACCCCCTGGCCAGAGACAAAAAGCTGTTAAACTAGAGTCTTGTTATAAGAGTATATTCAAAGGTAGATGTAATAAAGATAGGAATCTGCAGTGAGGGAAGGGTCATTCACCCATTTGCTAAATGGTTACTTTTTATCTGCCAGATTACATGCCCTCCCCTTCTGGTGAGATCATACCCCATCAGTTGTAAATGATCAGGAATGAAATTCTGTGAACTTAACCAGATGTCTCATTACTCATTTGCAGTCCTTGATGGTGTCCTATTTTCTCTGCTCTAACATGGTCCCCTCTCTCCTTGTTTCTGGTGTGACCTTTCTACCACATCCCTCCTGTTCATATTCCTTGCAGTTACTGTATGTATTAGAGAGATTTATTCTTGAGTGTCTCTAGGTGGGTTTGGTACTAGGAGCCACCTATTAGTGAGTACATACGGCGCTTAATTTTCTGTGCTTGGGATACTTCACTCAATATAATTGTTTCTAATTTGACCCATTACCCAGCAAATTCCAGTAATTCCTCATTTTTGATGGCTGAGTAGTACTCCATTGTATAGATGTACCACATTTTCCTTACCCACTTGTCAACTGTTGGGCATCTGAGTTGATTCCATGACTTTGCTATTGTAAACAGTGCTGCTATGAACATGGTCCTGCTTGTGCTATTGAGGTGAATTTTTGCTGTATGGGGGCTTATTCCCAAAAGTGGAATAGCAGGGTCATATGGCATTTCAATTTTTAATTTCTTTAACTATCCCCAGACAGCTCGCCAGAGTGGCTGTATGAGCCTGTATTCCCACCAGCAATGTAGGAGAGTTCCCTTCTCTACACATCCTCTCCAGCATTTGGTGTTGTTTGTATTGTGGATTTTTGCCATCCTGACAGGGGTGAGATGATATCACAGGGAAGTTTTGATTTGCATTTCTCTGATGGCTAAGGATGTGGAGCATTTTTTAAGATACTTTTTAGACATTTTAATTTCATCTCTAGTAAAATTGCCTTTAAGTTCCAGGGCCCATTTTTTAATTGGGCCATTAGTTTCCTTGGTGTTTAGTTTTCTAAGTTCTTTGTTCACTCTAGATAATAGGCTTATGCCCAGAATGAAAGAAGTGAAAAAGCCCTGAATCAATCCCATTTACTATAGCCCTTAAAAAAATGAAATATCTTGGTATAAACCTAACCAAGGAAGTAAGAGACCTTTACGATGAAAACTTTAAAACCCTAAAGAAAAAAATTCTTTCATTCTGGGAATATAGGAAAGCCACTGATTTTTGTACATTTATTTTGTATCCTGCCACCCTGCTAAACTTCTGTATTAGTTCCAGGAGCTTCCTGGTGGAGTTTTTGGGATCACTCAGGTATAAGATCATGTCATCTGCAAATAGGGATAGCTTGACTTCTGCCTTGCTGATTTGATTCCCTTTTATGTCCCTTTCTTGTCTTATGGCTTCAGCTAAGACTTCAAGTACAATATTGAATAGAAGTGGTGAGAGTGGACAGCCTTGTCTAGTTCTTGATCGAAGTGGGAATGCTTCAAGTTTTTCCCCATTGAGTATAATCCTTGCTGTGGGCTTGTTGTATACAGCTTTTATTATATTGATAAAGGTTCCTTCCATTCCAACCGTCTCTAGGGTTTTGATCATAAAAGTCTGTTGGATCTTGTCAAACGCTTTTTCTGCATCTATTGAGAGTATCATGTGGTCTTGGACTTTGGACTGGTTTATATGATGAATTACATTTATTGATTTGCGTATGGTGAACCAACCTTGTGTGCCTGAAATAAAGCTACTTGATCCCCGTGGATGATCTTTTTGATATGTTTTTGAATCTGATTTGCTAAGATTTTATTGAGAATCTTTGCATCTGTGTTTATCAGAGAGATTGGCCTATAGTTTTCTTTTTTAAGTGTATCATTATTAGTTTTGGGATTAAGACAATATTAGCTTCAAAGAAAGAATTAGGTAGTGTTCCTTCCTTTGCTATTTGATGGAACAATATTGGTGTTATTAGCTCCTTAAATATCTGGTAGAACTCTGTGCTGAATCCATCTGGTTTGGGACATTTTTTGTTGGGAAGATTCGCGATTACTTCCTCGATTTCCTCATATGTTATAGGACTATTTAAATAATTCACCACTTCCTGATTCAATTTAGGTAAGTTATGTTTATTTAGGAATTCATCCATCTCTTTTGTGTTGTCATATTTCACAGAGTATAAGTTATTGAAGTATGACATTGTAATTCTCTGGATTTCTTGGGTATCAGTAGTGATAACTCCATTTTCATTTCTAATTTTGTAAATTTGGGTTTTCCCTCTCTTGCTTTTGGTTAATTTAGCAAGGGGTGTATCAACCTTATTGATTTTTTCAAAGAACCAGCTTTTCTGTATAGTTTTCCTAATCTTGATGTCGGATATTTCTCCCCTTATTTTACTAATCTCCTCTCTTCTGCTGCTTTTGGGATCGGATTGCCTTATTGTATCTAAAGCTTTAAGCTGCATTGTTAAGTTATTTATTTTTGATGTTTCCATTTTTTTGATGTAGGCATTAAGAGCTATGAACTTACCTCTCAGGACAGCTTTCATTGTGTCCCAGAGATTTTGGTAAGTTGTATTTTCATTATCATTCTCTTTCAGGAAATGTTGAATTTCCTTTTTAATTTCTTCCTGAATGAAATTCTCATTCAGCATCATAGTGTTAAGTTTCCAGGAGTTAGTGTATTTTCTGTTGTTTGTTGTGTTGTGGATGTCAAGCTTTAGGCCGTGGTGGTCTGATAGGCCACAGGCTATAATTTCAACTTTTTTGTATATTTGGAGATTTGTTTTGTGGCCCAATATGTCTTGTATTTTGGAGAAAGTTCCGTGTACTGCTTTGGTGAGTGGATGAAAAGTTCGATAGAGATCTGTAAAGTCCATTTCTTTAAGGTTTTGATTAAGTTCCAAAATGTCTCTTTAAGCTTTTTTTAAAATTTTTTTATTATTACTTATTATTTATTCAATTGTTCGTGTATGCATGTGTGTATGTATATGTGTGTATGTGTGTGTGTGTGTAGAACCACGGGCGAATTCCGGAACCACCATGGATGCCTCCACCTCCTCCTCCTTAACTCTGCCTGGGATTCACAGGCTCCGCCCTACCAGGGCTAGAAATGCTGGCGGCCCCAGCTTCTGCTTGGTGTCTGTACGTGGGGTCTAGGATCCAAACTCAGGACCTTCTGCCTACGAGGCAGAGGCTTAACCCCTGAGCCACCTCTCCAGCCCCTCTGTTAAACTTTTGACCTGTTGATCTATCCCATGTTGAGAGTGCAGTGTTGAAATCCCCAAGAATTACTGTTTGGGGGTTTGATTTCTCACTTTAGACGCTGTAGGGTTTTTAATGAATGTATAGGGGCCTGTATTGGGTGCATATATGTTCAGTATTGTGAAGTCTTCCTGGTGAATTGTACCTGTGACTAAAATGTAGTATCCATCTGTGTCTCTTATGATTTTCTTTGGTTTGAAGTCCAGTTTGTCTTATAGCATAATGGCTACCCCTGCCTGTTTCCTAGTTCCATTAGTTTGCAAAATTTTGGACAAGCATTTCATTTTTATGATGTGCCTATCTTTTGTGGTGAGATGAGTTGCCTGAAGGCAGCAGATTGTTGGATTGTGGTTTTTAATCCAAGTTTGTAATCTGTGTCTCTTAATCGGTGAGTTAATACCATTGACATTTAATATTATAATGGAGAAATTATTTTTAATTCTGGACATTTTTTATGTTTATTAGATTTGGTAAGCATATTGTTTGATATTTATATTTTGTTGGTATTATACTTCCCTTCTGTCCTCCTGGATATGCTTGTTCTTTTCTTCAAGCTTCAGTATCATTTCTAGCATTTTTTGGAGGCCTGGTTTGGTAGACATGTATCCCTTCAAGTTGTCTTTGTGCTGGAAAACTTTTCTTTCTCCCTCAATCATGACAGATAGTTTTGCCAGGTATATTAGTCTGGATTGGCATTTTTGTTCATTTAATACTTGAAGTATGTCTCTCCAGGCTCTTGCTTTTACTGTTTCCATTGAGTAGTCATTTGTTATTCTAACAGGTTTACCTTTAAAAGTGACTTGCTTTTTTTCTCTTGAAGCTCTCAGCACCTTTTCTTTGTCTTGAGTGCGGATTGTATTGACTATTATTTGCCATGGCTGTTTTCTATTTTGGTCATGGCTCCTTTCTATTTTGGTCATATCTGTTTGGAGTGCGAAATGCCTCTTGTATTTGGATAGGCCTCTCATTCTTTAGTTGTGGGAAGTTTTCATTTATGATGATTTGATATATTTCCTCAGGTGTAGTAAATTGGGAGTCTTGTCTGGTATTCCATGAACTTCTTCTGGTATTCCATTAGGCTTCTTCAGGGTGTCCCATATCTCTTGAATCTTCCTCTCACGTATGCTTTTGCCTTTAACAATCTCTTCCATTGAGCTAGTTAATTCTCCCACTTTGTCTTTAAGTTCAGAAATTCTATTTTCTGCTTCATTTGTTCTGCTGATAAGACTCTCTGTTGAGTTTTGTGTTGAAAATAACTTGTCTTTTAGTTCAATTTTAAACTCTGCCTGAGATTGTTTCAACTGCTCTATGCCTATTTTTGTTTCTTGAACTGTTTTTCTCAACTCCTCCAAGTGCCTGTTGTGTTCCTGTTCAAAGTGGTTGATGTGTTTGTTTAACTCATCTTGGATTTCCTCTTTCATAGTATTAATCATGGTAATGATCATACTCTGCAAGTCGTTATGTTGGGTCTGGCTTTCTTGGCTATTTTCTGTGAATTTGTTCTGGTCGGAATCCATCATTATGGTGTTAATTCTTTCCGTGGGAGATTGGTCTTCTTGGGTTTTGTTTCTCGTGGATCTGCACTTTGACTTGGGGATTGTTGTTTTGTTTCTTAGGACCTTTCAGTTTCTGTGTGTTTTTTACTGAACTGATTTAGTTGGTATTATTACACTTCCCAGTTATTACTAGTGCTTACCTTGGATTGGGTAAGTTTGTCTTTTGTTATTGTAATTTCCTAGATGAGGCTATTAGGCTGTTAGTACATCGTTAAGTCAGGTTAAGTAGACAGGGGGTGAATATTAGTATGGTAGTGCACTTTTATGATTTAGTATTTTGGTGATATGTGAGAGTGAGTGGTATAATCCCTGGAGTTGTATATGTTTTTGGGGTGGTTGTATGGAGAAGTTGATCTATAGCAATTGATTCTAGAAAGGATCAGCAAGGTGAAAAAAGGAGGTTAACTTATCTTTGAGCTGGATGTGAACACTCTCTCCCACGTGATAGGATGATTGTAGATGACTTCAGATGTATGGCCTTTGTCCCTTACAGTTTTGCTTGAGTTTCCTTTGGACTCTATTGAATTCTGAGTAGCAGTATGTCTTCCGTGGACCACG
This sequence comes from Typhlomys cinereus, assembly GCA_023101885.1. Classification (NCBI taxonomy): domain Eukaryota; kingdom Metazoa; phylum Chordata; class Mammalia; order Rodentia; family Platacanthomyidae; genus Typhlomys; species Typhlomys cinereus. Next base: position 8,995,843 of record JALPQD010000046.1, on the reverse strand, counting down.
TGTGTGGGTCCCCAGTGGGCCGGAGAGGCAGAGGGTCTTATGTTGATGGGCCTCTCTTTTTTTAGATGAGGAAAGTTTTCCTTGATGATAGTTTGAAAAATTTCCTTAGGTGTGTTAATTTGGGGTTCTTGCTCTGGTATTCCATGAATGCACATGTTAGGCTTCTTCAGAGTGTCCCATGTCTCTTGAATTTTTCTCTCAAGTATCTTTTTGGCGTTAACAACCTCTTCCATTGAGCTGGTTAATACTCCCACTTTGTCTTCAAGGTCTGAAATTCTACTTTCTGCTTCATTAGTTCTGCTGATAAGACTCTCTGTTGAGTTCTGGGTTGAAGATAACTTGTCTTTTAGTTCAGTTTTAAACTGTGCTTGAGTGTGTTTTAACTGCTCTATGCCTATTTTTATTTCTTGAACTGTTTTTCTCAACTCTTCCAAGTGTCTGTTGTGTTCCTCTTCAAAGTGGTTTATGCCATTATTTAATTCCTCCCGGGTTTCCTTTTTCATATTATTGATCATGGTAATGATCATTTTTTGAAATTCATTTTCTTGGGTCAGGTTTTCTTGGCTATTTTCTGTGGATTTATTCTGGTTGGAGTCTATCATTATGGTATTAATTTCTTCAGTGGGAGATTTGCTTTCTTGGGTTTTGTTTCTCATGGATCTGCACTTTGACTTGGGCCTTGTCATTTTTATCTTTTAAGACCTTCTTTCAATTTCTGTGTGTTTTTGACTGAACTGAATTAGTTGGCCTGGAGCTGTGCCTGCTCAGACTGGCTGGTGGGAGGAACTGGGACAAGTAGGTTACCTGGGTTTTGGGGGGAAGCAGGGGGAGCTTACCTAGGGTGCAGTGTCCTGGCTTGACTACACACATCCTGGTCAGGTCGGGAAAGGGGAGAGGTGCTGGTGGTGGGAAAGATTGACCTGTGAAGCTGGGGAATGGCCCAGGGGTCCTCCCCAGTCTTGGGCAACACCTGCTCTGACTGGCTGGTGGGAGGAGCTGGGACTAGTGGATTACCTGGGGTTTGGGGGTGAGCAGGGGGTGCTTACTAGGGCACAGTGTGTCCTGGCTGCACTGTGCATATCCCGGGTTGGTGAGGGAAGGGTGCTATATGCCTCATATCAAGGTTTTTGAACAATTTTGAGTTGGTTTTTGTGAAGAAAAGAAATAAAGATCTATTTTCATTATTGTACATGTAAATGCATACTTCCTCCCAACAACTTTTTCATATGCCAGGTGGCTATAGATGTGCCCATTTGTATCTTAGAATGAACTGCCTTTCTGTTATATGACATTTTTGTTACTATGAATGGTTAATATACTTTGAAATATAAGATGATAATATATTCAAAGATGATGATGTACTCAGTTTCTTTAGCTGACTGAAGTTTTCTATGGTTGCAAATTAATTTAAGGCTACTTTTTTCTATTTTAGTGAAGCATATCATTGACATTTTAATGGAGATAATATGGAATGTGCAAATTTTGGGGGAGCATAGTCATCTCTGTGACATTAATTTTTATACTTTCCAAACATGGGAGGTCCTTCCATCTTCTAGTATTTTCTTAAAGTGTTTTCTTCTCCACTTTAAGAGAACAGTTAACACTGTTTGCTATCATACAGATGTAATTAAGGAAATCCAAGAAAACACAGGGTCTAATATTATCTTTGTGACTTATAAGGAAATAAATCATTGATGCTTGTTAAGAGAAAAATAACTTGTTTATGAAATACTTTCAGGGTGATACTTCTGGCTACAAGATGATACCTGGAAACAGATTCATTGCCTATTACACAAAATATCCTTTGGGATTAGGGGATCACTCATACATGATGGAGGGACAATTTATAATGCAACAATTCTCCACTGTGTGAGGTCTTCTGAAATCCCATTAGAGGCCTCTGGGCATCTAATTCTGTAGCAGAGTTGTGTGTGTAATTTGGAAAGCAATAACCTGCTTTTTGTGATACATATGTTTCTGAATTGACATTCGGATATTGCATTCCAACACGTATACTAATTTTCCAAAATTGATTCTATTCTTACTTGCTACTCTTTTTTTATATTTCCTCATTTTGCCTTTTAGAATTCCTTCTTATTCTGCTTTAATGACTACTTTTCTTCTCCTGAAAATATTGCCTAAAATATTCCCCATTTCTGCTTGTGTATTTCTGAAACTTCTTTTGTATAAATGTTTTTTATCATTAAGAAATCCTTCTTACTTCAAGTGTTTATGCAATTAATAGAGTAAATTTTTGCAAATTGCAAACTGTACTTAGATTTTTATTTGTTTTTTATTGAATAGACTAAATTACTCATTTTAAATTTTTCCAAATTACAAGCTGTACTTTGTTTTATTTTCTTTTTATATTGAATTAGACTAAATTACTTGTTTTTAGTTTATGTGACATGTTAATGATGCGATTATTTACTACTGAGAATCATATTTTTAAAAATCCCTAAGAAAAGTCAACTAATATATGTTTGTCCCAAAATTTTAAACCACAATTCCAACTACAGGAAATTATAAAATAATACTAGATAAGAAATTTTTCAGTGAGCAAGCTCAATGGGTAAGGAAAGAACTGATTTCTGAGAGTTATCCTCTAAACTCTATCCATGCTCCATTACATGAATTCACGTATCTTTCCATTCTTTCTCTCTCCCTCTCTTTCTCCCTCTATCTTCCTCTCTTTCTCTCTCTTTCAAGTAGACTATATGAAAAAAATAAAATTTTGAATTTTTAAAAAAGAAAAATATCACTTAAACACATGATGCTATCTAAAGTTAAAAACTAATCAATTTTATAAACATATCTCAATATTGCATATGTTTCACACACCTCATAAAATAGGTCAGGAAATTCAAATCAATGAAAATCAGATTTTAGTATTTACACTGGATTGATATGTGTGGCACTAAAGTACATATCACATCCATGACTTCTGCCGTGGTACTAACCTACATTTATAAAAATTCTGAGGTTTTTGTTTCTATGCAAAATAAATACCAAAATTGGTTTAAAAAGTTGCTTGAAAAATTAATACAATTTCATATGAATGAAAACATGATACCTTGATTTTTTAAATTATCTCATAATCATGAGGGAAATAGAGTCATAGTGTTTTAAATTTTCTATTATGTAATTATTAATAAAGTTGGCAACTCTAGAGCATACTTTTACTACATACAAAAGGATAAATGATGTATTTTTGGTTACTTAAATATGCGCTGAATGAACTATTTTCTTATTTTTTAATATATATATTTTTAATATATATATTGTGTGTATGTGTGTGTGTGTGTGTGTTTCAGAAGGTACTGTGTTCTTTGTGGAGAACCAAGGGCGACTTTGGCAATCATCCTGGGTTGTTTCTACTTCCTTCTTACTTTGCTCTGGGATTTTTGAGGCTCCACCTCTCAGTGTAGGAAGTACATGCAGCAGCAGATTCTATCTGGCCTTTTTATGTGGCATTTAAGATCTGAACTCAGGACTTTCTGCTTGTGAGACAGAGTCTTAACTCCTGAGTCATCTCTACAGCCCCTATTGGCTTATTTTTAATGGGTTGGGGTTTTCCTGTGTGTATTGTTTCAATATGAGTTAACTGCCACAGGTTCATGTGTCTGAATCCTTAGCTGTCATTAATGCTTAGGAAGTTTGTGGCCCTTTAAGAGGCAGTCATAATATTGTCATATCCTAGCAGTTAGGTATTGAAATTTGATGGAAATGTCATGCTACTGCTGTTCTTCTGGCTCTTGTTTGGTCTGCTGTTTTCTGCCACTAACCATGTCTTCTTCCATGTGATTTCCACCATAATGGAGTAAACTCAGTCTCAAACCCTAGTGTAAATACCCTTTCTCCCCTATGCTGCCTGAGCTTGAGTATTTTCTCAGGACAAAAATAAATGTAATTACAATAGTATGTGATTCCTGATAATAAATATGAATGAGATCTGGGTGATTATATCACTATAATCTCAGTTAATATGTACATGCAGGTAATTGCACCTGGATATTTGAATTCCCTTCTTCCCATTACATGTTTGTGACTGCAAACAGACTCACTTCAACTTTAATTTTCTTTCTATATAGCAGGTACTGGAGAGGGACTGTCTGTGTTTACTACCTTCTTTGCTGCTCAAGTACAATAAGCTTACTTTATCTTTATGTTGCACTGAGAATCCAAGAATCTGATTCTTTGTGGTATGTCAATTATTTAGTGACAAGGTATCCCACATATTACTAAGTCTTTGAATATGTCTTTCCTTCCTTCTCCAATGATTTTTTTTCTCCTATCCCATATTTGATTTATTATTTAATAATATTTTTGTTTTACAGACTGTTCAAACTGACTGGTTTTGCAAATTTTGGAGTATATAAAATATTATTTTATAGTCCTTATGCTATTCAAAATATGGTAAATGTGACTTTCTCCTGTCTAACTGAAATTTTGTGGTTTGGTCCAATATATGTCCATCTCTGGCTATGCTCTTTTATCTGAGGTCGGCTATTGTATTCTGTGCTTCTGTGAGTAGCAATGTGTTATATTTCTTATGTCAATGAGATCATGGAATGTTTACATTTCTGTTTCTTGCTTATGTAATTTAGCACGATGCCCTCTTTCACTGTTCGAATGCTTGACTTGAGACCTGTTTCAGTGTAAAACTAAGCCTAAAAATGGGCCAAATCAGCTACAAAATAATAATTTGGGACTGAAGAGACAGCTATGGTGATAAACCTCTGTCTTTCAAGCAGAAGGTCCTGAGTTCAGATTCCACATAAAAGTGCCAGCTAGAAATGGCAGCAGCCTGCACTTCTGGCCCTGTAAGACAGAGCCTAGGAAACACCAGAGCAAAGCAAAAAGGAGGTAGACAATCCAGGATTATTCCCTTGGGCCTCCACAGGCACACACAGTACCCTCTGATTCACACAGACACAGACACACAGACATAAACACACAGACATACAGACACACACATTTACACATGTGTGCACACATGCAAACATTTTTTAAAAAAGAACTTGATGTCAGTCTTGAATGCTTTAGACATCAATGGAATTCTCCTGCTTTTCCTTCATAGTCATTCCCCATTTCAGAGTAACCTTTGCCTAAGATCCACCCTATTGACAAAACCATTTCTTGGACTAATTGTGCAATAGAACAAATTTTTTTCTTCCGTCCATTGACATCCTCTTTATTTCATTAATTTGTTTGAATTTCAAATTCTGTTACTTTCCATTTTATAAAATTTCTACAAACTACTAGTCAGCTCTGTGTTCTATTTCTTATTTTCTATCACTGTATTAACTTTTACTTCTAATAGAATCTTGAAGATCATGAATAAAGAACTATGTATCCAGTCATTCCTATGATTTTAATTCATATTTTTGTTATTTTTTCCACTAATTATGCTATTTTTTCTCATTCTAAAGCCTGAGAATGCAAATTTAATATCATGCATGTATAAGTGAATTTAAACAAGTTTAAATTTTCAATGAAAAACCATACAGCACCTAACTTAAATGAAACAAATATTCCTATCCATGGTGCTGAGAAAGGAAATATATCACTGTGATTTCTCTTGTATTGTTTAACTTTGTAGAATGTTCTTCTCAAGCAATACCTTCTCCCTAGAGATCGAAGCTTAAATCCAATCTAATTAATAGTCGTTTGTTGTTTATGCTTTAAGACATTTGCTGTGAATATCTGATGCTAATTACACTTAACATCAACATTAGAACAAGTATAAAAAGAACTCAAAGTCCACATTTTCTTTGGAAAGCAACCTTGCATGTAATAGGTTTGAAAAAAATCCAGGAAATGAAAATCTATTAGCAGTGATCACTGCCTCTGTTGAAGATCTATTCTGAGGAAGGATTAGTCATCACTGTCCATTTTCTCTTTAAAAACACTGATTTAAAAAGTCCTATAAAATTAAATTTTGTATTCAGTAAATGAAAATGTCTCCTTGGCACATTTCAAAACACAATTCCCAGAGTGTTTATCTTCTCTAAAAGCCACTCAGCTGAAGCCATTAAACACATCATCACCATTATCACCAGGGTCATTTTCTTGTGCTTCGGGGCTTTGTAGTTCATTACAGCGATCGCTGTACCTATAAGATGGATTTATTTTTGATAGTGTTCCATCCTTTCAAAATAATCCCATGGGATTCATCTGCTTTCCCTGTAACTGTAGGAATTTCATTAAATCATGCGGTTAACTAGTACTTTATTAAGTTAATATCTGTAGGCAATGTGAATGATCTTCTACTGAATCAGTATTTGAAAAAGGAAAACAACATTAATGTGTTATAATCAGCAGGAAATATCAATAATATTGTCAGCATTTCATATTTGCTGTAATACCTAAAGGCAAAAACACTTCAAATTAGCTCTTATTGTAGAAGCACAGAGCTCCTATAAAATATTTTTTCATAGAGTTTTAAAGTTCTCAGCTTGCAAACTGTACATATTTAGAATTTTGACTTCAATGCTAGCACTGAAGTAAAGGGAAATATGTTATTTCTAGATTTAGAACTCATCAGTGTTTCTAATTATCTTTCATATTCATTGTATAAACGCTTTGATTGTAAACCTTTACACATTGTGTCCTTTTTCAACAGATTTTGGAAACACAATATCTGGAAATGAGCTATATCATGTTTGCTATGAAAAATAACTTTATATCCATCTATCATTCTAGGCTTAGGAAATGAAACTGTGTAATACAACCAAGAGATCAAAAGTAAAAACACAGTTAGAGTTATTGGTTCACAGTTTAATTTCCTCCAATAGAAATTTTCATCAAGGAAATCAGAAGATTATGTTCCAAATATGGAATAAAGACTTATAAAGCAAACATAAAGCTCAAGGAAGACTTGAGCAAGAAGGTAGGAAGCCACCTAGATACTAAAATAAAACCCTGACACAGTCACATTAGTTGTTAAGTGGAGAGATCTTGACTGCATCCTCCTGACCGTGTTCCATCTGCGTTGCTGAAATTCCATCTGCAGCACTGCATTCTTTCTCCCTGAACTGCAGAGCTACGGAAAATCTAATAAAATGAAAGCTTTCAGCTTTCCCCAGATACTATAGGGATCCATTGTGAGACTTTATATTTATATCATCTTTATTATTTAATTCATATAGCAAACTGATGGGGGAATGAAAGGGTCACCTTCAGAAGACATTACTGGGGAAGAAGCATTGCATAATGAAAAATGAACTTTTCTTTCCTTTTTTTCTCTCTATGCAACTTTGATTTTACCCATTTTAGAGGCAAGCACATTTAATTCAAATATATAAACATCATGTAATTGTATGGAAATAAATTTTCTTTAAATTTGTGTCACATAGAACTTTCCTTATTTCATCAAATATATTATTATATCTGTTTAAAATGATGACATGAAATGTAGTGGTGGTTACTATCACCTGCAATAATGACAAAACTGAAACTAAACACTTTTTCAAAAGTTACCAATATTGATGTACAGGTCCAAAACAGAACAGTATAACAGAACCAACTTTTAATTATGCCCTCTGAAAGAAAATGGCTATTATCAGAACAGTTCAACAAATTGTCAGTAGGTTATTTTGGTGACACAAGTAAACTAATTATTGTAATGAATGATTAAATGACAATCAATTTCACTTATGTAGTCCATAATATGCGCATATTTCAAAATGTGTTGTAAGTGACAAATTTATTTTACGTCAAATTAAAATGAATTCATTACATATAAACCTGTAGTGTCATTGATATCTTAAGCATTCTGATTATTAAGACAAAAATACATGATCCAATATAAAGAGTTATCTGTATCACATGGATCGAATATTATTTACACAAAAAGACATACCAATATTAAATGAAGGAATTATGGAGACAGGACAACCAGCTGTGGATTAGAAGAATCATATATTTGAAGGATATTTTTTCGAAAGCTCCTCATATTACCAGTGGGTTAAGTATTCTGAAAAATTATTTTCAAAATCTCTGAACCTCAAAATTATCATTTTAATGATACTTATTTCAATTTCTAAAATTTGCACATAAATCTAGCAGAGTAACACATAAAACATGAGAAATCTGTAAGACAATGATTTTAAAATACTCAACTAAATGAAGAACTTCTATGTCTATTAATCAGATTATTCAATATTTCCAAGATGCCTCTTATGGCCAGTCCAAACTCCTTTGAGCCTAATCTCTTTAATTAACATAATTACAACAAAAGATCCAAAGGAATATTTTGTAGGTATTGATCAACTAATGCTAAACATTTTATGGGAAATAATATTTTATAGAAAAAAGGTATTTATAATATTCACATATAACACAGGAATAGTAAGAAAGTTGCAGGCGTAGAAATATAATTCAGTAAGGTTTATTATAAAGCCACATGGATCAAAGAATCATTGCACTGAGAAATTATAGATGGAAACAGCTTTATAAACCATAGTCATCTGCTTGCTGATGAAGACATAAAGAAAATGAGTGCTTACAGAGTGACTTTCCTTTAGGATCTCAGAGGACAGAGTGATATATGCTTTTTACTAATATGTGCATGTAAACATATTTTTGCACAGATTCATAAGTATTTCTCCCCACATAAACTTTCTAAGACTTCAGCAATCTACACAATACCAAACTTTAAGAAAGAAAGGGATCTGATTCAAAATCCTTACTTCCAAGCTTGTATCACTTGAACTAGTATCATGGTATTTCTATGTTTCATTATACTTTGTTACATTAGCCCCTTCTCTTACTGTCCTCCCCCTTACATTACACCTGGTTCCCCTTCTTCCAACTGATTTTCTGTTTTTTCCTGTGTTCCATTACATATGGTCTAATACCTTATCTATTTCCCAACTATCTTAAGATTCTTTCCTCCCCTTTCATGATCATACACAATTTAGATTTTGTATATGAGAGAAAATATGTATGTGACTTTTTGAGCCTGATTTACCTTTACTACCTTTATAATTTTTGTTTGTATACGTTTTCTTGCAGACTTCATGATTTTAGTAATCTTTATGGCTTCATAAAACTATTATCGTGAATTCAGAATTCCACTGTGTTATCTTTTATCTTAATACAAAACCTAATTAATGTTTGGAATGATCTAACTATACTCTTAACTTATGGATGTACATATGGATGTTTATATGTGTGTGTGACAATGTATGTGTTTCAGTTATTCTGCGTGTTGCAGATAAATAATGACAAAACTGCTTAGAGGAATAAGAAGTTTATTCTCCTAAAATAGTCAGGTTACAGTTCTCAGTCCAGTTTGGCAGAAGAGCATGTATGATCACCAAAAGGCCAAAGGAATTGACTACATCATATTCATGTAACAGCTGAGAGAGGGACAATCCTTACTTGTCAGCCCAGCAAGTCAGCCCAAGAATTCCCCCTTTCTCAAACAGCTCCCTCCATTTTAGTCACCTGCCTGGGGACTAGTTCGGCCCACAAAGGGCTGGGTCTTTCCCATCACCTTGACAACCTCCTGCAGGTTCTCTCTGCACTTAACTACCAATTATCTACAAATGTGCTCAGAACTCAAACCGTCAACTATCAAGCTAACACTTGTGCCGAACTAGGACAGTGTGTGTACTTGCAAGTATCATGCACATGTGTGCATACATGCATAAATACTAGAGGACAACCTCAGGTATCTTTTCTCAGAAGCCATGTGTCTTGCTTTATGAGATAGTGACTGTCACTAGTCTGTAAACTACTAGATTAACATGAGCCCTGAGGACACATACACCTTGATATGCCTTCCTGGCACTAGAAATACATGTTTGTGATAACATATTTGCCTTTTTATATGGCTTCTAGGGATAGGAACTCAAGTCCTTATGAGTATGTAATGAGCACTTCACCATCTTTCCATCCTATCAGAATGCTTTTCTTTGATGTTTAATGGGAATAATATTTGATAAAAGGTGTATTGTACTTGTCTTTATTTCACAGAAATTATATTTTGATACTGTAACCAGGGAAAATGTATTGATCACAATACATCTAGAGGGTGGACATTGGTAGAAACCTAGGACATATGTCTTCCATATTTTCAGTATAAATTTTTCTAAGTGGCCTTAACCTATGGTCCCATCTAGAATTCATACTAAAGTTGAAATGAGGAGCCAACTTTTGAATAATTGAAATAATTGGGCTTCTATATCTCTTCATTCTTTTTAAAGTTTTTTAAAATTTTATGATTATTATTATTATTTATTCAACTGTGTGCATATGCGTGTGTGTGTGTGTGTGTGTGTGTGTAGAACCACGGACGAATTCGCGAACCACCATGGACGCCTCCACCTCCTGCCCCGGGATTCACAGGCTCCGCCCTACCAGGACCAGAAGCACAGGCCGCCCCAGCTTCTGCCTGGCATCTATACGTGGGATCTGGGATCCAAACTCAGGACCTTCCGCCTTGCAGGCTGAGGCTTAACCCCTGAGCCACCTCTTCAGCCCTATATCTCTTCATTCTTCATTGTGGAGTTTTGATATACAGAAAGAGTGCATTTTGGTTAAGCCAAAATTTGAGAGATTTTTATGACTATACTCAGGTATTGCTTAATGTTGTGTGTGCAAGATAGTTATCCAGTGTGGGGCTTAAGCATTAGGATACTATTCATCTAAACTTCTTTTTCTGGAGTCCATAGTTTGGTCCTAAAAGATGGGATGACATTAATTTGATTCCCTCAAGCCACATCTTCACACCGCAGAAAAACATAAGTTTTATTTTGTTTATCTCGCTATTTGGAAATTAAAGGTCCTGTTAGTGGATAACTTGTATTGTTTTCTGATCATAGCCAGAGCCTACAGTGGCCCATTGACTTGTCCAGGAGGTTATGTTCTCACAGTCTGTTCATATACAAAGTTAAATCACTCTGGTGCAGCTGTCCTGGTATCTAACAGCTGTGGAACCAGAGAAGAGAGGTATAAGCTATTCATCTTCTTTTTACTTTGTCCATGGTGCATATTGGGGATGTTATCTCTGAGACCTTATTAAAAATAGTGGATTTCTTTCTTACATTCTTAGTTTTTATCTGATGTCACATTCTCACTCATATTAGAAATTTGGAGTGTGGTGGCTTCATTCATTCTTAGTAGATTCCAGAAGCTCAGAGATCTTTCACTCACATTCTAGGTCTAGTGGACACAAGCTACTTTTATTGCAGAGATGTAGATGAACTGGATCTAAACATGTAAAGAAGATGGAAAGTATTGGAATGCTGTCATGTGATTCTCTGCTTCTCTGATCTCTTCATTTTACGGAAAAAGGAAAAGCAATTTTACTATATAAAACCTGATTCAGTCAGGGTGTGATTTCAGTGGAAATAGGAACTGAGAAACATGGCTGATACACTTATTGAACTTTTCCTCATGTCTTACAAGTAATTATGAACAGACATTTGAAATTCTGTAGATAACCCCATTTTATCCCTGAATAGGCAAATTAGTACCTACTAATTGCTTTCAACACCTTCTTTATTTCTTAAGTGTTCTTGTTTGAGTGATAAATTAATTGCCACCTAAAATACAGAGAATTTTTCTTAATCGCTTCTTAACAATTAAAGTGTAGGGAGAAATAATTATGGTAGCAGGCATTGATTTTCTTTAGAGTTAACCTTTGGCTAAAACATCCTAAATGCATTTCTATTTAATGAATTCTTAGACAGCAGAATTACTTTTTAACAAAAACTTCACTATGCACTGATTATTTAGACTTACAGTATAAAATGAACATCATAAGTAATGTTCAATTTAGATATGTTAGAAATCTTGTATTAATTATGACACATGTGAACTTTACATTTCAACAGCATCACAGAGCTAAGGTAGTTTTAAAATCTTTATCTTCTAATTGTTTTAATTCCTGATAGCTATCGCTTGCTTCCTATATGTTTTCGCTTCCCTCAAAATGTCCCTTATATAAAAAGCATTTAATCAGGAAGTGCAAGCAATATTTTTCCTAACATCCTTATTTTTTCCTAAATAGGATAAGTATTTTTCAGTGGCCTAGTATAGTTTATTCTGTTTATTAATCTGCACATAATAATTCTGAGATTTAGCTCTTCAGTTTAAATCACCATCATTTAAGAATTAGTGATATTTTCTAATTATTAGTTTCATTTTGAGTAAATGCTTTTATTCCTATTAATGTGATCATAATAATGGATTAGTACTGCAAAAATATGGTTTTCTGGAGTTGCAGAAAGTGCTATGGTTAAGAGACATCTTCTGTTGATCCTGGACAGATTCTTTGCTAACATCTTGGTACTTAAAAGCCACAGAACAATTATTCTACATGTATCTCATTCTATATATTATTTCATCTTGTGAGAAGAAGCATTCTATTACTGAAGATGTCCATAATATGGAGGTATCAATCAATTTCTTTGTGCTGTTGTGAGATAGTACTAATACACAACTTCAGAGAAATGGAGGACTGGAATGATGGCTCAGGGGTAAAGACTCTGTCTTACAAGTAGAAAGTGAGCTTAGGAAATCCCTGTGTGAAGCAAAAAAGACATAGAAGCAATCCAGATGATACCTGAAGTCATCCTTGGGTCTCCACAGGGACAATCTGTATCCTTTGATTTACACACAAAGTCACAGACTTACACATACATAAAGAAAATTTTTAAAAAGAGAGAAATGGAGATTTATTTAGCTCATGGTTTCAGAGAGGAGGTATAGGCTATTATGGCAGGAAAGGTATTACAGGCTGCAGAAGCTAAAGACTGCAGGTTCAGGTCACTGCAGCCACCACGAAGGCTGAACAAGCAATGCTGACCTTCAGAAGCAGGGTCCATGCACAAAAACTAAAATGCCCATCTTCTGTGGTATGGCTTCCGCCAGCAAGTTTTTATCTCCTAAAGTTGTCACTACCTTCCTAAAACATTGATATCAGCTAAGGATGTGAATGCATTAACCTATGTGCGACAACTCAATTCAAACCATGACGGGGGTAAGAACATTATTAAAAAAAGAATAAAAACAGAATGGATATCCTATCTTGTAATTTTCATCGGTTCAATAAGAATACAAAACAGGAAGATCACTGTAAGGGCCTGACAGATCTCTGTAACATGACCCTGCAGAGTTGCAGGAGCCCTGTGATCCTGAATCTGAGCCTTCATCCAGGACTGTCCCTGATAGTTTGTTTCTTACTGAATGGCAAAGAAGCACACAGTAGCTCATGCTACCTTTAGAGAACTGAACATTAGCTTTTCTGGACAACTGTCATTCACATGGAGGGAATTGTACATGTGGATTCTGCAAATAAACTTACAAACTTACTAATAATACCTGCACATGTACTCCTCCAAATGGAGACTCTGAGCCCAGTGAAGCTTATGGTGCTCATTTGTCCCCAGCCCCCTTCCTCTTTCAATCTAACAAATAATATAGTCTGTGGCATGGATATAGTAATGAATATCTTCAATGCCCATCAATGCCTTTCCTACTAGAGTGGTGGCAATTTCATCGTATGTATTATCACCGTTTCTGTTAAAACTCCCTTCCATTCACTGATGAATTTGCTAATTTTACACATAGTATTACTACATTTACAAATTATTACTACAAATTTAGGAGCTTAAAATGCTGCTCTTTCATGTTTGCATAGAATGAAAGTTCAGAACAATGTGGCTGAATTCTCTGTTCAATTTCCAGTAAGAATGAAGTGAAAATAGAAATAAAATTGCTGTATTGAAATATATACATGGTAATGGGTGTGTCAAACCTAAGCTAAGCAAATATAATTCCTAATTTTCACTATCTTCCTCTAAACTCCTTGTCTTATGCATCACCATCATATCATGTAATTCCAGTTACAATCCAAACATCACAGTTACACACAGTACCTTTCTTCTCCCATATTAATGTGTATGCATCAGAAAATCATGCTAGCTTTGTTTTAAAATATCCAGACTCTGACTCTTCTCATCACTTCCCCTATGTCTATTGAGATCTGAACTTCCCTTCTTTCACTGACTCGCCTTTCGATTGGATTTGAGATCATTCTGTTTTAAACTTACTAATCAGAGTAATTACATTAAACTTCCAATGTATTAAAATCTTCCGATGGGGATTTATCGTGGCTCCTAGACTAAAACATCTGCTTTTACTTTTACGATTGTCATCCTGTTACCTCTCCGACCTCATTTTTATACATTCTCACCACACGTCATTCTTTTCCCTTTCTCTAATTCTTATTGTTTAAGTGACAAATACAAGGACAGTGGGTTTGTCTCTCCCATCCACTCACCTCAAAATAGGAACTCTTTCAAAGTTAATTTATTCAGACTGTTTGGAACACAGAAGCACATCCCTATTTAGTGAATAAAGAAAGATATGAATTCTTTATAGAAAGCATATTTTTGAGAATATTTGCATTTCTGTTTTTATTGCTTTATTTTTAATCTCCACTGAAGCGTTTTATTAAGCTTGCTGCTTTGAAGATGTGTTAGAGTTCTCTGTTCTCCCCATACTATCCCATCACTGCCTCTAAAATTGCTACCACATAAAATTTAAAACCTAAATTAATGGTTTTGTATTTAGAGTAATTTTAGAGAAAAACACATAGAAAATAGGTTAAGTGTCATTAGTGTATCCATTATTCATTTGTTCAATGAATATATATTTTGCTTTAATTTATTTTGCATGAACTTTAGGAGCGTTATTTACTGTCACGTTTTCTCTTACTTTTCAGCAAAACCATGAGAAACTTCCCTCTCATTCTCTACAGCTTTCACTCACCTAAAGTAACAGAAAACATTTTGTCAGATGTCACCCAAATCCCTGATATGTGCATCTTTCCTGATTCTGATTCCAGTTCCTTACACTTGCTAAAAACTATAGAGATTCATTTACTTTTGTGTTCAGAAAAGTTTTAATTCATATTTTTCTCTTCTGTTTGCATTAAACTATTACTGGTAGCATTGAACTAACATATTTTCTCTTTTATCTAGCAGAAATAATAACAATAATAATAATAATAAAAAATTTCATATATATCAGCAAGTCATATAAAGCATCAACTGAGGCATCAGAGTGCTATTTTGCAAGGATCTCGCAGCCAGAAATGTGTGATTTATGGGAGTTGATCATGTATGATAGCAAATGAACTCTGTCATTGTGATTGAATTTTTAATGTTTTACTAGTTTAAGCTGAAGGCTTTGGGTATATTTAGTTAATGCATTAATGAAGAGCTATGGAAATTACCTGAATATAGACATTAATGTAAGCAGAATAGAAGAATGCAACATCCCTATAAATTTACTGTCATATTCTTCAGAGATCTCTGTTAGGAAGGTTATACTCAGGATGATGGAAAAGATTTGACAGTAATACTGAACAGACTGGTTTAACTCATTGTTTTAAGTTTAAGGTCCCCACAATGCACATTTGCAGAAATAGAAGGGAAGTTACTTAAGCCTTCATTCTGTGCTGTAGACATCTACTAAAGAAATGTCTAAGATACATACACAATTAATGATAAAGCTATTATCTGCACATCCAGTGTTTTAAGTTGTGCCCAAATCTTCATAGTTCAGAAAGACTGGGATGGAAACATAAGCAACACAGCTTCGGGCTGTTTCTGAATCCTTTGAAGATGTCAAAAGAAAATAAGAAAACTCTTGACAATTACTTCTCATTTGCATAGTCATTTGTGACTCCATTTATGTTCTGTTAGATTTATCTGAATTTAGACCATTACAGAAGACAATAAAAATCCCTATATTAATTTTTATTACAAATAAAATTATTAGCATAGAAAAAGAACAAAACAAGGAAGGAGAACATGAACTTTAATTATTACAAAAGTTTGATAGAAGCATACATTTCTGTAATAAATTTATAGGCTATGCAGTTTACATATATATATTACAATTTTGGCTTTCGTACACTACATTACTGCAACATGTTTAAACATTATCCCTTCTACAACATGATATACTACTTGAGATGTTTTCTGAACTATCTTACCTATTTTGAATTTTCAATTGATTGAAGGTTTCCTTTACTTCATTCAAACCAATAGCAATAGGTAGACTTTAATTGCATTTATCTGCTAATTTTGATTATTTTGATCTCAACATTATAGATGCTTCCTTTGTTAATGTAAAGATAGTTTCTGCTACATATTGAAAGTTCACATTCAATGAGTATACATTTTATTTTCTAAGTTTATTTGACCTTAATTATAGAAATGCTTCTTAATTATTATTTTCAGAAATAATATTGACCTTTGCAATGGTCGTTAGGGAAATTTAAATTCGAAGGTCAGTGCAAAATCTGAACCATCTTAATTGTGCTATGAGAAAGAATTTTAACATTCTTTTCAGTATTAAAACAAGAAACAGACTTTCGCTCCTGATCATTTACAACTGAGGGGGTATGATCTCACTAGAAGGGGGGCATAGTCTGGCAGATAAGAAGTAACCATTTAGCAAATGGGTGATTACCCCTCCCTCACTGTGGTTTCCTACTTTTATTACATCTACCTTTGAATATACTCTTATAACAAGACTCTAGTTTAACAGCTTTTTATCTCTGGCTAGGGGTGAAATACAATACCCATCAGGATGGAGTGAAGGGCATTGCAGGAGCAGCAAAACTGCAAAAGAAAATCAACGAACCATAATCCAGAACTTCAGAGACTCTATATCACCCACCTAGAAGGCCAGCTTAATTTCTCCCCATCCTGAAGCTCAGGGAAATTTGTGGAAGAGGGGGCGGTAAGATTGTAAGAGCACAAGGATGTGAGGAGCAATGATATGCAAGATACTCCACATAAGTTAGGGCCGAAGCAATCATAATTGGACTTTGCATGCCCTGTGCAATGTCCCACACACTATTGACCCCACAAAGTCTAGCATTTGCTAAAGGCACCAAGATCCTTGGAGGCAAGGAATTGACAGCCGTAGTAGTGTTCCTATGTTTAAGGGGAACACAAGAAAGGGTTCAGGGAAATGCCACTGGGTTCTTGTACATCATCGGAGAGGAGGGCCCAGAGGAGAGTCTGACATGCACATTAAAGGATTTTCCGGGGATTGGGGAGGAGGCACTGGTGGATGGGGAGGGAGGAATGAGGGGAGGGGGAGAAGGGGGGTCGGGGAGAGGAGGAGGGAGGGAGGGAATCGGTGTACCTATTAAGTTTGTATGAGCAGAAATAATAATAAAAATGTTAAAAGAAAAAAAATAAAACAAGAAACAAATTGGAGATTAGTTTTATGTGCTAATTTCTGACAGACACTTTTTTAATTTCTTTTTTTATTATTTATTCAATTATGCGTGTATGCGTGTGTGCATGTACGTGTGTGTATGTATGGCGTGTTGTAGAATCACGAACGAATTCGGGAATCACATGGATGCCTCCATCTCTCCTTGTTTACTCTGCCCGGGGATTCATAGGCTCCACCCTACCAGGACCAGAAAGGCAGCCCGCCCTCACTTCTTCCCGAAGTCTATACGTGGGGTCTAGGACTCAGATCCTTCTGCCTGCAAGGCAGAGGCTTAACTCCTGAGCTACCTCTCCAGCCCCAGACACTCTTTTCTTTAGAAGGTAAGAACCTGGCCATCACCAGTTTCAAGTGTACTGTACTTCAAGTGTACCTTGTGTAATGGAAAGTTACCTTTCCTAGATACAAATCTATTTGAGAAAGGGAGGGAGAGAGAGGAGAGGTAAAGAAGGAAGGACCTCTCAAGTGTAATTCAGAAATACTAGCATGAGATGATGTCAGAACAGCAAGGAAAATACCAAATCCACGGCCTTGTACTCTTTTCCTTTATTCTGTTATCTGTATGTTTTTAATATCGATTTCCCTCCCATTTCACTATGTCTGTAGGACATGAATCAGTCTGGAGAGAAATCAGTTGGATTAGAATCAAAGATTTCATTGACAAGATGAACTTCATCAGGACATATAATGAATGGGATATCAACTTGGGAGCAGATTAAAGAAGAGAAAATGTTACTAAATCTTAGGTGAGCTGTTTTCACAGCAAAGAAAATGCTAAATCAACACACGCCATTGAGTCTGTGGAGAATTCAAGAAAATATGGTCATTTTCATGTATAAATATTAAGACACAAACCTTCTGCTGTCAAGTAAGAAATCAGAACAAAAGATTTAATTCACTATTCTAGAAATACATTCCTGTGAAATAAAAATATTATAAGACAAATCAACTAAACAAAAATAAAGTGGAGAGAAGGACCATAGGAATTTTGCTATTATAATTCAAATCAAACCATCTTACTTACAAGAAGCCCTTTGTAAACATTAAGTCACTAAGGAAAAAAGTCTTAAACTACTGTGGTATATAAATAATATTTAGTAAATTATCTAGTAATATAATGAGAAAATATATGTTGTTAAACACTATATATTACAAATATAGACTGATCCTCCAAGTAGGAAAAAATGCACCTAAGACTAGAAAACTACCACCAGGAATTTAAATCTTATAGGTACTCTTTTCTTTTTATCTTTTTCTTTTTTCTTTTTTTTTTTTTAAGATTTCCAAATTCTAAGTTAAAATGATTTTGAACAAATTCCTGTCAGTTTGGAGTGCAATATCTATTGTTCTGAAGTGCCATCTGGCGCAGAAATCTCTACTGCAGAAAGTGCTTAATGACCATCGTGACTGACTGTTATAATGGATGCATGTCTGCTGCTCTTGCAAGATCTATGAGTAATTCTCAACCAGAAGGATGACAGTCACAAATCTCAACAGAGTGTTCGGTTATTTTCAATTCTCAGACCTTTTAAGAATGTGAAATTTAGCAAAGGAAGCAGACTGGTTACCAGAGCTAGAACAGGTCCTCATACATAATGAAACACTCCACAAACAAGAAAGGCACAATGCTGTGAGACACACTCTGGTTTCTAGTGGCATTGCTACATGAACTCATAGCTTGAAGCTAAAGAGGATTATTTATTTTTATTCAATTGTGCGTGTGTGGGTATGTGTGTGTGTGTGTGTGTGTGTGTGTGTGTGTGTGTGTGTGTGTGTATGAACCACGGGCGAATTCGGGATCCACCATGGACGCCTCCACATCCTCCTTATTTACTCTGCCCCGGGATTCACAGGCTCCGCCCTACCAGGACCAGAAACGCAGGCTGCCCCGTTTCTGCCCTGCGTCTCTACGTGGCATCTAGATCCCAACTCAGGACCTTCCACCTGCAAGGTAGAGGCTTAACCCCTAAGCCACCTCTACAATCCCAAGAGGATTACTTTTTAACTCACATTTTATCTGAAGAAACCAGTGTTGGCGCATACATTCTTCAACATCTTTAACATACATTCCTAAGAATCTGCACAGACATCAATTAGCAGTAATAGAAGGAAAAGGAGGAAATCAGTATAAAAGGCTCCAAAGCTTACGTATATAGTGAGATGCCTACAATACTGATATTTAACTTAACACTGTTGCTTGAATACATGTCTTGATTCTTCAAGAGAATAAAAAATTGTAAATCTCTATATGAACTATATCTTATATTTTTAAGGAACAGACAAATTTTATTTTCATTCGACCTCTGAATTTCTATGCTGACTGTGTAATACACTACTGTTTTTAGAATACAAAATATATATGTTGGGGTTATGATTTGTATCTGTTAATACTACTTCCTCTACTTAAACAATAAACTCAGTGTGCTATCTTTCCTATTGTTCTCAACTGAGTATATTTTAGATTTTCCAAGTGCCTATTAGGTTATTTAGTTGTTTAAATTTTTTTTATTTTTCTAGTATTACTAACATAATGAGTGGTTGTTTCCCTCCTCCTTCCTCCCTCTCTCCTTCTTTTATCGTCACCAATTCTTCCCTTCGCCTCCTACCCTCATGCCTGCCTACTTGTGTGGCCTCAGGTTTCCTCTCCAGTTGTATGCTGTAGTAGGGGTTCAATTCTCTGTGGTAGATTAAGTGGTCCCTTCTTGATGAGATCCAGTGATAGGAACATTCCCCTTCACCTGTCCAATCCTAGCCGCTAGTAAACTAGATACCTTAAACTGAAAAGGTATGCTTCATACTTCACACACTTTACTTAGAAGCCTAGCTCAGATCATAAAATCTAATTAAATTTATTCTGATATAAATCAAGTCATGTTGCTCTTTGCCTTAGTAGGCAACTGTCAATAAGAAAGAAAAAGATGATACTGCAAGCTACACTGAATTATTTACAATAATGCTGGTTAATTCATGCATGAAAACTCTCCATGTTATAAGAAATACATAGCCTGGTTGTAGAGAATGAGTGAAAATATGAATGTTCCTCCTTTTTTTCCTTCAAGAGTGGTCCTCTATAAACCACAAATGTTCAACAATGAATAGTGGTTAAAAAGACATGGCTACAGCTGCACAGACTGTGCCTCACAAGCCTGGGAAATTCCAGAGTGAAGCAAAAAAAAAAAAAAAAAAAAGCAATCCAGAATGATTCCTGAAATCACATGTTCCACAGGGACATATAGTGTTCTCTCTCTCTCTCTCTCTCTCTCTCTCTCTCTCTCTCTCTCTCTCTCTCTCTCTCTCTTCCCCTCTCTTTCTCACACACACACACACACACACACACACACACATACACGCACACACACTAATTAAACAAATGAGCTTAAAAAATTTAAAAAGACATGGCTCTCACCTAAAGGAACCCAAAGCTAGTAGTTATGTATTCTGAATCTTTTCTAGTTATGGGTAGTAGATGTGTGCATTTAAAAACCTCAGGTAGCTCTGCATTGCTGCCAACCCTATAGCTTTTCCAAAACACTGGTAAGCATAGCTGCATCACTTACCAAAGTGTGGACATGTCCAGGGTATAGATACAGTGCATCATTAGCAAAGGGTGCAATTTTGAGAGGTTAAATACCTCTACTCTTCATTTTGAAATAATTAGTTTTATGGCATATTCTAGAGAGTCATAGCAGAACTCTCTTCTGCATAAAGACCCAAAATTGGCTGGACAAACAAAAAGCAGAACACCAAAATTGAATCACACAGATATTCTGACTGTCACTGCTTAAATTTGAGCAATAACAGTCAATAAAAATTTAGGCATGTAGGAAATGTATGGAATGCTAATATTACTGAACTAGATCTGAATTTGTTAGCACCACCTCTTTTCCATTCAGTATCCAAGCACTATTCAGTATGATCCTGAAGAGAAGATACTGTGTCATATTCAATAACCACTGTTTAAAAGAATTAAAGGTCCTATACTAGAAGTGTAGCATATCTTAACAAGTCTAAAAATGCTTTTTAGAAATAAAAAATAACCTGACATACCTATTTTTTCTTAAATTCTGCATCAGAAATAAATAATATAAGAAATATTATATAAGAAATATTATATAATATAGTAATATAAATAACCAAAGAAATAGTAATAACCAATAGTTAATCTAATTACATTCATAAATACAAGTTTTAATTTTGTAAATATCCTTCATTTAAACATGTTTATATATTTTGGTATTATCAAATTAATTTTAATTTTTATTTCCATTTCCTTTTAGCATCAGGTATGAATAATATAGCAGTTGAGTCTTAGTCATTATATTTTATGACATTTTCTATAGATGTGAATAAACAAAAATTAATAAATAATTCTATTTATATTCACTCTATAATATTTTATCAGCATATATTATATATTCTCCATTAATAACAATATTCATAACTACATTAAGCTAAAAGGGACTATTTAGGTCTATACCAGCATGGAATTGCAAAAGTTTTCTATTTTTAGTTTGTGTGTGTGTGTGTGTGTGTGTGTGTGTGTGTGTGTGTTGTGTGTATGTTTTTGTATGTGGGATATGTGTGTGGGTGTATGCATGTGTGAATGTGTGTGGCAGAGATTAAATCCTGGGCCTTCTATGTGCTAGGCAATTCTGCTATATGGTACTATAACTTCAGTGATTAATTGGTTTTTATTTTATTTTTCATTAGTCAATTTTCCAGTACATTTTTCTTAGAAATAAATATTTATTATACTTTGCGAGTAAAGTGACTTATATTTTGTCAAGACTTGATTATCATTAACAATTTGAAAGAAACATATCTCAAACTGTATCATAATTGTTTAAAGAAATATTAGGTTGTATGAAAATGATAATCGTGCCTTATTGTGGTCTCCTTATGAGTGATCATCACCAGTCTGTACTTGAACATGCCATTGTGTCTAGTCAAAACAATATGTCTAACTTCAAAATTTCAATGATTGGTAATTATGTGCTGCATATATTTCACTCTAACAATATTGCATCATATTTAATAATGTTATTGAACAAAAGAAATGGTGATGAATTCCTAAGCACTGAAATCATCTGTTTTTATGTGCATACAAGAGAAAGTGAAGAACAGTTTAATTTCATGATTTTATGGCCACAATGTTTGCTTTCTAGAGACAACTTTATGCTATTCTACCAGTGTCTTCAATAATAAAGGGATAAGTCATGCTAGATTAGTCAAAGTGAGATTATGTACAAACGGTTCTATTCATAAATTTCTTATATGTATTAAGCACTGGTGTTGGATATTGAGTTTTGTTAGCCTAGGTAGCATGCATTGCATTGATAACAGAGGTTTTACCTAAATATTTCATGTAGTGCCTTATTAAGGAAATTTTTCTTTTCAAAGAGAGTATATTCAAGATATAGCTCATAGAAGACACATTTATATGATATTTACAATTCCTTGTAAATGAATTCATGAGTAGATAACACTGTATACCCACCCTCTTAATAGAGTTAATTGTTGTCCTCATGAAATTCCATTGAAAATTATCAAGAACAGATAAAAGTTTTTCCTCCCATATTTTATTTTTTTCCTAATCATACAACTCAAAAGGTACCTTGTCCTCTTCCTCCACCCTTGTCCCTCATTGCACCCTATTCTCCCTTTCCTCCCTCCCCCTTTTCCAGTGCCTCCCTCTTCCTCCCTCCCATCCCCTGGAGCATCCTTTTGTGTGAATGCTAAACCTCCCTCTGAGTCCTCAACTTTAGTAAGGGTTCAAGACTCAGTAGCATAGCCTGGAGACTCTTCTTGGACTCCACATTAGGAAGAGAACTCTGTTATGACTGTTTAACCCCTTGCCTCTAAGGATCCTACTGCATGAAGCCTTCTCTCCTATGATCCATTCTAAACTTTGGGGGGTCGTTGACATGTCAGCCATTGTGCAAGTTGGGCACAGCCCAATCCTAGCTTGTGTGGAGTATCTTGCATATCGTTGGTCCTCCCCATCTTTAGGCTCTTACAATATTGCTGCGCCCTCTTCCACAAGGTTCCCTGAGCTTTAGGAAATTTGGCAGGAAATGTATGGAATTAGAAAAAAATTATATTGAGTGAAGCCGTTATAGTTAAGTGCAGTATATACTTCCTAATAAGTGGATCCTAGTTCCAAACCCACTTAATGACATATTCAAAGGTAAATCTCTGTAATACACACTGTAATAACAAAGGATTATAAACAGGAGGGAAGGGGAAGGAGGACCTCAAAAGAAAGGAGATAGGGGGATCAAGCTTCAGTAGAGAAAATAGGCCATAGTCATATATTGCATGTTAAGTAGCTTGATAGTTGTTGAAGTTTCACTCTCACTTCCCTTCCTGATCACATGGGACTGAACAGATTTGATCTCACCAATCAGGGAGGATATAGAAACTGCCAGATAGTCCGTAACCATCTCCTCTTATATTAAGATCTTCCTTTAAACAGTCTTTTATCTTTGGCTACAAGGTGACCTTCAATACCAATCTGGATGCAGCCAAGGATAATGAGAAAACAACAAAACTGAAAACAACAAACAAATCATAATTCAGAACACCAAAAACTCAACATTATTCACTGGAGCAAGACCAGACAAATCTCTCCCCATCTTAAAGGACAGATATTTTTATAACAGACTTTATCTAAAATGGCAACATTATTGAATTTGAAAATAAGCTTATTATTGACATCTTCATGTACATATATGTGTCATAAGTGGGTATTTCTTACTTTTTAAGTGGTGCAACTTAAAAATGCATATCAATTAATTTGAAAGACTGGCTTTATTTGTGTTTGGGCTGTTATTTAGGATTGCATGCTATTAAAATATTCTAGTTTTGTCTACTCACAACACAATCTAGTGGCCAGGAGATAGTAGAAAAATAATTTTGCTATGGTGATCAAGCTGAAGTAATGGTAACAAATCCTAAATGTGTTGTATGAAAAAATATTCTAGCTTAACATAACAAAAAAATTTCAAAACAATTGTAAATTTATGAATACATACTTTTAAACTATAACAAAGTGCCTACCAGAGTGGACACTCCTGCTGTGGTCCAATTTATATGTTCTGATATTGCCGGTTGAGGACCAGAAAATTTGGATTTTTGAACTTGAAAGGGAGATTGCTAATTAGGAGGTATTCTAACTGGTGCATTTCTTATTCTTATTTTCCTCCATAATACGTAGAGGAATTTATTAATCATTTGGTTATGATATTCTTTTAGAATTTTGAATGGGATACAAGGGTAAGAGACAAAAATAAGGGTTCATCTACACATTGAAATAGACAAACTAACCTAATAGGTAACCTCAACACCACCAATGCCCACCTAATCATTGAAGATGAAGTGGGCTCATTTGATATGAAGTAAATTCACAGCATCACTTGAAAATTATGTGCTCTCCCTAACGGAGTTATTGTATTTCTGCAAAGGAGGTTTTCCTCTTTCCTTTCCTAGTGAGATTTGAAACATTTATTATTCTATGTCTCATAAATCCTGAATTGCTCTTCCTTAGCATCTGTTCTCTGAATGCTGGATACTGTAAACCATAAGTAAAATTATATAAACTCAGTGGCCAACTGAAGCTGTTGTTGATTCTATCTTGTTCAGTCTCTCTGGAAAGAGTTTGCATTGTTGCATTTCTCTTTCAGTTCATTATATGCTTACTGAAGAAGGACCCACCACATTTTGGAGGGGTACAACCTATTTTGCATTATTGTTTCAATTCAAATTTCTTGAACAATACCAATGCTAGTGGAAAGTGCTTCTGCCTTTTAATTTCAGTGTTTTTTTTTCTCTTTTTCTTGAGATTACCTAACTAAAGGTCACACAGACTTTTATTCTCTTGCTCAATTTGTAGG
Source organism: Typhlomys cinereus (assembly GCA_023101885.1). NCBI lineage: Eukaryota > Metazoa > Chordata > Mammalia > Rodentia > Platacanthomyidae > Typhlomys > Typhlomys cinereus. The sequence goes on along the minus strand of JALPQD010000046.1, from coordinate 8,970,677 downwards.
CTCAATATCCAGCCCAGCATTTCCAAACACTGTAGTCAGCTGCTGGCCTAGGTCAGCCTAATCTATTATTTGGCCAACATCCCTTGCATTTTCTATATAGACCTTCATTTCATGCCAAAGTTTAATGGTTTTGCCATACTAGCCTTAAAGAAGTTGGCGAGTTCGATCTCTCTTATTCACACAACACATGCAAGTTTTTCTTTACAAGACTATTAATGTTATTAAGACATTACCACAATATTTTAAATTTACTTCAGAGGGGTTTTCTTGAAAAGCATAAGTATATTGATGTTAAACCAGCAATTATTGATAAATGTTTCATCCCATCATTTAAACTGAAGTTTTTAAATCTTCCAGTAGAGACTTATGCATTGGCATTGTCCATTAAAAGTTAAAAATTCTTGGGGCTGGAGAGGTGGCTCAGGGGTTAAGCCTCCGCCTTGCAGGCGGAAGGTCCTGAGTTCGGATCCCAGATCCCACGTATAGACGCCAGGCGGAAGCGGGGGCGGCCTGCGCTTCTGGTCCTGGTAGGGCGGAGCCTGTGAATCCCGGGGCAGAAGGAGGTGGAGGCGTCCATGGTGGTTCGCGAATTCGTCCGTGGTTCTACACAGACACATACACATACACACACACACAGACACACACGAGCGCGCACATACACACGCACATGCGCACAGTTGAATAAATAATAATAATAATAAATTTTTAAAAAGTTAAAAATTCTTCACTGTAAGACTCTCAGTAAAGTAGGTGTATCTATTCTTTTTAAGTTATATGAACACATAAATTGGTCTCTTCTAATACAACCATCTTACCAATACACAAGAACATTTTATGGATTTACAAATTCATGCCAAAATCATTCAGTGTAATAATAAGTTTCTATCCTTATGACAGAACATGTAATAAAAGGAAGAAACCATAAAAACCATTTTAATACTGTCAAACTGTCTAAAGCGGTTTTTGAGTGGTAAAACTATTGCTGTGCACTTTCATGAAATGAATTTGGTTTTAATAGCGCAAGGCTCTTGGGATCTTTGGGTTGTCTGATTTAGAATGCTAACCTGAGCAGTATTTAAATTAAAGGTTGAAATAACTTAGTTATCCATGACATTTTACTGCGGTGTTAGTGCCATGGATGTATAATAGATTATTAAAATATTTGTTTTCCCAGTGGAATTTTGTTTCTGGTGTTTTGATTGTGATAGGAGCAGTAATCCTTCAACTTTTCCATTGGGTGTAGTAAATTTTTTCTGAGTAAATGAGAATCAATTATATATTACTTAATAGCTGAATAATTTTTAGTCACTGCAGTACAGGCAAGCAGCTGACAAGACATTTCTTTTTCCTGTTCCTTTTCATTATTTCTTTTAATTTTCATTATTTCCTATTTTTATGCTAGACTACACAACTTTAGTTTACTGTATTTGGACCATGCCTTCTATTACAGTTTTCAAAATACCTTGTGGGTGAGTTTGGCTCCTGTAAATGGATAAGAAACAGACTAATACAATTCATTCAGCTATTACTGAAGTGTTTAATGATAAAATATAACTTACTTCTAGTGCAAACACAAGAAATATGGATACATGTATTTGTGCGCACACACACACGCAAACACACACACACACACACAAGCACGCACACATGTTTCTTTTCTACAGCACTTTTCAATAAATACTTACTTTGTAAATCATATATTCTCTCCAGAAACAATTTATTGTTTTTTCCTAAGTAAACAAGTGTGCAATCTTCTTAATCTGTAATTATACAAATACTTTTTCTAATCAGTGTATGTCTATGGATATTCAGATATAGGTGATAACTTTCATTTGCAAATTAGACTTTAGGAAAATTTTTGAATAATTATATAGTTGTCATTAACCCTAAGCAGAATTGTGGAGGATTACCTAATTGATTGGGAAGATCCAGCCTATAGTGTGTAGTACTAGTCTCTGTGTAGTACCAGAGGATGGAGCGAATTGGTTTGATAGCTTGACAGACTTGCAAGTGAGACAGTATACATCATTCTCAGCTCTTTCTGTGAAGTACTGTGGCCATTGGTGTCAACCCTGCTGCCTGCTCATCAGCTGTAAATGAAAATCCCGAGCAAAATAAACCACTTGCTCCCTTAATTTACTTGGATTCTGAATTAATGCATCAATGAGAAGATGAAACTAACACAAGAGGACTGAGGATTGTGTATGTTTTCCTAAAGAATGGATATAGACATAGATTTGATTAAGAAAGTGCAATGTTTTGTTGACAATGTTTAAATATTTCCCTAATGCTTACTTGGAAGAAGAGTGAAGAAGATGGGCATCAATATTAATGTTATATATGTGAACGGAAGAGAGAAACAAAGAAATGGATATGGATAAGAAAATAATGGGAAGAGGGAAAGAGAAGAAACTTGAATCAGAGAGTGATGGTTGCCACGGCCTGAGGAAGCAGCAAGTCTGGGGTATCTCTTCAGGAAGCTCATTGCACAAAGGACATTCTAATATTTATAGTCTTTCCTTCCTGGTGATTAGTAATTTTTGAATTATCTGACACTGTTCACGAAGTACAAATGTCCAATAAACACTGAAAGAATATTCAACATCAGTACTTATTACAGAGTTAAAAAATTACATTATGTCAATTCAGTCAGAAAGATAGTTACAAAGAAAACAGATTAACCACAACTGCTTATAAGGACTTTTCCAGAAGGTTATACTTACACTCTGCTGGTTAAGAGTAAACTGACACAATTTCTGCTGTATAGAGGTTATTATAAAAGGTAAAAGTACAATTGCCACAAGACTCAAATATACTGCTTCTTAGTATTTACTTACATGACTCCAAATCTAAAGAAACACATATGTATCAATGTTTACTATAGCACCACTCTCAATAACTAAGTCATAGAACTAAACTAGGTGTCTGTGAACAGAAGAATGGATAGATGAAATGTGTTTTATTTACACAATGGAAGTTTTCAGTTTTAAAGAGTAAGGAATATATACTACTTTTAAGAAATGGATGCAACAGGAGAAAATCATTAAAAACTTAAGTCAAACAAAAAATATTGCATGTTTTCCTTCATTTTTCAGGCCTTAGATTTTTATAGGTGTATAAAGTCATACATATGCTGATGCCATAAAAATATAAGAGACAATGTTTGTGGGACAAATGATAACATTTGGAGAGGGGGGTAAGCAAGGACGAGTAAGGGTATGAGGAGATATGTAGATTGCATTATGTACATGCATAAAGTATGTAACCTCATATAATAATAATAACAACTAAAAGATTAAGAAGAAACTTAAACAAGTAACAAAACCAAACAAGGGCTCTTATAGGTATAAGGATTTTGAGATTTTGTTTCTACTGACAGTTCTTTTGTGTGGAGAAATCAGTGTAAAAAAGAGTCTAATGGCTACCAATTTGAGATAAGTTGCCCTATATCCTACTGTTTTTTTTTCTTATTCACAGTTAAATGACCAAAATAATGAGTGCTTATTAAAAAAACTTAAATAACTGATTAACACTAAGAATGATTTTAATGGATTTTTAGCAATACTTTCAGAATGTTTACACCCAGTTCAATGTTAATATATTAGTTGTAATGATGTGAAAATGGTTTGGACATCTCAAAATAGTTTGGATTTTATTTAGAAGATAAGTAAGTGTCAACATCGCAAAGGATAAGAGTGACAAAGAAAATTTTCCATTTTTATCTAAAACACTATTAGATATATTTTTAAATTCAAATAAATTGTCAGTTAAAGGAACTGACAGTTACTTTTTGGGAAAAACCATGATGAGTTATTTCATTCACCATGGGTTTCTCAATTTAGGACTCTATTTTCCAACTTCTTAAATTACCTTTTTATGTAAGACATGATAAAGAGAGCAGTTAAATATGAGTATTCAGGAAGATTTTTGTTTCGCTATTGATGTGGTTTTGAAATTAGACTCTTGCATTGAAAAGTATAGAATTACATAACCAAGTACTTTGCAAACAGAAGTGAATGATTATGATCCATTGACTGGAAGTTCATTACCAAACATCGGGGTGGTAAAAATACACTAACTAAATTCTTTATATTACTAAATTTTGAACATTAAAGGTATTTGATAACTCCCCTATTTCTATTTCAAATATGTTATTTATAGCTAATTTAACAATGCAATATATATGCTTCTTATAGCACTCATAGCTCACTTTCATATTGTTATCTTTTTTACCTCAAGGACAGAAATGAATCATGTTCTAATGGTTCTATATTTCCAATTCCTTAATGGCCTCTGTGCCTCCAGTTTCTGAAGTGCCCTCTAATTGTGCTCCATTAAGATTTTTGTCTTCTCTACATTTCAAAAAGCATTAACTGTCTGTGCCTCTTCTGTAGCAAATGTCAGTCTTTCCCTATGCCTATTTTCCAAACCTCAAAGACAAAAATGAATTATATTCTAATGGAATTCACAACTCCAGTTTCAAACTCATTGTTATTTTGATGTTTTTCTGTTCCCCATACCCAACTTTACAAATGTTTGAGGAAATAAACTACAGCAATAATTTAAAATATTAGAATGAAACAAGGCCTTCATTAATTCAACATATGAGGACAATAATATGTTCAGATCATTAACTTTCTGAGAGACGATATAAAGCAGTAACTTGGACAGTTATCAATATTTTTTCATGTAGACAGAGAAAAGTGAAATGTGGTGCTTCCCTTATTCATCTAAAAAAAACTTCCATAGAAGCCTAGAACCGAAAAGAGCTGCAGTGATTTTGTGTGGGGGGACAAAGGGCAGGAGTAAATTGTCTTGGATTACATTCTCACTTTGGACATTCAAGACATGGATTATGTTTACCACAAAAAGGATCTGACAGTGAGGGAGAGATTGAGTTTTGTCTTACCATGTAAAGTAGTTCAAATAATTCTGCCATAAAATGATAGTATTACTAAAAGAGATAAAATTCTAGGTGTGGAGATCATACTAAGTACTTTCTAGAATTACTACAACTGTGAAGAGGGTAGCACACAATGAAGTTTAGCAGAAACTATAATACTGCCATCACTCAAGTAAGAATTACATTTTCTCCTCAAGTTTTCACCACATCTGGTTTATTCTCCATAGGACGATGAAGATATGTCTAGTAGATGAATACAGGCTATTATACAGGAACAGAGAGAGTACAGTAAACACTGGAATTTTCCATCTTGTAGGAAATTCCAGTTGAAGAATGGAAGATTTAGTCAAACTTAAATAATAGGTTTAATGATTAGCACAGGAAATTTCCATGAATTACCATTTGAAGGTGAGTGGTAAGTTGCATCACTTACGAAGGAGTTGATATAACAGGAGAAAAGGTAAAAGTTTATTTTTCTCTCTTTCTCTCTGTATGTGTGCATGTGTGTTTGTGTGTGTGTGTGTGTGTGTGTGTGTGTGCGTGTACTTATGTAGGTGTGGGCATACTCAGCATGGATCTTTGGAGAGAACACAGACTTATTTTGAATATTTTTTTTCTATAGTGCCCCACTTTTTATTTTGACATATGGTCTGCCTGAACTGCCCAGAATTACCCAGTGCTAGAGTTACAAACATGTCATCACATCAGGTTTGCCCATGGTCTTTGGAGATACAAACTATGTAATCATGCGTATACAGCAAGCATAGCATCCACTGAGCCATCTCATCACTACAAAAGACTGATAATTTCATCCATGGATATAAATAAAAGAAATTCTAACTTCAAATGTAACTGGAAAAAGTTTCATTGGAAAATATTACTGAGACTTAATCATAAGTCACAATAATTCATTTTAGAATACAAATATCCTATATTTATAAAGTAGGTAGTGATGGACAAAATTAATAACTTTAAAAATTGTTGTATAAGTTTGAGGCTGCAACTCACTAGTAGAAAATATGATTAGCATGCAAAAGGCACTAAGATCAACTCACAGTGCTATCAGAACTGTGTCCACAGAAAAATGTCCACATGGTGGACTGTTTTGTTGGGTAAATTCAAGTTTTCATCTCTGCTAGAGAGAAAGAGAGAGAAAGAGACTTCTATTTCTTTTAAAGTCTGACATCTTAACAATATGTAATGCTTTCCAAATTGTTTTATTCTTCAAATTATATCCTCGGAGTTCCTTATTGAAGGTACCACCACTACTGTTTTGTTTCTTACATTCAATTATAGGTTTTTCTGGAATTTTTCATTAAGATATTTCCGTGAAAATTTTTACGGTCCATTTCTCAAGAAATGAAATTCAAACCACATGATCACCTTTAAACTCTAAAACTTATGAATATGGTAACATATAATAACATTATCTCTCTTCTTATTACATGTTAATATCAAAGAATAATTTTATCACTCACTTTTGGCATCTTGCCACTGAGGTCTTGACTCTGTCCTATATTGCTGGAGTCCTCTAGCCAACACTCAGAAAGAATCAGTATGAATTAGATTGGCTTCATTGAGTAACAAAAATTGGCTTGCTTTCCAAATACAAAATGCACCAGCTAGCACTTTCAGTTGCTGCACTGTAAAAAAGATCAACGAGTTGATAAGTGACTTCAAAATGTTAGAAATATCTTGAGATGCCAAGAAAAGGAAAAGGAATTATTGGAATGTAGTTTACCTTGAGAAATATCTTATATAATTTCACTTGTATTTCTAATGTATCCTTGTTTCAGTAATAACAAAATGAAATAATTATTTATTTGAGCAAATGCAATTACTAGGTCTAACTCAATTATAATTAATATGTTGTAAAATTATGTAACATATGTCAAATGAAAAGCTAGCATGAAAAAATCCCAATATTGTAGATAACACAGCAGGAGCATGTATCTAAAGTTATTATTTCTATAGTATGCAGGTTCAGTGACTCTCCATGACTTGTATTTCAGAGTTCAGAATCAAAATGAATGTTGGTTTCTCTGGGAAGCTGGCTCCAGACAAGGATTATCATATAATACATTAAATTAAGACTGTTTGCAGCATCATCACTTGTGAAAAAGTGAGGAAAGCACGGCTTGGACTGCTTCTGATGAGTTTACTAAACTTATGGAGAGCTGTGAAGTTGGGAGTGCTTGTCAGCATTGTCTCAAGCTAGGTGAAAAGAGAAGCACTCCATACGCTCATATAACCTCACTCAAACCTTTTGCACAGGCTGCACCCAGAAGGAGGAGGTAATAAGGGTATGTACTTCAATCAAGGTCAGGGCAATATAGTTCCTTGGGAAACCTCATTTCTGATCCTACAACACTTAGAACCAAAAGGAATTAAGTTCCTTGGTGAGACAAGAAGTAGTGTAAGTGGTGGACTAGAGTATCTGTGACAAGATGAGATGGATTGTTTTAGTTAAACTTCTCTTTGAAAATATTAGTAATCAGGGGCTGGAGAGGTGGCTCAGGGGTTAAGCCTCTGCCGTGCAGGTGGAAGGCCCTGAGTTCGGATCTTATAACTCACATATAGATGCCATGCAGAAGCGGGTGGCCTGCGTTTCTGGTCCTGGTAAGGTGGAGCCTGTGAATCCCCGGACAGAGTAAACAAGGAGGAGGTGGAGGCAGTCCATGGTGGTTCCCGAATTCGCTTGTGGTTCTACACACACACACACACACACACACACACACACACACACACACACACAATCGAATAAATAATAATAAAATTTAAAAAATATTAGTAATCAATCTTTAAAACTGTTGGAACAAAAATAAAGCATATAGAGATATCAACTTTTAAATAAATTTTCATGATAAAAGCTCAAAGATACACTATTTTTCCTGTTCTAATTATTTTTTTTCAGTTCCAACATTTTAATAACTGACATTTTAATGAGAGAACATTTTACATTTATCTATGAGATATTTTAAGGTAACTTTTAACATCTGTGGGGACAAGGATTGGAGGTTATAGTTTAAAAGTGCTATGTTTTTGTGTCAAGTTGACAAGGGTGGAGTGTCATAATTAGGTATTAACTTGACAGTTTAGAGTTTGAACTCTGGGTACATTTGTAAAGAATTAGTTGGTTGAGTTAGGTTCAGGGCAGACTTGCAGAAGATTGTCTAGTTGATGGGGAAGGCCCAGCCCATGGTGAGTGTAATTAGGCCCTGGAATAAAATATAGACAGCTGGTTGAAAAAGTTGGCATCCTTGTATACAGTTGGCCAGACATGCTGGTCTGACAAGTAAAGATTATCCTTCTCTCAGCCATTACGTAGAGATGGTGTGGCCAGTTTCTTCAGGCCTAATGTTGGTGCAAGCTGGACTGAGAATTGTAACCAGTAATCTTTTTTTTTTTTTACCTTATGTGCTTTATAAAATATTTGGAATTGGGTCATGGAGCCTTTGAAGGTATACCAAAGATTAATAATTATGGTTTTAGAGTAAGTTGTGTAAAGTCAGTGTTTCTAGAAATAACTAATTTTAGTGTCCGCTATCTAGTTTGGTTATTTCTGATTTAATACTAGACCTATTGCATTAAAAGTTATAGCAAATTACTTACATTGCTATTCTCAAGAGCTTTAATAGATGAATTTATTTTGTATCACACCAAATTATTTCATAATATGGATCCAGCAGCAAGATTAAATTAATCTACTACAAGTGTAAGAATCAAACCACACATTTCTTTTATACAATTTGACGATGCAATTTACTTATATTTAATTCAAAGCAACATAGAAAAAAGAGTTGTCGAAATTGCTAATTGGGTAGTGATAACAAATTCATAAGCTCAAAATTGAATAGCCATATTTTTATAGCAAGATCTGCTATATTAACTAAAAAATCAGACATTACTGAAGGGTGCCTTCATAACATTAGGAAAACAACTCTGAGCTATAGTATTGTCACTGATGAAAGCCACCTGCTCTTCATGATGGATATTGACTGAGTAACCTGTGTTTGCAGTTTGTTGCTGTAGAACATTATGCATGAAAAAACAAAAGAACTAACATCTCATGTAATGCCATTGAAAAAACTGGGGCTATAAGGATTGGCCTGTGTAGGCAATAATACATTCCTTCAGTCTGTTGGGTAAACAAGTTGGCACTGATTCAAAATTATAATACTAATATAATATCAAACTGCATTGCTACTGGGAAATTCTAAAGCAAATGTTTCAAAAATAACTTTGTTTAATCTGAAAGGTGTCTACAAACTGGAAAATATGGGGTTATTTTTCTATGGTACAAAATTTAAGAGGTGGAGTTGCAAATGTTAACTGGGTCGTATGGTGTTTGCAGATACATATCGCTTCTCCAAAATTTTCCTTGCCCTGACCTGACATCTGGATTGAGTTTGTCCTTCGATGATTGAATGTTCCTGACATTTCAGAGAGAATAAAGTGTTTACAGTAGAATTTAAACTTGATCTAAGTTTGGGTAAGTTTTCAAAAGATTCTATAGGACTAAAGTGGAAAATAATTTGTTGCAACTTTTATTTTGTTTCATTCTGTTGTACACAACTGTGTTCTTCCAACATAGGCAGGAAAATACAAGACTTATTTTTTTCCCAGTACAAACCTATTTCATTTTATCTATTGGAGGAACACAATGTAGGAGGAATTTTTACTTTTATTTTCTTCAAGGAAACTGAGTACAGTTTCAATACCTCTTAAATAGCATTCAGTTATGAATATAGCTGAGATTCTCTGTTCAAAATTTGACAATAATAGAGAAGATGCTTAGCCAGCTGCTCAGACCAGTTTGCCTCCAGTGTTCGAAACCGAGTGATGTTCGCTTATAATTTTATCTTACTCAGAGCATCAACTTCATGACTCTGTCCAAGGACAATGAGTTCATTCTTTAGCTTACTAATTTATAATTAGAAATCCAGAAAATCAATTTGTAATACATATAATACGATTAAGCACTTATGCTGTTTCTAATTTTTCCATATGTATTTGAATATAAATTACGAAACTTGTGAGAATATCTTATTTCAAAAATATTGCTATTTTGGAGAGAATCATGGACTTTTTTAAACATGTGTGGCTATGAGTATGCACATGTGTGTGCATGGGATGGGGCTTGTGGAAGAGGGAACTACGTGTGACTGACTGGAGACTGTTTTAGTCAGGGTTCTCTGGAAGAACAGAATCCACACAACACATAGATATATACCTTTATCTAATCAACTCACATTAAAAGCAGTGACATTCAAAATAGCCACCTGTAACTGCTTCATTCTTGACCAGAATGTCTCACAAAGCTGAACGATCCAAAGAAGGTATCTAGCCTCTATTTTGATGGAGGGTTAAATAGGCCAGATTCCTATATCAGTGATGAATAGCAGTGAGAACAACAACAAGGTAAGAAAGGTGAAGTGTAGAGTTAGTCAAGGATAGAAACAGTAATGACAGCAGCAACAAAGAAGATAACTATTCTGTAAGAGTGAACTCAACAGCAAGTCAACACAGGATAAGGGAAGACCAAGAACCTCCTCCCCACACTTCCATTTACCTGGCTCACCACTGAAAGCATGATCATGAACTTTCACATCAATTAAACAAGCACCTTAATCTATCATAACAAAGTTAGAGGATGACATCATGAATCTTCCCAGATTGATCTACTTTTTTAGCTTTTTTCTGAAGTTTCCCAAATTCTGTTTTTCAGTGCCAGAAGTACAGATTTCTGTTATTTCTGCAAAGTCAGGTACTTCTGCATTCAAGGGCAAGGCTTTAACCCCTGAGCTATCTCTCTAGCCTTAATCATGATTCTTTTTTAAACTGGAGTATGTATCTAGTAAAGTGGTTTATCTCTAGAGTCACAGACATTTTATCATTATGTAATTAATTTGTGCTAGGATGCCACTATGCATAATATTGACAATTTCCATTTGTTTTAAAAAGCTTTAAATACTTTTATGTGGAATTTTAAAGAATGTCCATAGAATACTTTGAGGAAACACAGAGACCCTCCGGTCTTCCTCACCTTATCCACAGGCCTCTAAAGCAATATTATCATTCCTTTTGTGCTCATTTCTACTGAAGGCAAACTAAGTAAACTTTCTCAGGCAAAATTTACTGGTAGATTCAATTTGAAGAATGCACTCGGTTTGTAATGCTATTGACTATGTATAAAATACATCTACTCTATTAGTTTTTTGTTGACCTCATCAGCAAGTTTCAAGAAAAAAAACCAACAAACTATAATTCAGAACATCAGAGACTCTATATCAACCACCTAGAACCAGACCAGCCTAATCTCTCCCCATCCCAAAGCTCAGAGAAATTTGCGGAAGAGGGGGCAGTGAGATTTAAGAGTCTAAAGATGGGGAGGAGCAACGACATGCAAGATACTCCACCACACAAGTTAGGGCCAAAGTAATCATAATAGGACTTTGCATGACCTGCGCAATGACCAACAGATCATTGACCCCTCAAAGTCTAGCATGGATCACAGGCACTAGGATCCTTAGAGGCAAGGGATTAACAGCCACAATAGTGTTCCTATACTAAAGGGGAACACAAGAAAGAGCTCTAGGCAATACTACTGAGTCCTTACACCTCATCAGAGAGGAGGACCCAGAGGGAAGTTTGACATGCACACTAAAGGATGCTCCAGGGATGGGAGGAGGGGGGCAATGGGAGAAAGGGAGGGAGGGTGGAAAGGAAAGAGGAAAAGGGGGGAGGGAGCTAAGGGGATCCAGGGAAGGGTGAAGGGAGGGTGGGGAATGGAGTACCTATAAAGTTTGTATGACTGGAAAAAATAAAAAAAAATACTTTCTGGAAGCTTTACTTCACAGGTGAAGACAGTCCTTTGACACTTAATATTTTCCTTATTTCAATTTCTAAGGCTACATTTTCATTCTTTTCATGATAGAGTATAATATGCTAACTGAATATAGGTTTCAATATATTCTTTCTCATGTACAAAGCAGGTATAAAGAAATCATGAAAGACCAAAAAAGAAAGATTTAAATAAAAATGTTTCTACAATTCCTTCTAACTAATGTGAATAATAATTAGAAAAAATATGAAAAATATTTTATAAAACTTTTTGTAATGTTCAATGTTCTTTGGTCTCATATCTAATATTCAAATACCTCTATACTTACAATAACGATACCTCTATACTTACAATAACGACATTAAGTCTTTCTTTTCAGTTGTTCTGTCTGTAAGTTATTACAAATTAATAATATATTAAGAATAATTCCATAATAATAACATAATAATATAATGTTACTAATAAGATATATATTTTATAAAATACATGTATGTTTATATGTTATCATAGAGCTAAGTGCATCAAATATACAAATGTTGGCTGCAGTTACATTGTGTTCCAAACAATGTATTCTACCTATATTTAAACATAATAGCTGATACCTCTTTCTTAACAACTTTCTAAAAGAACATTGGATTCACATTTTGATAGGGAGTAGGTGGTGAATAATTTAGTGACATCTCACAGGAAAATACATCGCTTTTATAGAGTCAATGTACATCATATTCTTCTTCCTTTTCTTTCTTCCTTTATTACTTCCGACTCTTCTTCATCAATCTTTTTTATTCAAGAATATTCTCTTGGATAGTCTAGACCTTTTTAATTTGTCACTTTTTTCTCTTAAAACTCTTTATAATTAATTTTAAAAATGATATATTTGTTAACATTTGTGAATTTATCTTGTTTATACTTCATTCCAGAAAAGAACATAGGTATCATTTTGGAGACAATTATTCATAAATATTTTCTCTGAAATAACTATAGAAAATTCAGGAAAAGCAATTATTAAATATAACAGAAGTTCCAGGATGTAAAAAAAAAAAAGCTATAAGCAGCATACCTATTAGAGAATTACTTTCTCCTTATTGGTAAAAATTAGCTATGATAATGATAATATCATGCACTGTATATACTTACAAACTTGACATTTTTCTTAGAGATTTTCTAATACAAAATAAGATGCTTGGTATATAAATATTATGCTATTCATATCTTTGTGTTGTGTGTATATGTAGGATTATATACAAAATGAGAATAGCAAATATTCTGTTTTCTACTATGGTGTTCTTTGGAAATTTAATAAAGACATTAATATAAAAATGTGATAAGTTAATTTCAGGGTTGAACTTATTAAATAGTATTTGAACTCTCAAGAAGTGTAATCATATCTTAAGATTTTATACAATCATATTAGATTAAGTAATGAATTAAAGTGAGCAGTTTAATGCCCTTGTGGGCTTAATATATTTAGTGTTATAACTTAAGGGCAACTGTTTTCAAATATTTTATTTTAATGTCTAATCGGATGCATGATTGATGAATACACTCTTGCTACTTGGCTTAAGCAACGGTATAAAGTGTAATAAATATGTGTTGGACCTTCAGGGTTATTCTTTTTCTCGTGTTATATATATTAGAAAGTAGTACAACCTTCTTATGCTTCTTAGTGAGCTACTGGAAAGATGCATAGTGCTTTCTCTGTGAGCATAAGCAATTCAGCTATACACTCAAGCAAACATTCTTTAAGTTTACACTCAACTCAACCATTTACTAGTCACCAGAAGACTACTAATGTCTCACAAGAAAGGGTATAGGAATCCAATTCCTTTCAGCAAGTATTTGTATTTCCAAGTCAATTGTGAGAAGCTTTACAAAAGACTTAATGTTTGGTGAATGTATTTATGTTATAGTCTTTAAAAAAGAAGTTTATTTTTCCATCAATGCAAATAATTTGCTTAGCATTATGTTTATTTTGAAGATGCTAGCAAAATTTCAAAAAATAAAAAAGAACAACACCTCTAGAGAATTCTACAGGATTGTTCAATTTGTTCTGCATGTAGGGAGAGGAAGAGCAGAGTTCCAAAAAAAGGGAGATACAGAGGAAAATGATTTTTAGCATGGGCATTTGCTTCATTAGTTAAATCAATCGTTCCTTAATGAGGGAGACTTTATCTTTTAACAGTCAAACGTGTATTGTTATGGTTCACAAGAGATGTATCATGCCAGATAAACGCTTAGTTGTGAAGACAGGGTACCAATATAGAAGTGATCAGAATTGGGATTTCTGCCTCCAACAAAAAAGGAAATCTCTGTCCCAAACCTATTCATGTTTCTTTCTGCTCCTTAGACATCTGCAGATGAGCAGTTTTGCTCTATTCATTGATATGAGCATCCTTGGTCCAATCTCACTTCAGTGGCACCAGCCAATTACAGATTGGAATATAAAGAGCCAAATAAATCTTCCATTCTCTTTTTCTTTCCCCTTCCTGAGATATCTGCTCACATCTAGTGCTTGCATTTGAAGTATTTTTCTCATATTCATCTCTATTGCCTCTGTCACATTATTTGGTATGAGAAAACAAATATATGCATATAAAACATATGAATCCACTTAAATAACTAAGGACATTGTTGATATTCCTCCCACTATTGTAAGATATTGTATATCTTACAATAGCATTTCGTGTTGTCATTGCATTGCAGTCTTTAGTATTGATAACTTTACAGGTACAAGCCCAAGCTCAAATTGGAAAAGCTGAACTATTCAGAGAAGATTCATATGTATTTTTCCCAAAGGTAAACACCATTCTTTTACCTTGATCCACTCAATACAGAAAGGTGGCTTTTTAAACAAAGATACGAAGCACAAATAACCAAGGGAGCTCTTACAGAACACATGCTGGTGAAGCATCTCAAAATATTGATCTCAAAAAAGCAAATGGAACAACACATTGATCTGAAAAGAAGGAAAACAAGTGAAAGCAAGAGAAGAGAGACACGTACCTGTCCCAACCAAGAAAGTGCATTTTGCAGTGCAAATTGAAGCAGGACTGTGAAGATGAAAGTGTAGAGAGATTGTAAGATGGATCTGAGGGAATTTTGATTGATATTTTGAAAATGAACACGAGTACCACAAAGCGGAAAGTTTTAAGGAGATCTCTAGAAATAGGAATTGTTCCTAATAGGATGAAATTTAATTTGGATATGTGCTTAAATGTAAAAGTCTTGAGAATGCCCTCTGGTTTTACTAGATTTAAGTTTTGCTAAATATACATGGAAAATATGAAAAGTGGTAAACATGGCCCACTTGTAGGTCTTTTCCTGAAACTAACTGCCAGAATTCTTTTGAGCAGAGTCATTGGACAAACAATTTGAAAAATTGTCTCCATTTTGAATTTTCCATTATGCTTGTCATAATAATTATACTTGACAAGGAACATCTCAGACTATTAAACAATGACAGAGTAAAAACCTGATTTCTGAAGGGTGAATAGAAATATATTGAACCTCATATCATGGATATGTTATCCTTTTGGATATCACCACCTGCTCCATTGCCTAGTTCTACATGACTGGCAGTCATTCCAGCAAATATTTTCCTCTTTTTCTCCTTACTTCCTTGTCCCATTAAATAATTACATGTAACCAGTAACTTTGTCCTCATCATTTTTCTAACTTATACTTCAAATCTGCTTAGTTCATATACATATAATTGATCCTCTTCTTTGTCCATTGTCCTTCAGTCTTACAATCTATTTCTTCTTTACATGATTAAAGAACAGACCTTTTAACTTGTCTTATTAAGCACATTCACACTCATTTGAACTATTCCAGAAATGTCATGCTTATAAGAACCATATTGTCCAATGCGATAGCAGATCTCATCTAGGTTTTCTGGACATTTGTACTTCAAGCAAATTGAAGTGAAGAGCAAATGCAAAATTCACACTATATTTCAAGACTTCATAGGAACAGAAGACAAAATATCAAAGCAGTATATTTAATTTTGATCAATGATTTGATGCTATTTTGAAGTTTTGGCATTAAAATAAAGTATGCCATTAGACATTATTTTAGTGTTTCCTTTTCCTTGTTATCAATGTGCTTGTGGTTTAATATCTCATCCAAATTGTGTTGTAGGCTTATTTGGTTACCATTACAACATGAGGCCCACAAGAAATTTAAAAGAGAGTATTCCTTATTCAAATTTGAGAAAATAGCTGTAATTATGCTAAGTGTGACATCTGAGCTTCTCCCAAGACTTGATATATATATATGTTTTGCTATTACTTACATTATTTAATTCATTTTCCCTCTAAGATTATTCCCATTTTCTACTGTAACACTGATGTCATAGTTTTATGAGCTTACATGAATGACTTTTACATGACTTCAAAATTATGACAATAATTTCAGTAACCTCATTGACATTATTGCTTGGAGAAAAGAGTGAGAAGGACTCTAGGTTCTGCATTTTTTAATGTTTTCCCTTGGCAAGGAATTTCACAGGAAATTAGCAAGAATAATATATACACCATAAAACATTGTAACACTTTATTCTTTATGAATCTCCAGTGTGGCTGAGATGATTGCTTTTGAGGGATGATGGGGAGCATCATAGACGGTTGAGGAAGCTGACAAGCATATTACCAAAAACTGCAATCTCTGTTTCTAGGTGACATACAAGTTTGCCAAGTTATCATTCTGTACTCATTTCAAGCTTGTTTTTTGTTGCATGATGTTTAAATCTGTCTTACTTTCAGAAGAGTTGACTGGGAAAGAAGTTCCATGAAGACTTTGTGTGTATGCTTTGACACAGGTTTTCCAGCAACGGTAACTCAAAAAGTATATGAGTAAAATAGTCATAAGAAGGAAATTATTATTTAGCCAATTGAATAATACTATTAATTAAATACTATTAATTAAATAATACTATTAATTATGAGCTAAATTGATCATGAGTATAAATATATCAAAATGTTTATATTTTAATACTTCATCTTTATTATTTGTATAAAGTTAGACTTAGTCATGTGTATAATAAATGCTAATCCAGATCAAAGAAAAGATAGTATAGAATTAAAGAAGGGAAATTCCACTGGGATCCCTATCTACTTAACTTTCATTTTCATACCCTAATTCCAATCTGATGAGTAGTTGTCAATATCTGATCTACACCATTAATATTTTGCCACTTTAGAATATTTATAATTGAAATATTATAATAGGAACAAGAATTTTTATTTCTATTCAGCATCTTCTCTCTGTTATTTCTCATGTTTTCTCGTGTACATTTTTCATACTTGGAATCAAGGAATTGTATTGATGATTTATTAATTCATCTCATGCTAAATGTAGGGTCTCAGTTAGGGTTAGGGCTATGATAAGTGCAATAGTTGTCTTTCTTTATGACAAAACACCTGGTTCACAGTTCATAAAAATAGGCCATCATGACAGGGATATTATATCAATAGAAATTTGAGGTGGCTGGTCACATTGAGTCAAGAGACTAAAAGGAATTAAAGAGAGAGAGAGAGAGAGAGATTTTCTTAGTTTACTCAGCTCACTTTTTCTTTAATTCATTTCAGAACCCTGACACATACAATAGTGCCACCCATATTTATAGTGGGTCTTTCCTGAACAATTAAGATAATCTAAAAAGTCGTTCATTGACATACCTGGGGATAGTTTCATGATGATTCTAATTTCCATCCAACCAAGAAGACAATAGGCATTAAGTTAAGGTTAAGATGAGAAATGGTTTATTTTTCCTCCCTTGGAAAGATGGTTACTTCGTTCATTTACTCCTTGAAAGACACGATTTCCCAGTTTCTTTTTTTTATTATTATTATTTTTTCAATTGTGCGTATATATGTGTGTGCATGTATGTGTGTGTGTGTGTGTGTAGAACCACGGACGAATTTGGGAACCATCACGGACGGCCTCCACCTCCTTGTTTACTCTGCCCCGGGATTCACAGGCTCCACCCTACCAGAACCGGAAACACAGGCCGCCCCCGCTTCCGCGGGCGTCTATAGGTGGGGTCTAGGATCCGAACTCAGGACCTTCCGCCTGCCTGCAAGGCAGAGGCTTAACCCCTGAGCCACCTCTCCAGCCCCCCCAGTTTCTTTTTTTCTTTAGTATTTCAAATAAAGAATCTGTGAAGTATACATTTTAATATAAACATGTTATTTCTCTAAGATAAAACACGAGAGTGAGCTCACTCAACTATATGATACATAATAATACATCTTTAACTTTGTAAGAAAGTACCAGAATTATCTAGAGTACTCTTTGATATCATACCAACAAATGATGAATTCTTTCAATCTTTTCCAACATCATTAACATGAGGTATTGACAGCAGAATCTATTTCAGCTACTAACACAGCTCGAAGCAGAATTTTGGTGGGTTTTAAGTAAAAATTATAGAATGCCTGATGACATTTAGATTTCAGTGACCTTAATTTCTGTCCATATATTATTTTGACCAAATTTTTTTACTAATTTTCAATTGAAAATATTTCTATTGGCAGTGTTGAATAATGAACAGACTATTCATTGCTAAGTGAGAAGGTAAATGAAATTTATTTATGAGGCATTAAAAGTGGGTATAGTTCACTTAATTTTAGATAAGTGGACAGTAACCTCAGTTCAATGAAAAGCAAAAATTCTTATATTTTCCTTAAACCATAGCTACTCATTCTTAGTATACAGAATTTTACTTCCAAGTGATATCAAGAAAACCAGTATCAAGCACTGTGAATAAACTCAGTGATAGAGCAATTTGCTAGTATGTTCTTATTTTTCACCTATAAGTAAAGCACTTTCCTAGTAATTTTTACCAGTAGAGACATTTCAAAGCAGTCTTATGCAATCAAACTTTTTTTAAATCAAGAATAGCACGTGTTAGCAAGGGAAGCTAAGATTATGCAGGAGAAAACATACTGAAAGAATTCATCATGATTATGAAGAATAGATTTCAAAAAGAAAAACAAATATGAAACATATCCAACTACAGCATACCCAGAAATTAAAGAAAGAAGGACTAATTATCTCCTTCTGAGTTCAGCAAAAACTTCCTTATACTAGTGAAAATGAACCTTGCTCAGGATGGATGAGTGGCACTTCATTTTATTAATTTTGTTCTCCAACAATTTCATGCATGTGAATAACAAATTCTAATTTTACACATTCTCTGTCTCTCTCATTTCTATAACAAATTCTAATTTTACACATTCTCTATCTCTCTTTCTCATTTCTATCTAACGTACCTTTTTATAAGTCCCTTTCAGAGATTCTTTTTCATTTTGGTTTGTTTTATTCCTCATTTAGTTTAATCAGGACCATCTGTGTGACTATTGGAACTATCCACTGGAATCTGCTGGTGTCACACATGAATACACAAAAACTAAACTTGTGATTTGTACTATCTTTCTTAGGCACAGAGGATTTAAGAGGAAGGGCCAGACATAAAGAGGACATAAAGAGGAAAGAACATAGGAACAAGAACGTTAAGAGAAGGGCTACAAAATGTCCTCTCTTTCACTAAACACGAACATTGAAATCACCAACTCATAGCCATTATAGGTGTTGCCATAGGGTCTGCATAAGTATTTGTCATCAACAGTCAAGCATGGATAGAAGAGAGTCAGCACCCCTGCACCTCTTGCTGAACTATTTGTTGCAGATATATTTAGGGATGGGGTGGCTGCTTTCATTTGAGTGACATTTTTAAGTAGAAATCATGATATGGTTGTCAGTACACTGCCCCTTAAAAAAAGCCCGCGTCCTGATTCTGTGAACCAAGTATTTCTAACTTGCAAAAGTGGCTGTGCAAATATAAGGCTAAAGATACATGCTGGGCTCTCTCCTGCATTACCCAGATTAGTTTGATGCTGAAATAAGCAGAGTGAAGGGAGGACTAGTCAGGAAGTAAGTGTGATAAAAAACAGGTCAGAGACCATAGTTAACAGAACTACCTGAAGATAAGCCTATGAACGAATTCTGTCATTGGACCTCCAGAGGAGCAGTGGCAGATTAGGCCTACTTTAAGACATGAGAATTATAAAATATATAGGTTGTATCTTGAGTCACTGATTTCATTAACGTTTGCTGCAGATAGCTATATAAAATTAATATAACATGGTGCCATTATCAGGCTTGTTGTATAACTTCAGAGAAGGGATGGAAACTTGATTGGTTCTGAGTCCACAATCAAGTTCAAACAGAAGTAGGGCTATGGTGGAGATTTGAACAAATCTAAGTAAGTAAGGTTACTTAAATCTAGACAAAGGGTTTTACAAGCATTTTTAAAATCAGCTTCTATTATAGGCAATAATTGAATTCTGACAGTAATAAGTTGGAAACACTGAAGGTATAAGACAAAGACTATTTTTATATTCTCTAATTTCACTATAATCCTTCTGTATTAGCTTTTTGCAAGTACTTAAATTGGATAAGTACAAGGTAGGTTTGGTTGATGCTAATAATATTCTTCACCATGCCTTCTACTTTGCTCATAATGGTTCCTCATTTCCTCTTCTTTTGTATAAAAATGAGCGTAAGAAATCATTATCATAATACTAGCAATGTACGATAATTCCTCCTAGGGAGCTTACCATATGGTACCTGTCTCTTTCTTATTTAATTTAACTTGATCTGTTAAATACCAGACTTGTAAGAAATCATATGTCATAGTTATTAAAGTGTCATATTCTTTAAAGAATCTGATACCGAAGAGACGTGTATCTCTTTGATACAATAAGAAACATTCTAATGTTGTACATCTCAGAAATTTAAGTACAATCATTGCTCAAGTGATAAAATATATTTAAAAAGTAGAATATGGAAAAGGTTTGCTTTCTGAATTTCCATTTTAAGAGTTATTGTTGGGAAACACAGATAAATGAATTTGAGATCAATTAAATATTTATTTAGTTTTAACTAATATTTTACAGTTTTCTCTCAGTTCTAAGTTGGGAAAAATACATGAAATTTGTTAGATTGTAGATCCTCTAGTTGCTCCTCCAAGAAAACAGGCCACACACCACTCTGTACCTTTTCCTGTATCTGACAATTTTCTGCCTTGCACTTATAGATGTTGGCAAGCCCAAATTCCCTTCTCACTGCCGAGGCACTAGACAGCTTAAATTGCGGCCATTCTTCAACAATACCTTCCTTACAACTGGCACTTACACTAAGCAAAGTGTGTTACATAATAAACAATTTCCCACCACACTTTGGAAAAGATGTAAAAGTAAGACATCTCTTTTTTATTTTTCTGAGACATGTGTGGGTTCCAAGGTTTTGGAGAAAATTCTCTGAAATCCTCATGGTCGTCATGGTACTTTTCTTCTTTAAGTTCTCTTTCCTTTTCTAATGCTCCCACACCATAAGGCCAAACCATGGCGATCATGGTTACAATCTCTTTTCCAGTTAAGTCTCATAAATCTCAATTTCTTCTTGTGTTAGCTTCCAGTATCATAGAGCCTCCTCTTTTCTTATCAAATTTGGGTTAACAACTGGTGTTTGATCATCTTCGAATTTCAGAGAATCCCAGGAATATATTAGGGCCATCAAGAGTCGTGAGAGAGTATATGAATCCTAAAATTCTAAATCCTGAATTTCTTGAACAAAAAGAACTCCTTCCTTACTTTTATAACCAGAGAGTGGGTAAATGTTCTAAGTAATATATAACTTTATTGGAGATACTAAGTGGCTTAGTGCTTGGGTACTGGGATTGGATTAGAGCTATAATAACTCTACTTTATTGTGAAGGACAGACTTTTGTTTAAATGCCTCTGTAACCCCTGGCAGAGGTTGGAGACAAGAAGAAGTGTGTGTAGGAATAACTTGCCCTGAACAATGGGAGCAAGGAGTGGGCTGGTTTACTTGCCATCTCAGAGGGGAGACTGCCTGTTCCTAAACCACAGGTCCATAATCTAGCAGCATTGTCTAAGAAGGTTTAAGCTGAACCAAGACTCTGAATTTCTACCCATCAGATACTCAGATTATCAATTCGTGTGTTTATTAAACAAGTCTGTAACTTGTTAACTTTCTGTTTTTATTGAATGATAAAACAAATAAATACAATGGACACGCCTATAATATTGATAGATGATTCCAGTGTTTATCACAAACTTTACTATCTAGACTTTCAGAATCTTATTATTATGATATTTATTATTTAATTTTTAGTAAAAATTTTAGTAAAAATACCTGGAGGTGTTTTCTGTTCAGTTTAATTCTATTTGAAATATTGGCTAAATGATGTTAGTACTTGTAATGACATTGATATACATAATATTAATGACTAATCTGAGGGAAAATTACCTTCTATAAAAAAGGAACAAATGAAGTTCTGTGCATTATGGTGAATTATTTTATTACACAAGGTGAAGGTCAATTTACTATATTTCACTTCCTTGAAAAAAATTGATTTTTTAAAATTTTTTGGGAGATTTTATTGTCTTTGTCATGTTGTGATGTGAACCAGATTCACATTTTTAATGGTTATGTAGTTTTTAATAATGTGGATATACCGTAATTTATTTAACCCCTTTCCACCTGTTTTTGGAGATACAAATTATTTCCAAATTTTTAATACATTTTTATTATTATTTCCGCTCATACAAACTTAATAGGTACACAAGTTCCCTCCCTCCTCCTCCCCCCAAACCCCCTGCCCCCCACCCCTCACCCTCCCTCCCCATCCCCCAGTGCCTCCCGCCCCAATTCCAAGAGAGTCCTTCATTGTGCATGCCTGACTCTCCTCTGGGCCCTCCTCTCCGATGACATAGAAGGACCCAGTGGCATTTCCCTGAACCCTTTCCCGTGTTCCCCTTAAGCATAGGAACACTAGTGTGGCTGCTAATCTCTTGTCTCCAAGGATCTTGGTGCCTTTAGCAGATGCTAGACTTTGTGAGGTCAATAGTGTGTTGGACATTGTGCAGGGCATGCAAAGTCCAATTATGATTGCTTCGGCCCTAACTTGTGTGGAGTATCTTGCAAATCATTGCTCCTCCCATCCTTTTGCTCTTACACTCTTACTGCCCCCTTTTCCGCAAATTTCCCTGAGCTTCAGGATGGGGAGAGATTAGTCTGGCCTAGTTCTAGGTGGTTAATATAGAGTCTCTGAAGATCTGGATTGTGGTTTGTTGATTTTCTTTTGCAGTTTTGCTCCTCCTGCAATGCCCTTCACTCCATCCTGCTGGGCACTGTATGTCACCCTGTGGCCAGAGACAAAAAGCTGTTAAACTGGAGTCTTATTATAATAGCACATTCAAGGGTAGATGTAATAAAAGTAGAAAACCTCATTGAGGGAGGGGTCAATCACCCATTTGCAAAATGGTTACTTTTTATCTGCCAGACTATATGCCCTCCCTTCTGGTGAGATCATACACTCTCAGTTGTAAATGATCAGGAACAAACATCTGTGAACTTAACCAGGTGTCTCATTACTTACTTGCAGTCCTTGATGGAGCCCTATTTTCTCTGCTGTAACATGGTCACTTCTCTCCTTATTTCTGATGTGGCCCTCCAACCCCATCCCTCCTGTTCATAATCCTTGCAATTACTGTAGGTATTACATGGATTTACCTTTGAGTGCCTCAAGGTGGGCTGGGTAGGTTTGGTACTAGGAGCCACCTATTAGGGAGTACATATGACGCTTAATTTTCTGGGTTTGGGATACTTCACTTAATATAATTTGTCTAATGAACTCCATTTCCCAACAAATTCCAGTAATTCATCATTTTTGATGGCTGAGTAGTACTCCATTGTATAGATGTACCACCTTTTCCTTATTCACTTGCAACTGTTGGAGATTTGGGTTGATTCCATGACTTTGCTATTGTAAACAGTGCTGCTATGAACATGGTTGTGCTTGTGCTATCAAGTTGAATTTTTGCTGTATGTGGGGTTATTCCCAAAAGTGGTATAGCAGGGTCCTCTGGCATTTCAATTTTTAATTTCTTTAACACTCCCCAGACAGCTCGCCAGAGTGGCTGTGTGAGCCTGCATTCCCACCAGCAATGTAGGAGAGTTCCCCTCTCTCCTCATCCTTTCAAGCATTTGGTGTTGTTTGTATTGTGGATTTTTGCCATCCTGACCAGGGTAAGATGATATCTCAGGGAAGTTTTGATTTGCATTTCCCTGATGGCTAAAGAAGTGGAGCATTTTTTAAGATATTTGTTAGACATTTGAATTTCATCCCTGGTAAAGTTTCTTTTAAGTTCCAGGGCCCATTTTTTAATTGGGCCATTGGTTTCTTTGGTGTTTAGTTTTCTAAGTTCTTTGTGCACTCTGGACAGTAGAGCTCTATCAGATATGTGGTTAGTGAAGATTTTCTCCCATTCTGTGGGTTGCCTTTGAGGTCGTGTTACAATCTCTTTATCTGAACAGAAGCTCTTTAATTTCACAAGATCCCAACTGTTGAGAGTTGGTAACAGTGACTGTGCCATTGGATGTCTGTTTAGGAAACGTTGGCCTAGCCCAATCAGCTCGAGGGAGTTCCCTACCCTTCATGTAAGGTTTTTATATTCTCTGGCCTGATATAGAGGTCCTTGATCCATATGGAATTAATTCTTGTACATGGTGACAAGTACGGGTCCAGCTTTAATCTTCTGCATGTGGAGATCCAGTTTTGCCAGCACCATTTGTTGAAGATGCTGTTCTTTTTCCATTGGATTCTTTGGGCCCCTTTGTCAAAGACCAAATGGCTGTAACTTTGTGGGCTTATATCTGTGTCTTCAATCCTTATCCATTGATCTGTGTGTCTATTTTGGAGCCAGTACCAGGCTGTCTTTATAACTATGGATTTGTAGTATAGACTTAGGTTTGGTATGGTAATACCTCCAGCATGTGTTTTGTTACTCAGGATTGTTTTTGCTATCCTGGGTCTTTTGTGCCTCCATATGAACTTTGAGATTGTTTGGTCAACTTCTTTGAAGAATTGCTTTGGGATTTTGATTGGTATAGCATTGAATCTGTATATTGCTTTTGGTAGGATGGTCATTTTTACGATGTTGATTCTGCCAATCCAGGAACATGGGAGGTCTTTCCATCTTCTGGTGTCATCTGCAATTTCTTTCTTTAGGGTTTTAAAGCTTTCATTGTAAAGGTCTTTTACCTCCTTGGTTAGGTTTATACCAAGGTATTTCTTTTTTTTAGGGCCTATAGTAAATAGGATTGTTTCTCTCAGGGCTTTTTCACTTCTTTCATTCTGGGCATATAGGAAAGCCACTGATTTTTGCACATTTATTTTGTATCCTGCCACCCTGCTGAACTTCTCAATTAGTTCCAGGAGCTTCCAGGTAGAGTTTTTGGGATCACTCAGGTATAAGATCATGTCATCTGCAAATAGGGATAGCTTGACTTCTTTCTTGCTGATTTGAATCCCTGTTATGTCCCTTTCTTGTCTTATGGCTTCACCTAAGACTTCAAGTACAATATTGAATAGAAGTGGTGAGAGTGGACAGCCTTGTCTAGTTCCTGATCAAAGTAGGAATGCTTCCAATTGTTCCCCATTTGAGCATAATCCTTGCTGTGGGCTTGTGTACAGCTTTTATTATATTGATAAAGGTTCCTTCCATTCCTACTGTCTCTAGCGTTTTGATCATAAAAGGCTGTTGGATCTTGTCAAAAGCTTTTTCTGCATCTATTGAGAGTATCATGTGGCCTTGGACTTTGGACTGGTTTACTTGATGAATTAAATTTGTTGATTTGCGTATGTTGAAACAACCTTGTGTGCCGGGGATGAAGCCTACTTGGTCCCCGTGAATGATCTTTTTGATATGTTTTTGAATCCGATTTGCTATGACTTTGTTGAGAATCTTTGCGTCTGTGTTCATCAGAGAGATCGGCCTATAGTTTTCTTTATTAAGTGAGTCTTTATTAGGTTTTGGGATTAAGACGATATTAGCTTCATAGAAGGAATTTGGTAGTGTTCCTTCCTTTGCTGTTTATTGGAACAGTTTAAGGAGTATTGGTGTTTTTAACTCCTTAAATGTCTGGTAGAACTCTGTGCTGAATCCATCTGGTCCAGGAAGTTTTTTGGTGGGAAAATTCGAGATTACTTCTTCAATTTCCTTATATGTTATAGGACTATTTAAATAATTTACAACTTCCTGATTCAATTTAGGTAGGGAGTGTTTACTGAGAAGTTCATCCATCTCTTTTGTGTTGTCAAACTTCACAGAGTATAAGTTTTTGAAGTATGATGTTAAAATTCTCTGGATTTCTTGGGTATCAGTAGTGATACCATGTTCATTTCTAATTTTGTTAATTTGGGTTTTCTCTCTCTTGCTTTTGGTTAATTTAGCTAGGGGTGTTTCAATCTTATTGATTTTTTCAAAGAACCAGCTTTTTGACTGGTTGATTTTTTTCTATCGTGTTCTTAATCTCGATTTCATATATTTCTCCCCTTATTTTGCTAATCTTCCCTCTTCTACTACTTTTGAGATCAGATTGCTCTAGTTTCTCTAAAGCTTTAAGCTGCATTGTTAAGTTGTTTATTTCTGATGTTTCCATTTTTTTGATGGCATTAAGAGCTATGAACTTACCTCTTAGGACAGCTTTCATTGTGTCCCAGAGATTTTCTTAAGTTGTATTTTCATTATCATTTGCTTTCAGGAAATCTTGAATTTCCTTTTTAATTTCTTCCTGAATCAAGTTCTCATTAATCATCATATTGCTAAGTTTCCAGGAGTTAGTGTATTTTCTCTTGTTTGTTGTGTTGTGGATGTCCAGCTTTAGGCCGTGGTGGTCTGATAGGGCACAGGTTAGAATTTCAACTTTTTCGTGTATGTGTAGATTCATTTTGTGGCCCAATGTGTGATTTATTTTGGAGAAAGTTCATGTGCTGCTGAGAAAAATGTGTGTTCTTTGGTGCATGGCATGAAAAGTTTGATAGAGATCTGTAAGGTCCATTTCTTTAAGGGTTTGATTAAGTTCCAAAGTGTCTCTGTCAAGCTTTTGACCTGTTGATCTATCCTATGTTGAGAGGGCGGTGTTGAAGTCCCCAAGAATTATCATTTGGGGGTTGATTTCTTGCTTTAGACACTGTACGGTTTTCTTAATGAATGTGGAGGGGCCCGTATTGGGTGCATATATGTTCAGTATTGTGAAGTCTTCCTGGTGAATTGTACCTGTGACTAAAATGTAGTATCCATCTGTGTCTCTTATGATTTTCTTTGGTTTGAAGTCCACTTTTTCTGAAAGCATAATAGCTACCCCTGCCTGTTTCCTAGTTCCATTAGCTTGCAAGATTTTGGACCAACCTTTCATTCTTAGGATGTGCCTATCTTTTGTGGTGAGATGAGTTTCCTGAAGGCAGCAGATTGTTGGATTTTGGTTTTTAATCCATGTTTGTAATCTGTGTCTCTTAATCGGTAAATTAATACCATTGACATTTAATGTTATAATGGAGAAATTATTTTTAATTCTGGACATTTTTTATGTTTAGTGGATTTTGTAAGCATGTTGTTTGATATTTATATTTTGGTGGTATTATACTTCCCTTCTGTCCTCCTGGATATGCTTGTTCTTATCTTCCAGCTTGAGTATCATTTCTAGCATTTTTTGAAGGCCTGGTTTGGTAGACATGTATCCCTTCAAGTTGTCTTTGTGCTGGAAAACTTTTCTTTCTCCCTCAATCATGACAGATAGTTTTGCCGGGTATATCAGTCTGGGTTGGCATTTTTACTCATTTAATACTTGAAGTATGTCTCTCCAAGCTCTTCTTGCTTTTACTGTTTCCATTGAGTAGTCATTTGTTATTCTAATAGGTTTACCTTTAAAGGTAACTTGCTTTTTTTCTGTTGAAGCTCTCAGCACCTTTTCTTTGTCTTTAATATGGAGTGTTTTGACTATTATTTGCTGTGGCGGTTTTCTATTTTGGTCATATCTGTTTGGAGTGAGAAATGCCTCTTGTATTTGGATAGGCCTCCCATTCTTTAGTTGTGGGAAGTTTTCATTTATGATGATTTGAAATATTTCCTCAGGTGTAGTAAATTGGGAGTCTTGTTCTGGTATTCCATGAACTTCTTCTGGTATTCCATTAGGCTTCTTCAGGGTGTCCCATATCTCTTGAATCTTCCTCTCATGTATGTTTTTGCCTTTAACAATCTCTTCCATTGAGATAGTTAATTCTCCCACTTTGTCTTTAAGATCAGAAATTCTATTTTCTGCTTCATTTGTTCTGCTGATAAGACTCTCTGTTTAGTTTTGTGTTGAAGTTAACTTGTCTTTTAGTTCAATTTTAAACTCTGCCTGAGACTGTTTCAACTGCTTTATGCCTATTTTTGTTTCTTGAACTGTTTTTCTCAACTTCTCCAAGTGCCTGTTGTGTTTCTGTTCAAAGTGGTTGATGTGGTTGTTTAACTCTTCTTGGATTTCCTCTTTCATAGTATTAATCATGGTAATGATCATACTCTGGAAGTCGTTATGTTGGGTCTGGCTTTCTTGGCTATTTTCTGTGAATTTGTTCTGGTCGGAATCCATCATTATGGGGTTAATTCTTTTGGTGGGAGATTGGTCTTCTTGGGTTTTGTTTCTAGTGGATCTGCACTTTGACTTGGGCATTGTTGTTTTGTTTTGTAGGACGATTCAGTTTCTGTGTGTTTTTCACTGAACTGGTGTAGTTGGTATTGTTACACTTGCCAGTTATTACTAGTGCTTGCCTTGGATTGGGTATGTTTGTGTATTGTTATTGTTATATCCTAGATGATGCTATTAGGCTGTTAGTACATCAGTTAAGTCAGGTTAAGTAACCAGGGGGTGAATATTAGTATGGTAGTGCACTTTTACAATTTAGTATCTTGGTGATATGTGAGGATGAGTGGTGAACTCCCTGATATTGTATGTTTTTGGGGTGGCTGTATGAGGAAGTTGATCTACAGCAACTGATACTAGAAAGGATCAGTAAGGTGAAAGGAAAAAAAAAGGTTTACTTATCTTTGGGCTGGATGTGAAGAATCTCACCCATGTGATATAATGATTGTTGAGGAGTCCAGATGTATGGCCTGTGTTGCTTTTGTTCCTTAGAGTTTTGCTTGAGTTTCCTTTGGACTCTTATTGAATTCTGAGTAGCAGTGTGTCTTTCGTGGACCACGTGTGTAGGTCCCGGTGGGCCAGAGACGCAGAGGGTCTGATGTTGATGGCAGAATTTTTCACCTGGGACCTGTGGGGGTGGTGGAAGTGTGCGGAGCAAGAGGATACGAGGGGTTGGGGTCCAGAGCGGGGCCCAGGCTAAGCCGGAGTCGGCCTGGGTACTCGCCAGGCGGGCAGGCGGGGGGGGGGGGGGGGGGGGGGCCTCCGGGTTGGGGCCAGATTCACATTTTTTATGTGCTGTTATTTATAATTTAAAGTTAATTGAAATTTCCTCAGTCATCATAGATATTGACTTTTATTTACTAGTGTTTTTTTTCTGAGAGAGACACAGAGAGAGAGAACACTAGCATTTGGCCATCAGAGGGCAGCGCTTCAGAATCCAGTTCTTTCCTTCCACCACATGTGCTCCCTGAATTAACTTAGGTAGCTTTACCTGCACAACTCTGCCCCTAGTAGTCACTTCTTATCTCTGTAATGTTTTTTTAGATCCTTCTGTGCACTGCCCGTTATCTTTCATCACATTTAATTATTTTTTGAACATTATTTTCTCCATATTCCCAAGTATTAACTCTGCGTCTATTAGCCTTTACCTCGTTATGTATACCTATACTCTTAGCTTATATTTTATTTTGGTTTAATAATCCCCTTTACTCACCTATTAGATATCTGTTAATTTTACTTGTAGAAATTTCTTTTAATTTCAATTTCGGTGTTTGAAAACTAGTTAATTTTAGCCTTCATCTTAGCTAATTGCTTTCTCTTGTTTCATGCTTGCAATATTAACCTTCCTTTATTTTTCTCAAAAGCACAAATCTTTGATTATTCCAGCCACACTGAATCTAATACTATTAAATGCATTATCATGGCTGACTGTAAAAATCTGCAGAAAAAAAAGAAGCCAGTTTCAGATGTCTGAGGAAAATATGGTGTGGGTCCCCACTGCTTGCTCTCAGGAGGAGTGATGAAAATTTAAGTGAGGCATGACATAAGGCAATGTTGACACAACATTGGATTCCACAGTGAAGACTTCAAGCTTTCATTTACTAAAGAGTAAAGAGTTCAATAAGTGAAGGTCCTGTCTGTCTCGACACACATGCTGTGCACTGTAGGAATAAAAAAAAAAATTCTCTCACCAATTCTGACAGGAGAAAATGTTTAGAAGTGCTAGCCAGGGAAAATCCAGTGTTCTGATGCCTGAGTCTTCCAGATTTGGATCGTGCGCTTTTCGCCTGGTGTGGATTTCACTTCGCACACTATCAGGGTAATAAATCACAGTCTTAATAGCAGTTAAAGGCCACGGCTTGCAAGTCCTCTGCAAATCCAAGAACCAGGATTGTTCATGGAAATCAGAAACATATAAGAAATATTTGACAAAAATTTTTGACAAAGAACCAATGTCTTATTTCTACAGTGGATATGATTTGATGATAGAATCCAAAATTAACTTTAAGAGAAGTATTAATATTTGTCTATAATTTCCACATTAGCTATTTTTATCAACTTTAGTTGTAAAGCTTCTTCAGACATCACAAAACATTAGACTTCCCTATATATTACGTATTTTCTACATAACAATTTTGTAAATGTTAGAGAGTACTGGTACTGCCTAGTCTTCAAAAATTTGACAGAATTTTTCTATGTAATCATCAAAGCTTGGTGATTGATTGTCAAATTTCATGATGTATTTCTCTGTTTCTTATATGAAAATGCAGTCCATTTAGGCTTTTGATTTATTTTGGGTTCTATTGTAGCAAAAGTTGCTATTACATCTTTTGAATATATTGTTAGAAAACTTAGAATTTTTGAATATATACTTTAATATCTTGTTCCTCTTCATTCTTTTAATATTTACATTCATTTTCCTTGGTTAATTAGATTGTACATCTTTTGGGGTTGTTTAGAACATAGAAATCAATTTTATTTAGCAATTGCCTGTCTGTAATTTATCAATCTCTACACAGTTGTTTGGGTCTCATTTTTATTTCCTTTCTCATTCCTTCATGTTTGTTCTTTTTTATCTTCTTTTGATATTTCAGTTTCATTGACTTTATCAGTTTACTTTTAATTGATAAGTGAGTTTGGAGTGAACCTGTGACCCAGTAATTGAAATTATTCCTTGTAGCCTGACTACAAACAACATCATTTTTATTAATCTTTAGGCAAACAATTAATTTGGATTATATTTTATCTTCAATTTGAAAGAACAAAGAAATGGACCATCATCTATAATAACATATTATACACTGGATTATGTAATTACCCATTTTTATTTATCACATTATAACAAAACAATTTTGACATGATTACAACATATTATGAAGACTATTAGTTCATTGTTTTAAGTCTCTATGTTGGCCATGAGTATTTGAGACAAGTAGGTGGATTAAAGTTGTAACTAGTCTATAGTTTCCATGAGAAAACTTTTGCAAAAGACTATAGACACATTGATTTTATAAGAAATTTCTGCACTCTTGCTGGAAATAGAACTCAGATATCTTATTGCTATCCGAAATGTGTCCAGAGAACTTTGAGAGTTCATAGGCTATAGTGAGTCAAATTACAAAAGAAGCATAAAATAGAAATATTTGTGTATAGCACATTGCCCAGAGTGGTGACAAATTGGTCTTTTCTAAAAATGATATAATGCAGTGGAGACAGCTGAGGGCTTGTTAGCAATTCCTTGAGGTCCCAAGTGGTTAAAAGTGTTCAGAAAAGAACTGAACTATGTTCTGTTCGGTAAATTTTCACAAATTTTAAAAAGTTTTGCAAAATTCACTTAGAGAATCTTCTGGGGAAAAATGTACTTCTCTAGTGCTTTCAGGGCTAACTTGCTACATTTTCAGAATAGTCTTCCAACACACTTTTGGCTGGCATCCGTGGCCCATGAATCTGGCAGTCCTGATGGGACTCATGCCATCCTGACAGCTGGGCCTGACAGGAGACATGCTTCTGGGCAAGACTGTGTGACAATTGCAATTACGATAGAGAATCTCCTGAAGTAGTATAACTCGAATTTGTTATGCCAATTTCCTATTGTCCTTTGGACTAACACTCATCTGTAACCCCTGTCTTTCTAGCATCTGTTTTGTAGCTTAATAAAACTCAAGAAGTCAGTTTGTTCATATATATCAGATCCTTTTATTTTATTTTACCTGTGTGTACTCCAATTTCATGGATTTACTCTGCATAAAACTCTCCAAATCTTTTCCATTCTCTGCTATTCACTTAGAATTTTCATGCAGTTATCTGTTGCTTAATAAACCTTCATGGAAAATATGCCACTCTTATCTTCACAGAACAATTGCATTGAGTTCTTAAGCATTCCTTCTAACTCTTTGTTCAAGATTAGTAGGTTGATAGATGACACACAAAAGATAGATGATAGACAGAAAATATACAGATCGTCTAGGCTATGTCCTTTCTCTACTGAAAAGTTTGCAATTCAGCAGCTTTCATTTTGCCAATGACTGAAAGATGCATTGTTTGTAAAGGCTACTGGTGTTTCCAGATGTTCTGCCATCTCTCACTTCATCCCCTACCACTCCTTTTCAGCATTTCACATTCCCTGCATGCTTCAAAGATGAAGAATTTAAGTCATTATTTACTTCTGACTTACCATTTTCCATATTATGAAAGGGATAGAATTTCTGAGATTACTTTATAAAGCATGTTTCTGTGAAATAGTGAAACATTTAAATCAATTTAATGATTTTAAAAGTAATCATATGTTCTAATAATAATGAAATTAATTATAAGCCCCATTTTAGTAAAAATAATTTTCTTTCTTGAAATTGTATGTACTACATCCCTATCATTATGAACAGTCTTTCTTCAAGTTCTGTTCTTGACCTTATATTTACCTTGGATCGAAACCTGTCAAGTTGCTTGGGTTTGAAAGAAAACAAAACTTATAATTCTTTTCAGCTTTGTTCCTTGTGAAATAATGAAATTTTATATATTTAATAGGTACAATATACATTTAGTTGGTACAATATGATTATATATGTAATTATGACTACTTAACTCATATTTCATTAAGGAAAGCATATTCAATATTCATTTTAATTTTTACTTTCATATACATATAACAGGAACATCCATATACTTATGCATGCTTGAATATGTTTGTGTGTGTGTGTGTGTGTGTGTGTGTGTGTGTGTGCATGTGTTTGTAAGTGTATGTACCAGAGGTTTCTGCCATTTCTGACTGGCACTTTTACATAGGATCTGGGTCCCAAACTCAGATCCTTTTGTGTGTGAGACAAAAAATTACTCCTGAGGTATCCCTCCAACCCAAGACCAGAGCAATTTTTATCAAGTTCAGTGTTGTTGGGAAGCAAAGACAGACTTCAACATTTGTTTCTTTACTTTTTCATTTTTTTCTTTGATTTTTCAATTAATTTATTATTACCATTTTAGACTTTCACACAGTGATTACAATGAATGCGTGCTATTTTCACACCTTCTTAAGAGTCCTGATGATAAATTAAACTTTTCCTCTTTAGCCTCAATCATGCTCAGCAACAGGATTGTTCGTTTCTGAATTGATATTAACCATATCCAAGTATGACTGATGTAGTTCCTAAATCCCAGTCGCATGCTGTGATAGTTTATTCATCGAAACATAAAGGCAAGAGGCCTTTCATTGCTGCTGACACTGTTTCTAAATTCGCTGAATAACTCAGTCCCTGATCATACTGCTCAGAGAATTCTCTAGAACAGTCACAAATGCCTATCTGGAGAGCAGTCCTTATGCTTCAGGTTCCAAAGTGTACCCAATGTGGAATTCCATGAATTTGTTGGCAATACAGTTCATCGGTTTTCTCTCTGGCCTTTTTTACACGTGGTTTACAAATGGTGTGATGTCTTATAATGAATGTACCCCCAAAGACTTCAAAACTTTAGAGCAGTTTTTGGTTCACAACAAAATTGTTAGGAAAACATAATTTTTCATCTGATTGCTGGCCCATTCTTCATGTGTCTAAATCTTCCTTCAGGCTCATGTGTGTTTGATAGACCAACATGGATGTATCTGTGTCACCCAAAGATTGCATTCTTGCTGTCCTTAGCCTATGGGTTTAGATGAATATGCAATGCACCTGTCACTATCACACTGTCACTCATAGCACACATACTTAAGTGCCTTCTAGTGTACACACACACACACACACACACACACACACACACAATACACATACACATGCATAAGTAAAGGAAAAGAAGAAAGATAGAAAGAAACAAGGAAAATGAAAAAGTCTACAGTCTAGCATATAAAAACAACTATATATTTGGGAGCAAGTAAGGTCAGTATTTCCTAAATATTTTCTTCCCATAGTAAGATGCATTTCTATTCACAAAAGAGACACTTTACAATAACTATTTTTATTAAATTTTTTTCTGCTGCAAAGTGATTTTTGCCATGACAGTGCTTTCAGCTAAACAGTATGGGTCCTCATTAGTATACAGTTGGCTACTTCCTTCTTTATGATTTCTTTGCAGGAATGCTGCATCATCCCCCTCTAACATAAATACAGGAATGACATCATCTTCACTGCATTCATAAGTATTTACATGTACATTGTAAGTTTATTAGTATATACACTTATAATAGTAAATCTACATGTAACCTATTAAATATTGAGAAGGTAAAAGTTCAGGATACCTATTAACCAATTCTGCCTCTTGGGTAGTTCCTCCTTAAATGTTAAGAGTACATGAAACACAGGTTTTCAATAAAAGTATTGGATA
This sequence comes from Typhlomys cinereus, assembly GCA_023101885.1. NCBI lineage: Eukaryota > Metazoa > Chordata > Mammalia > Rodentia > Platacanthomyidae > Typhlomys > Typhlomys cinereus. The sequence continues at coordinate 8,936,070 of JALPQD010000046.1, read as the reverse complement.
TATTTGTAATTTCGTCTTCTGAGAAGGTAAGTACCCAGTGTCCAACACCCTGGTAAACTTCCCATTACAATCTCTGTGGATATCCTTTAGGAGCAAATTATAATTAAGTTAAATTATTTATTTTTAAACTACATTCTAATGTGCTATCTTTGTAGTTCCTAGCAGTCCAGTGTGCCTCTTCTGGATAGAAATATGTTCTTAATGTAACATGCACACCAACATTCAAAGATTTAGTACACTACACAAATTAACAAATTATTTTGACTTGATTATATACTGGATAATTCAACTGTAGAAGCATCAGTATAATGTTATCCAAGCCTTATTTGAAATTTTAAGTCATTTATGGTCCACTCATGGTACTATAAGTAATCTCACTTGAATAGAATCTAAGGAAAGGCTTTCTGCTTTAATTTTGGTCAATATGAGTGATAAAATGAGTTGCCTGTTGCAAGACCCTTGAATTGATATAAAAAAGTTCATTCATTTTTATATTGTCAACTTTATATTTGTGCCTGGGTTTTAAAGAAAAGATTATATATAGTATTGCAGAGTAAGAGAAACTTATGGCATAAAAAAAAGTTGTTTCCCAAATATTGTAGCAAGTAAGTCACTTATTGAGGGCAGAACAAATAATACATAATGCATTTTCAGGAATTATTGTTTCAAGGGTTTTTGTGCCCCTTAAAACCCCCTGAGTAAGCTAAATACAAATCATGCGAGAAATTGACTAGATGGAATTTTCTACTCAGAAGTCTGTGTGCTGTCTTTGATGAAAACCATGTTTGGGCTCTGTAGTAGCAAAAATACCCTCAGAGACTCACTTCTGGGGATGAAAACATTGCTAATATCTTCAACAAAATGAAAAAGAATACAAAAAGAGGACAGTACCAAAGTGCTAAATAATGGAAGTTACTCAAGTCTTTCTAAATAATTCATGGTATTTTAATTTTGATGTACAGTATTTTCTATGGATTTGTTAGAAATTAAATATCCCCTTACGGATATAACACACTGTTTTTGCTAATTTGACAGATTGCAAAATTAAAGTTGTAAACTTAGAAATGCTTGAACATAATCTTTTATTCTAGGATGGGCAAAGGAACAGATACATTATTCTCCCTGCACTGTCCTAAATTTCTCCACTGATAACTGACATTATTATGCATATTGGTACATCACATGAACCAGGTAATATGTTTAAGAGCCAATCGTGTATTTAAAGAATTAAGCTATCTCTTTTATAATACTATCAAATCCTCTTGAGCTGAGAATGATTCTCTAAGATCACATTAATTCTGGTGTTCATCAGATTTAATTGCCTCTAACAGGCACAAGTACAAATTTTTAATGTTTTCCATCAATCTGTACTCCTTCTTATGAATTTCCACAATGTGTAAGTGTTGGACATTGTTTTGTTTGCTCAGAGACAACTTGCCATTAACATAATCAGGAACGATGGATTCATAGACTGACATAAAAGGAAATGTGATTTTTTAATAGCTTCTGTGCAGGTGGGAATATGCCACATATTTCAATACCTTGATCTACTTTCCTATTGCCTGAACACCAGGAAGTCACACTCATTCTCATTTCTCTTGTTTTATTTCACACTGACTTCATGGCTTGTGTGATTATGCTGATGTGATGTGGTAATTCTTCTCTTCAAACTTTGCCTTAGTAAGGAGCACCATTATATGTACTTTGCCACATACACCCATTCTCTGGATCCACTTGCAAAATTTCTCCAGTTTTCATCATAGCTGTAGTTAATCTCAGGAAAGGAATAGAAGTGAAGCCTGTGCTCTGAATGAAGTGAAATTAAATGATGCAATAAAGCAAAGGAAAAACAAGCCAAACTTGCTTTTCTTCCTTAAGAAAAACTGTCATTTCCCTAGGGTTCTATAAAGGTAAGGATGGAAATAAGCTTAATTTTCATATTGTACTTACTTTTGTTAACTTCAATGTCTCATATTTTGTATATATCTCAATACATGTGTTTATTATGCCTATGTACTATAGATGATATATTTAATTCCCAAGTTATATATCTCAGTCTTAGCTCATTGTCAATGGTGTTAAATAAATCAGATAGGTCTTGATGGTTAACTAGCAATGTTTTACCCTTTAAATTTGTAATTCGTTGTTTCAAGATACACATATCATAAACTAGTATTTAGTATTCATAATATTAATACCCATAAGTTGGGTATTTTATTCTTTTACAATAATGAAATCTATACTCACATAGAATTATCTACAAATGAGTGAAAACTACTTTAAAAATAATATCCCTTCATAGTAGGAACAAATAACTTCTTTGGTTTATTAAATAATGTTCAGTGTAATGGATGAAAAGGGATAAATTAGTATAAGTAAAAAAAAAAAAAAGAAAACTCAATTCCTGTCCTTCTGTTGGAATTCAGTCACAGGTATGGGCATAAAAGATGAATGAAAGAAGCAATGGCACAAAAGTCAGAGTGTGGAATAAGAAGCATCTTGAAGATGAACATTTTGAAACAACACTGAAGGTGTTTCCAGAAAGAAAATGGCCAATGTATCTTTAAACATAATGTCTTAGCTAAAACATAGTTTGAATATACTTTATTCAAAGAAGAATCTGAGGAAGAAAGGTATCACTACTTTATTGACCGAAAAAACAAAAACAACAATGAATCTAAACTAGCCCAAACTGCTTTGGCATAAATGGAAATAATCAATCTCTAATAGGTATAATAGAGAAATTAATTTTAATAATTTATTTTAATTCATATCTATATAGATTTAGTTGAGAAATTGTGATAATTGGCACATGTATATAAAGTGTAATGGTAAAATTTCAGCAGTTGTAATGCTATCATATATGCTTATATTTTATGTATAAATTAATATTGTTAAAAGGGTATCTTGAAAATAAGGGAGCTGTTTTCATACAAAATTTTTTGTGCAATGGATACAAATTGTAGAATTTCTTATTGCTCAAAATATTTAGTGTGCCAATCTGATAAGTATTCAAAATATTTTGCCAAAGCCTAGTAAAATCTAATATAAAAATCTAAAGTCTAAGAAGTTCTTTTTATTTTTCATAGTTTCATAAAAATCTCTGTGTGTTCATCCCATCTCCCCTTCTCATCCCACTTTATACTTTCTTCTTCGCAGCTAATCTCATTCCTATTTCTGCTTCATTATTCATGTGTAACCCACAGGTTTCATCTATAACGTCTGCACTGGCAACTATTCAAAAATCTTTTTTTTATTTGTAGTCATATTTTAATGCATACACATTGAAATGAAAGGTACATTTTGGATTGAATAGTCTCAAAAAGCTTCTATTTTAAAAGTAGAGCATGTGGAACAATTACCATGAATTTTTTTAAACATGAAAAATCCTATTTATCTTCCAAATGAATCTTCTATTCTCAGATTTTTTTTTTATTTTTTCCATTCATACAAACTTAATAGGTACCTGGCCCCCTCTCTCCCTCCAACCCTCCCCGGACCCCCTTGCTCCCTCCCCTTCTTTTTTTTAACATTTTTTTATTATTATTTCTGCTCATACAAACTTAATAGGTATACCAGTTCCCTCCCTCCCTCCTCCCCCCCCAACCCCCTGCGCCTCCTCCCCTCACCCTCCCTCCCCATCCCCCAGTGCCTCCCGCCCCAATTCCCAGAGTCCTTTCTTGTGCATGCCTGATTTTCCTCTGGGCCCTCCTCTCCGATGACATACAAGGACCCAGTGGCATTTCCCTGAACCCTTTCCTGTGTTCCCCTTAAGCATAGGAACACTACTGTGGCTGTTAATCCCTTGCCTCCAAGGATCTTGGTGCCTTTAGCAGATGCTAGACTTTGTGAGGTCAATAGTGTGTTGGACATTGCGCCGGACATGCAATGTCCAATTATGATTGCTTCGGCCCTAACTTGTGTGGAGTATCTTGCAAATCATTGCTCCTCCCATCCTTTTGCTCTTACACTCTTACTGCCCCCTCTTCCGCAAATTTCCCTGAGCTTCAGGATGGGGAGAGATTAGTGTGGCCTAGTTCTAGGTGGTTGATATAGAGTCTCTGAAGTTCTGGATAGTGGTTTGTTGATTTTCTTTTGCAGTTTTGTTGCTCCTGCAATGCCCTTCACTCCATCGTGATGGGCACTGTATGTCACCCCCTGGCCAGAGACAAAAAGCTGTCAAACTGGAGTCTTAGTATAAGAGTGCATTCAAGGGTAGATGTAATACTTATACCCAAAAGTGGAATCGCAGGGTCACATGGCATTTGGCAATAGGAGGGGTCAATCGCCCATTTGCAAAATGGTTACTTTTGAGATATGATTGACCCATGAGCAAGGAAACTCCTCATCCCCTATTTGACTTTAGTCTTCCATAGTGTCTCAGAGAGGTCTAGTATTTCTGGAAATCTTCTCTTATCTGGGGTGAAATGATGATCAACGAGGTGTTCTTTGAGTCTAATGGAGTTAGACACTACTGCAGCAAATTCTTGTGAGTGCCAGCCCTTTCATAATCAGAGATACCATATTTTGAAATTTTTTCTTTTTTTTTATTTTTTTTATTATTATTATTATTTATTCAACTGTGTGCATGTGCGTGTGTATGTGCGTGCGTGTGTGTGTATCTGTGTGTGCGTGTGTCTGTGTATGTGTAGAACCACGGACGAATTCGCGAACCACCATGGACGCCTCCATCTCCTTCTGCCCCGGGATTCACAGGCTCCGCCCTACCAGGACCAGAAGCACAGGCCGCCCTGCTTCCGCCTGGCGTCTATACGTGGGATCTGGGATCCGAACTCGGGACCTTCCACCTGCAAGGCGGAGGCTTAACCCCTGAGCCACCTCTCCAGCCCGAAATTTTTTCTTTATCTAGTGTATATTTTTGGAATTTGAATGACAATACAGTGTGATAAATTAAATATTAGCTATAATTTTATTCCATTAGAATGCTGGATCTGTTAAGTATACTGATACATCCATGTTTTCTGTAAAGCCATATGCTCTACATAACCTCAATGGATTTTTTGTGAATATTAAAAGAGGGTAAAGTTCGATAAAATACTCATAATGTATGTCAGGATCAAGTCTTCCAGTAAATGTATCCCTTACTCATGCATTTCATTCTGAAAATCTTAACAAGCAGCGATTATTACACTGGAATAAAGTTGATCCACCCATAGTATATGATAGAGATAATCAGTGTGGTGATATAATAGCAAGAATGCTTTTACACTGCCTACTGAATGAAGTATCAGAATCCCTATTCTCCAGAATTTCATGTGCACAGTACTCTAAAGTCATATTTAGAATATAGTGCTTCTTTGTGTTTATTTCATCATGAGGAACAGATGAAGATAAAATGTCATCAAAACATTTGTAATCTGATAAAGGAATATAAGCAGATAAAGGAATGTCAACAAAATCATGCAGATATTGCTTTGATGAAAGGCTGCATGTGTTCTGCTGAAAACTCATTTAGATTATATTAAATTTTTAGCATTGCATTTTAAGAAGGCTACTAATGATTAAACAGTGTAACAGAAGGTGATCATAATGGTTTCTCAGTAGAAATAAAATTAAAACAAGCAAGTTGAAAAGCAATGTTTTATTATGTTTGATGAAAATAATATTACAACTGAGTTTGTCTTTGCAAAAAACTATCTCAACATTAAAAGTAACTTAAAAAGAAGTTGCCTTATATTTAAAATTCATAGTTTGCCAAAAGAAAATGGATTCCTTTGAAAATATCATCTCTAGAATGAGCCAATACATTGTAGTGGAAGTTTTAAACAATTCTCAAAAACCATGAATTATGCTAAAGCTGTGATTTGCATTCCATTTAGATAATATGACAATTGTCGTAATGATCTCTACCCATTTAAAGTATTTTATGGCAAATTTGTACTATTCACATCCTAAAAAATTTACACTGTAGGCATTCATTGTCTTAAACTGTAAAGGAAAACTGTCTGCTTGTGAGCATCACACTAGAAAAGTGATAAGCACCAATGGTCCATGTCCATTAAGACATCTAAGTTAGGTAGCAGTGTTTTACCTGAAATTTACCAAATTTTCATTCACAAAAAGCTTTTTTACTGCTTTCTTTGTCAGGTACAGGATTGGACACTGTAATGAATGAAATATATTCACCACGTGGGGATATACAGGATCAAACTTCTCAGACAGACTTTACAGCATAGACAGGATAGATAGAATAGACAGGCTTAAATGTTGAAGTGATTTGTAGCAAACAATGATGATATCTTCTAGGTGATATTATACTATATTTATATATTATGGTTGACCGAACCATGGGTGAGTCGATGTTCCTGCACTAAATGGTACAGAATCATTGATATTATAAAGCATTCAAATCTTAGCTGTAGAATATATAAAGAACAAAACACGAATAAATATCAAAGGCCTACAGTCATGATTAAGTTGTTTGTACATTAACATATATTTTAAATGCAATATTACATATATATATGTTGCATAAGAGAGACTACAATGCAATATAGTTTTCAAATAACATTGCCTTCATCTAGGTTGGTATTTTAAATTAATAGCAATGTGAGATGAATATATTTTAAAATATTCTTGTAAACAACATGTATGAGTAATCTGAACACTAAATATAGAAAATATTTCTACTCACAGTATTATAAAAAGTAAAATCTAATATCAAAGAAAAATCTTATTAATTTAGACACTGAGAACTATCATATTTGGTAAGAAATATTTTAAAGATCAAAATGACTGTTCAATTATATTCATGGATATGTGGGTCAGAAGAAATAATACATGGCACATTGATGCATCTCATAACCATAATGGTATATCAACTAAACTACACACAAAACATATCATCAAATTACATTTATATGATAATATTCACAATTGAAAAAACTTTGCAGACAGAAAAGATGGGTATGAGGAAATGCTGTGAAAGGCACGAGATATTTTGTACAGATTGCACATTTTTCCCAAGCGGGTTTGTGGCACTGAGTGGTACATGTGAAATAGATGGACTTTATAGCATGATATTTCTACTTGAATACCATGATTAACAGTCCTTCCATGAACATATAAACATAGCATGTATTAACTTTCCCTTTTTAAAATTTGGAGTCTCTAAAATTTTTCATAACCCTGATTCTAAATTCACAAAACAAAAATAATTCCATAGCCTAAATTAACAGGAGCAAAAGCCAAAAGAAAGAAAATTCTAAATTCTAAAATTTAAAAAATTTTAAAAACATGAAAATTTCTCTGCTTTAACAAAAAAGAGATAGTCTTAATAGGCTGTGAATATAAGTCAAATCTTCGGAGTACATGTAAATGCAGGACCTATAACATAAAACGCTATTATACTCAATTCATCCGATGGAACCAGTAAACAATAGAGTGCCAAAAATAAGATTGCAAAAAGTATTGTGATTTGATGTCTACAAACATCAACAACAACAAAAATTTATCAATGAAAAAGAAGAATAATGTACTATATCTTCTTGTCTTGCATGAGTGATTGTGTGATCAGTAGAGAACATCTCTAGGTTTAAAGTCAACTGTGGATATCACAAATATACAATCAAGTCAATTATTGTGTCTAATGCTCAGTTTTAACAACAACAAGACAAGATTCCTTTGCAGTAGGACTATTAACTGATGATTAAAAGTTTGGTACCAATTTTTTTATTTGTGACAACTGTAATACAGGTAGTCATGGTTTTGTTCAGAGCAAAATATGGTTTTTATTAAAATGAAAGTTATTTGTTTTATTTTTGTAACTTTTCTGCTTGCCTGAAATTATTGCAAATTAATTTTTAAAACCTATATTACATAATATTTGATATTTTATATTTTTATGAGAGTAAAAAAGTGCATTTATGCCAGGACAGAATGAGTAGGCAATCCATTTTTAATACACTGCCCCTCTATCTTACACTCATTGCATTTTCTGCTCAGAAAAGAGGAATTGTGTTTGCTTATAAATAGTTAGTTCTAAGTTCCTGGCTGCTGCCTTGAGGCTCAGGGGTTTTGACTTATGAATAATGAAAATCCAAAGGAGCCTCTTTGTGCCCGAACTAGTGCAATAATAGCACTTCTATGAATCTCTTGGGTTTAAAGTACATTCCAGAGACAGCCAACTCAGCAGTCCCAACTGACAACTGAAGCGAAAATGGCGATCAGAGGTGTCCCTGTACAGCACTTCAGCAGGCAGCTGGGTCCCTGGGGCTATTTGTAGTCACCTGGCCAGTGTCATAACTAGTCACACTTCTCTTCCAGAGAGCTTCTCGGTCAGGTCATTGTGTAGTATCCTTCCTTCCCCAGATTCATGTTCTTCTTTAACTTTTGCTTCTAGTGGTTGTAAGGCAGAGTGCATTGTTATCAAGAAACAATGCAATATTCAGAAAATGATGAAAAATTGAAGCATGGCATAATTTAATTACATTTTGATATTTACACACAGATGTATGTAATGTAAACAGGAAGGACAGAAAATCAAGCAGGCTTTGTTGTAGCTAGCCCTGATATTAAGCAGTGCTACTATATGAACTCAAAATTGATTTTACCTCCAAATTGTAGAAATGCCATAAATATCCATTCCTCCATTCAGTCATAGAGTTTTAAATCATTCAAGAAATTTAAAAATATAATCAGTCATACTTATCTTTTATTTATCATACCAGGACCTGTTTTTAGATATTGTCTTGTAATGTTTTCTTCAGTCTTCACAAGGGCATTACAATGACACCTTCATTCTACGGTAAGCGATGGAAACATGATGCTCAAAGTCAATCCTTGGGAGATGATGAAATCAGAATAGAGCTTCAGGAATCCACCACCTTGACCTTTCATTACACTCTCAACAGTCTTTCTTCCATGTCATTAAGCATCTCAGATTATGAAAGAAAATTGTATTCTGTCAGTTACTCTTTTGTTTTCTGCTGCTGTGAAGCAACATTCAGATAAACAGATTGAGGGAGAAAGAGAGATTTATCGGTTTACAGTTCCAGAGGTAAGATACAGTTCATTCAGATGGAGAAGACATGGGGATGTGAGAAACCAGAGGAGACTTAGGTCACTGCATACAGCATTATGGAGTGGAAAGAATAAGCAGCAGATTGCTAGGGCAGGCTGCTATCACTTGCCTTCCTGGTCATTGGTGACTGAGGGGTTGGATCTCTCCAATCAGGGAGGGTACAGTGACTGGCAGATAGACAGTAGCCATCCTGTAAATGGGGTCTCCTACTCTTTTGAATCTCTACCTTTGAATCTCCTCTTACAGTAAGGTTTCATTTAAACAACCTTTTATCTTTGGTTAGGAGGTGACCTACAATGCCTATCAGGATGGAGCCAAGGACGGTGCAGAAACAGCAAAACTGAAAACAATAAACCATAATTCAGAACACCAAAGACTCTACATTAATCTCCTGGAACCAGACGAGCCAATCTCTCCCCATCCTAAAGCTCAGGGAAACTTGAGGAAGAGGGGTCCAAGATTGTAATAGCCTAAAGATGGGGAGGACCAACGATATGCAAGATACTCCACACAAGTTAGGGCCGTAGAAGCCATAATTGGATAACTGCACAATGACCGACATGTCAACGACCCCCCCAAAGTCTAGCATGGATCACTGGCAGTAGGATCCTTAGAGGCAAGGGATTGGCGTCATAATAATGTTCTCATACTTAAAGGGGAGCCCAAGAAAGAGCTCCGGGCCATGCCACTGAGTCCTTACACCTCACAAGAGTGGAGGACTCAGAGGGAAGTTTGGCATTCATACAAAAGGATGCTCCAAGGAATGGGAGGGAGGGGGGAGGCACTGGGAGAAAGGGAGAGGTGTGAAACGAAGGGGAAAAAGGGGGAGGGTGAAAGGGGGACTGGAGAGGAGTGGAGGGAGGGGATCAGGGTACCTATTAAGCTTTTATGATTGGGGAAAAATAAATAAATATAATAAAATAAAAAAATAAAAAAGAAACTGTGTTCATGAAAGAAAGCTGTCAATAAAGTCTAAGTGTATTAAGCTTGATTTTTAAATATAGAAAAATATGTGTACTTGAAAATACATTCATTTTTGTATTTCTTATTTTATTCTTTGATAGACTCATACACGTTTACCATGAATTTAAATCATTTTCACCCTATATTACTTGATCTACTTTTATAAGCCTAGAAAGGCCACCTACTTTCTCAGGATGTAGACCAAGCACAGATATTGACCTTTAAGATCAAGGTGATCTTTAAAATATATCTGTAATTACTACTCTATCATATACAAGCATGAACAACAGTAACACCAATACAGAAGAAAAACGAATAATTAAACATGATTTTTTTTCCTGAAGTGTTTCATGATTTGAAATATTTTTCTTGGAGAAGAGACATTTAAATATCTATAGGTTTTGAACATGTATTGTTATGATATCCAAATTTCTGTTAAGTTGAAGGTTAGCAAATTTGCTGGAATTTACAAGACAGCATTGTTCAAGATTCCAATTGAAAATATATTGTAATAGTATAAGATAGTTGCCTTATGTATAAATTGTTGATTGGGACATCCTCATTAAAATGTATATATGTAAAAGTTAATGTCAACTGTGATAATATTTCTCAGGTTCTTAAATACTTTCTCATTTCAGGCTTATATTTACAATCGAGTGCAGTAGCAATTTCTTTGGCATTTAAAAGAAAAGACATTTGAGGAACATTTACTTATGGCCTTAGAAAGTGATATAATTCATAACATGTAAATTTGTGAAAATGGAATAGCCATTGGCTTAGAGATGGTGTGTGTGTATGTGTCTCAGAGACAGAGAGAGAGACACACACAGACAACGAAACACAGAGGCAGAGACAAGGAGACAGACAGAAAACACAAATTATTGGATGCTGGTGCTGGTTTGGAAATACTTCAAGTCCCATCCCTTAACTTTCAAAACATCTGGTTCATTTCATAAAATCATCTTGGAGAGGATTGGAAAGATGGCTCATGGTTTAAGAGTCTACCTTGCAAGCAGAAGGTCATGAGTTCAGATCCCAAATAGCACATAAAATCATATATGAAAAATGTGGGGAGCACACTTCGGTCCCTAGTGGGTGAAGTCTAAAGATAGAAGCAATAAAGGATGTTTCCTGAAGTCATCCTTGGTCCTCCACAGGGAAACATAGTGTCCTTTGACACACACACACACACACACACACACATGCATGTGTGTGCATGCACATGTTAAATAAATAAAAAAAATATTTTGGAGGCGTTTCAAGGTCAAATGTTCACCAGAGTCCATCATAAAGTCAGTGATATATTTGTCCTGGCAAAAAATTATAACTTCATGAGTTGTTTCATTTTTCTCAGAATTATAAAATTAAGTGGCATTAATCATTTATTTTTTAGCATGGAATATTTTCAAAGTTCATAGTGCTACATGTTCCTATAAAATAATTGACACTGAAATTTACAGTTTATTACACTGTCTACAAAATTATAATCTACAAAATAATAAATATACCAATTAGAAATCTAAATTACAGAAATGGCTAATAAGAGTTCTTAAATATTTAGTAGAAATTTATGTAAAAGAGTTGATGCAATTAACACATAGAATCTTAATTTTTTAATGTCATCATTAGTATTTAAACTATATTCTTTGCAAAGTCCTGAGCTATAATTCCTTTATGTGAATGAAGCTTATGAAATCAGTTAAGATTAAAAACCTAATTATAACATAGCAGCTTTCAACAGCATTGTCCAGACTTTAGTCTGGATTAATAAAAACCATATTCTATTCTTATTAAGTCAGCTTATTCATCCTTACATGGTGATATATTCTTGCCTCTCTTGGGGAGATTTCTAGAAATAGATTCTAGATTGCATTTTAACATTCATATTATGATCTTAATAATCATTTTTTTAATTGTGGCTGCATTTTTCTTGATAATTAGTAATGGATATGAAGCCTCAGATATCTCTGATTCTTGAGCAATTTCTGAAACTTAAAGTTTTTCAGACTGTAATAAATTGTAGTGGATATTAAGTCCCATCTCACTGTGGGACTAATATTACCTTAGTCATTAAAAAGTATATTTTATGTGTTTATTGTACATTTATATAGCACTATGTTTCAGTTTCTAGATTTAATAATGTGTCTTGATATTATTTATGGAATCTCTGGATTACAACATTGTATGTATTTACAACAATTAGCTATTGTTTTGACCCCCCCAAAACTTTTATAGCTGAGTGATATGAGAGTCAGACTGAATCTTCTGCAAATATAATGGAATAGTATTCAGGAGGAACTTAGGCAGTTAAATGGAAAATCTTGATGGAGAACATGGACAGACATTACTGCTTTCCTGGGAAGTCTTGGAAGCAAAGTAAAAGATCCTAAACTCTTACTCTAGTCCTTTGAAAGCAAATATACCTTCTCAGAGGAGAGACTAGATTCCCTTTAGATTTTTGACATAGACAATTCCCTCACGGCATTAACTTGACAACTTCTTGAGAGGAAATATGAAAATATTCAGTAAATCTATGTAGAAGCAAGTTACTGAAGTTTTTTTCTTTGTAACCAGTCATAAGTACTTCGACAAGGCTTGTCCTTTTCCATCCTCTCAAGTTTCTATAAAATTTTATAGAAAACCCTAACTAGGTGGAAACAGAAAGAGAAAAATAATGCTGCTCTTAATGTGATTTTGGATACACATTTGATGAAAGATTTACTAAAAATTGTAGCCAATTTTTCACTCTTTTTCTTTGTTGTAAAGTTGTCAGAAATACACACACACACTCATACACACACCAGGAGTACTTATTAGATTTTTGACTTGCAAAGAATTTACATTTGGCTAGGTTTTTCAGTTTAAAGCATTTTTGATATATGATTTACATGTTTTATTTTCAATATTTTATTATTTTGGCCTTATTTCTGGAATAATCTCTTAAATATCTTTGTAAATTACATATTCAAAATTCTATATATTTTTCTTTAAAAGTTTTATATTCTGACACAACCTATGCTGGTTGGTGACTGAGCAAGTTTTTGTGCATTTTCTACCATGTGCAAATACTATTGTCCCACGTCAATCTTTTTTTTTTTACATTTTTTATTATTATTTCAGCTCATACAAACTTAATAGGTACACCAGTTCCCTCCCTCCCTCCTCCTACCCCCGAACCCCCTCCTCCCCCTCCCTTCACCAATCCCTCCCCACACCCCAGTGCCTCCCGCCGCAATTCCCAGAGAGTCCTTTCTTGTGCATGCCTGACTCTCCTCTGGGCCCTCCTCTCCGATGACATAGAAGGACCCAGTGGCATTTCCCTGAACCCTTTCCCGTGTTCCCCTTAAGCATAGGAACGCTGCTGTGGCTGCCAATCCCGTGCCTCCAAGGATCTTGGTGCCTTTAGCAGATGCTAGACTTTGTGAGGTCAATAGTGTGTTGGACATTGCGCAGGGCATGCAAAGTCCAATTATGATTGCTTCAGCCCTAACTTGTGGAGTATCTTGCAAATCATTGCTCCTCCCATCCTTTTGCTCTTACACTCTTACCACCCCGTCTTCCACAAATGTCTCTGAACTTCAGGATGGGGAGAGATTAGTGTGGCCTAGTTCTAGGTGGTTGATAGAGTCTCTGAAGTTCTGGATTGTGGTTTGTTGATTTTCTTTTGCAGTTTTGCTGCTCCTGCAATGCCCTTCACTCCATTGTGATGGGCACTGTATGTCATCCCCTGGCCAGAGACGAAAAGCTGTTAAACTGGAGTCTTATTACAAGAGCATGTTCAAGGGTAGATGTAATAAAAGTAGGAAACCTCAGTGAGGGAGGGGTCAATCACCCATTTGCAAAATGGTTACTTTTTATCTGCCAGACTTTATGCCCTCCCCTTCTGTTGAGATCATATCCCCTTAGTTGTAAATGATCAGGAACAAACGACTGTGAACTCAACTAGGTGTCACATTGCTTACTTGCAGTCCTTGATGGAGGCCTATTTTCTCTACTGTAACATGGTCACTTCTCTCCTTGTTTCTGGTGTGGCCCTCCAACCCCATCCCTCCTGTTCATAATCCTTGCAATTACTGTAGGTAATACATAGATTTACCTATGAGTGTCTCAAGGTGGGCTGGGTGGGTTTGGTACTAGGAGCCACATATTAGGGAGTACAAACGGCGCTTAATTTTCTGAGTTTGGGATACTTCACTTAATATAATTTTTTCTAATGACATCCCTTTCCCGGCAAATTCCAGTAATTCATCCCTTTTGATAGCTGAGTAGTACTCCACTGTATAGATGTACCACAGTTTCCTTATCCACTTGTCAACTGTTGGACATTTAGGGTTGATCACATGACTTTGCTATTGTAAACAGTGCTGCTATGAACATGGTTGTGCTTGTGCTACCGAGGTGAACCTCTGCTGTATGTGGGGTTATTCCCAAAAGTGGAATAGCAGGGTCATATGGCATTTCAATCTTTAATTTCTTTAAAAATCTCCAGACGGCTCGCCAGAGTGGCTGTATGAGCCTGCACTCCCACCAACAATGTAGGAGAGTTCCCCTCTCTCCACATCCTCTCAAGCATTTGTTGTTGTTTGTATTGTGGATTTTTGCCATCCTGACAGGGGTGAGATGATATCTCAGGGAAGTTTTGATTTGCATTTCCCTGATGGCTAAGGAAGTGGAGCATTTTTTAAGATATTTGTTAGACGTTTTAATTTCATCCCTAGTAAAGTTTCTTTTAAGTTCCTGGGCCCATTTTTTAATTGGGCCATTAGTTTCCTTGGTGTTTAGTTTTCTAAGTTCTTTGTGCACTCTGGACAGCAGAGCTCTATCAGATATGTGGTTAGTGAAGATTTTCTCCCATTCTGTGGGTTGCCTTTGAGCTCCTGTTACAATCTCTTTATCTGAATAGAAGCTCTTTAATTTCACAAGATCCCAACTGTTGAGAGTTGGTAGCAGTGACTGTGCCATTGGATGTCTGTTTAGGAACTGTTGGCCTAGCCCAATCAGCTCGAGGGAGTTCCCTATCCTTTCAACTATGGTTTTTATAGTCTCTGACCTGATATTAAGGTCCTTGATCCATTTGGAATTAAGTCTTGTACATGGTGACAAGTACGGGTCCAGCTTTAATCTTCTGCAAGTGGAGATCCAGTTTTGCCAGCACCATTTGTTGAAGATACTGTTCTTTTTCCATTGGATCCTTTGGCCCCCTTTGTCAAAAACCAAATGGCTGTAATTTTGTGGGCTTATATCAGGGTCTTCAATCCTTATCCATTGATCTGTGTGTCTATTTTGGAGCCAGTACCAGGCTGACTTTATAACTATGAATTTGTAGTATAGACTTAGGTTTGGTATGGTAATACTTCCAGGAGTGTTTTTGTTACTCAGGATTGTCTTTGCTATCCTGGGTCTTTTGTGCTTCCATATGAACTTTGAAGAATTGCTTTGGGATTTTAATTGGTATAGCATTGAATTTGTATATTTTGCCTTTGGTAGGATGGTCATTTTTACGATGTTGATTCTGCCAATCCAGGAACAAGGGAGGTCTTTCCACCTTCTGGTGTCTTCTGCTATTTCTTTTTTTAAAGTTTTAAAGTTTTCATTGTAAAGGTCTTTTACCTCCTTGGTTATGTTTATACCAAGGTATTTCTTTTTTTTAGGGCCTATAGTAAATGGGATTGTTTCTCTCAAGGCTTTTTCACTTCTTTCATTCTGGGCATATAGGAAGGCCTCTGATTTTTGCACATTTATTTTGTATCCTGCCACCCTGCTGAACTTCTCAATTAGTTCCAGAAGCTTCCTGGTGGAGTTTTTGGGATCACTCAGGTATAAGATCATGTCATCTGCAAATAGGGATAGCTTGACTTCTTCCTTGCCGATTTGAATCCCTCTTATGTCCCTTTCTTGTCTTATGGCTTCAGCTAAGACTTCAAGTAGAATATTGAATAGAAGTGGTGAGAGTGGACAGCCTTGTCTAGTTCCTGATCGAAGTGGGAATGCTTCCAATTGTTCCCCATTGAACATAATCCTTGCTGTGGGCTTGTATACATATTTTATTATATTGATAAAGGTTCCTTCCATTCCTACTGTCTCTAGCGTTTTGATCATAAAAGGCTGTTGGATCTTGTCAAAAGCTTTTTCTGCATCTATCGAGAGTATCATGTGGTCTTGGACTTTGGACTGGTTTACATGATGAATTACATTTATTGATTTGCGTATGTTGAACCAATCTTATGTGCCGGGGATGAAGCCTACTTGGTCCCTGTGAATGATCTTTTTAATGTGTTTTTGAATCCAATTTGCTAAGACTTTGTTGAGAATCTTTGCGTCTGTGTTCATCAGAGAGATCGGCCTATAGTTTTCTTTTTTAAGTGAGTCTTTATTAGATTTTGGGATTAAAACGATATTAGCTTCATAGAAGGAATTTGGCAGTGTTCCTTCCTTTGCTATTTGATGGAACAGTTTAAGGAGTATTGGTGTTATTAACTCCTTAAATGTCTGGTAGAACTCTGTGCTGAATCCATCTGGTCCAGGAAGTTTTTTGGTGGGAAGATTCAAGATTACTTCTTCAATTTCCTTATATGTTATAGGACTATTTAAATAATTCACAACTTCCTGATTCTATTTAGGTAAGTTGTGTTTACTTAGAAATTCATCCATCTCTTTTGTGTTGTCAAACTTCACAGAGTATAAGTTTTTGAAATATGATGTTATAATTCTCTGGATTTCTTGGGTATCAGTAGTGATAACTCCATGTTCATTTCTAATTTTGTTACTTTGGATTTTCTCTCTCTCTTGCTTTTGGTGAATTTTGCTAGGGGTGTATCAATCTTATTGATTTTTTCGAAGAACCAGATTTTGACTGGTTGATTTTTTCTATTGTTTTCTTAATCTTGATTTCAGATATTTCTCCCCTTATTTTGCTAATCTCCACTCTTCTACTACTTTTGGGATCAGATTGCTCTAGTTTCTCTAAAGCTTTAAGCTGCATTGTTAAGTTGTTTATTTCTGATGTTTCCATTTTTTTGATGTAAGCATTAAGAGCTATGAACTTACCTCTTAGAACAGCTTTCATTGTGTCACAAAGATTTTGGTAAGTTGTATTTTCATTATCATTTGCTTTCAGGAAATCTTGAATTTCCTTTTTAATTTCTTCCTGAATCCAGTTCTCATTCAGCATCATATTGTTAAGTTTCCAGGAGTTAGTGTATTTTCTCTTGTTTGTTGTGTTGTGGATGTCCAGCTTTAAGCCATGGTGGTCTGACAGGGCACAGGTTAAAATTTCAACTTTTTTGTGTATGTGTAGATTCATTTTGTGGCCCAGTATGTGGTCTATTTTGGAGAAAGTTCTGTGTGCTGCTGAGAAAAATGTGTATTCTTTGGTGCGTGGGTGAAAAGTTTGATAGAGATCTGTAAGGTCCATTTCTTTCAGGGTTTGATTAAGGTCCAAAGTGTCTCTGTTAAGCTTTAGACCTGTTGTTCTAGCCCAGTGTTGAGAGGGCGGTGTTGAAGTCCCCAAGTATTATCGTTTGGGGGTTGATTTCTTGCTTTAGATGCTGTAAGGTTTTGTTAATGAATGTGGAGGGGCCCATGTTGGGTCAGTATATGTTCAGTATTGTGAAGTCTTCCTGGTGAATTGTACCTGTGTCTAAAATGTAGTATCCATCCGTGTTTCTTATAATTTTTTTGGTTTTGAAGTCCTCTTTGTCTGATATCATAATGGCTACCCCTGCCTGTTTTCTGCTTCAATTAGCTTGTAGACTTGACCACCCTTTTATTTTTAGGGCATGCCTATCTTTTGTGGTGAGATGGTTTTCATGCAGGCAGCAGATTGATGGATTGTGATTTTTAATTCAAATTTGTAATCTGTGTCTGTTGATTGGTGAGTTAATTCCGTTAATATTTAGTGCTATAATGGAGAAAGTATTTTTAATTCCAGACATTTATTATGTTTAGTAGTTTTTATAAGTATATTGCTTTGCTTTTAATGGTGTTATACTTGCCTTCTGTTCTCCTGGATCATATTTTGAAGGTCATTATCCTGGGTCAGGCTTTCTTGGCCATTTTCCATGGGTTTGTTTTGGTTGGAGTCTAGGTCGCGGCGCGGTGAGGCCCGGCTGGACGGCGGAGTGGCGGGAAGGGAGCCCACTTCAATCTTAAAATTACTTTCTTTTGCCTTTTGTCATTTTGTGCTTATGAAAATACAATAGATATTATATATATTACAATTTCTTTCCCTACTCCAATTATTCAGTGCTTTAAAAATCCTTTTTCAACTAAATTACACTTTATGGAATACACTAGCTTTACAATATGACTGGGAATAGAATATTTATGGAATATTTTTTCGTTATTCTTTCCATGATTTGCTTTCTGCATGAAGTTTAGTCTGTCAATTCTTGCAATTTGAAAAGAATTGTGCTGAATCCATAAATTAGAATTGTCGTGTAGAATTGTCTGTTATTAAATATTTAATTCCCACACTAGTAGAATAGTCCAACTTATTCAAATATTTAATTTCTATCAATATTTTTCTACAAATTTTCAAACTACAATTCTGTCATTTCAAGTCGTTTTGCACTTAGGTGCTAGCCATATTGAAATTTTACCTCATTTTATCTTTCAGGTAACATGAGTCAACACAATTTTTTGGTTTTATTTAATCCTTAATGATATAAATGAAATGAACAGATCTACTAGTTCTAGCAGTTATATATATGCATGTTTATGTATTTCTTAGGAATTTCTATTTATAAATTATGTCTTTTGTGGATTAATCCAGTTTATTTATTAATTAATTAGTTATTGTTATACTTGTTTTGAATGTGCTTACCTGTGCTTTAACGTCTCTTGAAGCTTTAGTGCAACGTTAAGAAAATGGTAAAATGACAGATGTAAAAGAAAATGATTTGTTAAGATGATGTAATACCAGTACACTCTTTTCTCTTATCTAAATGGTCTACTTTTTAAGTCCCATATGTTTTGGAAAACGTTTTAAATATCTTTTTTATCAGAATTAGTAATTTCCAATTTTGAGTCTTTCTTCCTAAGAATTTTGTCAAAAGTGAAAAAAGTACAGTTTTGTGAGGAAAGTAATGGGTTTAATGTTTTAGACATACTGGACAAGATTGCTTTCAATTAAGTTAATGTAGTTGATAAAGAGATTAGTGAAATTAAGACAAACATCCCACTGTATATTTGTACAAAAGGAAAGATGTTTTCAGAGTAAGTGTGTCATGGTTTGAAATGTGAATTGTCCCCTACAGGCTCATGTGTTTGAATTTTTGTTTGGGAAGGTCATGGCACCTTTAAGAGAAACTTGCGGGAGGAAATCAGTTACAGGTAGTGGGTCTTGAGGTTGATTTGGTCTACCTTACTTCCAAGAAAATTCTACTCTTTCTGCAGTTTTTCAGCTCTCAGTCTCCTTGATGGTCATGACTTTGGCCCCTCCAGCTTCTGCCAGCCAGATGCCTTTCCTGCCATAATATCTCTCCACTAGAACCCTAAATTAAACAAACCTCCCTTTCTCCCTTAAGTTGCTTGACTTTGAATAGTGTCTCACAGCAACAGAGGAGAATAATTGCTACAAAAGTAAATTCATTGAAACCTCCAGGGTATAAAAATTCAAAGGCATTTTAAACCTTTTCGTTGGAAGAAATAGTTTCTGGAACTAAATAGATAGTTTCTGGAACTCACGAATCCCTAAATATTCTCACAGGTTAAGCCAGACAGATGCTCGGTGACCTTCTGTTCTTCTGCTCCAAGGGTATTAAAATTTTGCCTCAGCTTATTTTTTAATGTGATTTTGCTTCTTTATGTATATTATTATTTCATTGTAATCTGCAAGCCCAGATTCAGTAATTTTTTAGAACCCATCATTGTAAAGAAAGCTTGTAGACACAGTCATTTCAGACTGCTACAGTAATCCCTAGAAATAGTCTAAGTTTCTGTTGTGTCTTTCAGTGTTGGAGTGTTTCACTGTGGTGACAGCATCTGTTCTTCCACTCCTGCCACTCCTATCCATAGCTCTTCTTACTTTGTCAGCTTCTCTTTTGCTAAATTTAAAACTGAATAATGAGGTCACCCACAGGGGCTCCTTTGTTGCTTGGACTTTTGAAAGCTGTGACTTTTTGAAATGTTCAAGCTATGGCTCAAATTCAGTTCTTAGACGGCACTATGACCTTGAATAAAAATTAGAATGGGTGGTCTGCAGCTTCATAGTGAATACTGACAAGTATATTTTATTCCATTTTCAACTCCATTATACTTGATTATTGTTTATCATTTAGGAAATCTGATTTTTATTCTTTATAAGTTTTAGTTAAAGATCTCTCTCTTCGAATAAATTATTGGGGTGGATGAGAGCACAGGTTTTCTTTTTATTGTTTGCTTGTGTATGAAATGCATATGCTTCTTTGGGAGGCAGTCAGGTGTATAATTTCTTACAGATTTATTTGAATTGCTGTCTTTCTTTTACTTGATTTTTACCCTAAAGGATATTTGACCATGGTTCCTGGTAACATTCAAAGTGCATATTTTCAGCAAAGAGATGACAATTTTTTTCAGTGGTGACATTTTGACGCTTTTAAGCCGTTTCAAGGAGATGGTGGGACTCACCTTTATGATGAACTGGAGTCAAGATACATTCGCATAAATCCTGACAACTTTGGCAGAGTGGATACAGAGTTATGCTACTGTTCAGATCAACAGGCTAAGCTGAGCTCTGATTTATTCCTTGCAATGGCCATCCTTCAGGTAGCCTCACAAACAGAAGAGGTCCAAGCAAGTTGGCATACTTCTGCTTTCAGCTTTGCATTTGACTTAAACAAAACCGAATACCAAATACTGTTGATGTTCACTGTTCTTGAAATATTGGAGACAATACATTAAACATTTTAAAATGAACAAAGATGGATAAATGTGGATACTTCAGTTTCATTACATATTGCTGCAACAAAATACCCAGATAAAAAGAAGAGTATAATTGACTCAATGTTCCAAGTTACTTTCCATGAATGAAGAGAAATTACAGCATTGGGTGCTTCAGGCAGCTAGCAACAAACATCTACAGTCTAAAGCAAAGGAGAACAAATGTGTGGATGAATGCATGCAGCTTACAAACTAACTTGCATGCACTTGATTCTTTCCATCTGAATTCAGTCCCAAGAAATGGCATTGCTTATTGTTAAGGTGCATCTTTCCACATTGCCACATTGATGAACACAATCAGAAATACCCACAGATGTGTCTTTTAATTGTGAAATTGACAATTAATGCTAACCATCACTGTGGTCTATTATTACGATGATCATTATCATCATTGAGTATTTAATTATTATTGTCACTAATATCTTTGTGCCTTTGTTCCTAAGAAAATGTTTCACTATAACTGTGGTATCTCAAATACAAGCAGTCATTTTTAGAATAAAATATATCAGTATTGTTATGAGGATAAAGGTATGTATTATTTTGAATGTGCACAAGTAGGCTCTTTATGCTAATCCCAAGAGATGAATTAATATGCTAACTGTCTCCTGGAGAGTGCATCCCTTCTTCATGGGAGCATTAGCCTGCATTGTTTGTGGTGATTATTTTCAACCTGGGGATGATGAATGCCAACATGAAGCTTCATGAGTAATACAACTGTAACATATTAAGCTCAATAATTGCCTTCATTAATTATATGGTTGATAGACATATAGGTTAATAAAAGCAGAGGAGATTTTTGTAGTTTACTAGAGTTTGCCATGTACTTATACACAGATTTATACCTAAAACCAAAAAATGTTACAGAAAATTTTTGACATAAATAAAATTATAGAAACAAGTGTCACATCCACAATACAAGATATATATTTTCCATAAGTATCATAATATTCAGCAGTACTTTTTTAGATTTCTGTGCTAAAATTACCAGTATATACATGGAACATTTCCTATGAGTCTGGACTTTTTCTTACAAAAGAATATTAATTATTACATTTAATGATTTATCAAACAATGATTTTCTTTTCATAATTTTATAAAATTTGTTTAAAGGAGTGCAAACTGAATGAATAATCATCACCTATCTAGCCTCTATTAGAACCAGCTAAAGTGCTAGTAGGAATTTAATCTAATAGTTTGCATGAATAGTGGGAAGCTCAACATTTTACTTACTCTTTGTATACTCACTTCTGCCTTCAAGACTAGTGTTCTGGTATCGGGAGAACAAATAGAGTGGCTGGGAATAGCAATTTAAAGAGGGGAACAAATGTATTGAAAAGTCTTGGCAAGGTTAAAAAATTGTTATATTGATTCTGATCCATCCTTAGACTACATTTCAAAGTATTACTGATGCAAAAAACCATATATCCTTGGATTTTGTTGAATTTAGAAGCAGATGCCTGCCTCTTTTTTGGAGAATTACTTTATAGCAATTGTACTAAGGCTACTGAAGTTGAAGAGCATTGTCTGAAAACATTGGTAAATTATGTGATAGGTACATAAAAGCGTATAGTGTAGAGAATAGAATATGTAGATGAGGGTGGACTCAGTGTTGATAAAATAAATAATAAATTATGCACAAATATATGAAAAAAGTTCATAGGCATTATATAAAATGCAGAGTTCTGATTAATATTTTGTTTGTCAAGTTCTGGGGAAATTACTCAGTAGTTAAAGCTTTTATCTTATAACTAAAAGGAACTCAATTAAGATCTTCAGATTCCATGTCAAAAAAAAAGTCAGACAGACAGAGTGGTAGCAATTTCTTGGATACACACACACACACACACACACACACACACACACACACACACATCCTTACACATAGACACAAACATGCACATACACCCTGGTATATGTGTGTGGACACACACGAAACAAAATTTACTTTGAAAATAAAGACGTCCATGCTTTTATTGGAATCCCTTCCTTCTTCACTATCCTTTGATATTATAGGTGTTAGATTGAACAAATGTTTGGAGGAAGAAGCTAATTAAGGATATTTAGAAACCACCTGAATTTATCTTCCCTAGCAGAGTGTTCAAAACAAAAAGTTAACGCTTTTATAGCACTCTAAGAAGGCAGAAAGGAAATCTAGCAGTACCTATTTTCATATATTTTGAAGAACAATACATGAAGCTTTTTTTAACTTGAAAGGAGCATCACATTTCCTTCACTTTCATAGGGAATGAAATTAATCGAGTTTACTCTATGAAATAAACATTTAAAGTCCTCAGATTTTTTTTGGCCTGAAGGATAGATTAAAGTAGAATTCAAAGAGAGCAGGAAGAAAGTATTCTTTTATCTTTTTCTTTTTATTTGTTTTATCATTTTTCTTTTTCAATGAACTGGGTTTTGAATTTAGCTTATTTTGTGATAAAAGATGTTAAATTAAGACAATATGGAAACAGTCCAATACATGTTAACTTAGGTATTGAAACTTTTATTCTTTGCTTATCTATATAGTGTTTTCTATCAGCAAGATTGTTAATACAAAAAAATCTTTAATCGTTAAAAAATTAACATTATAGAACAAGTAAAATATTCATAAAGCTGATTTAATAAGTTAACATTGGTTTAAGTATTTTAATTAGAATTATTAACTGAAACTTTATAATACAATTATTACTTAAAATAAACGTAAATATTAAGGAAGAAATGAGTAGTTAAGCATAATAAACAATTCAAAGTGAAATG
The DNA here is from genome assembly GCA_023101885.1 of Typhlomys cinereus. NCBI lineage: Eukaryota > Metazoa > Chordata > Mammalia > Rodentia > Platacanthomyidae > Typhlomys > Typhlomys cinereus. The sequence goes on along the minus strand of JALPQD010000046.1, from coordinate 8,912,390 downwards.
TATAGTCATATGTGAATATTATATAAAGAAAAGTATTCAATATTTTTGTAATAACTGCCCTTGTGACCAAAATTGACCATATAAGAAGCTCAGTTTAAGTTCATAACATCTACTAATGAAATATAATGAACTTATGTACATGAAGATATTATATTGTTCTATAGATTTCATTAGTTGTGAGTCATATCAGATGTCCAGCAACAAATAAAACACTATATATAGCTGACCCACATAAAAATTAACCTAAAAGTATAATCAAAGAAACCACCATTTTTACTTTTAACTCATCACTATCTGAATATTTTTTTCTGATATCAAATCACTTTATTTTTTCCTTTGATCAAATATATTGTCTTCTAAATTATATATTGTACATTTGTAGACAAATTTTTTCCTTGTTTTCCAGCACTGAATGTGTATTTGTGAGTTTTTCACTGAGTTCAATGTGCAGTTGAAGTTGAAATACACAAACACACACACACACACACACACACACACACACACACACACACATAATTTTATTTCCCTCTAGTAGAAATCTAATCAGGCCTAAATTTTCCAGTGTACAGCGTTCTTTTGTATGTATGAAATATGAATAGGAGCATATTGATACCAGATGATTTTGTAATTTGTTAGGAGTCTGACTGTTAGAAGTAAGATCTTGACTCTTCTTTATATGATGGGACTTTCCCATCTCCAACATACTTACCAAGCTGAATAATGTATCCTTGGCAATAGGCTTTATGTGAGTTAATATAGCATTCTTCCAAACACCTAACATCATTCATTTATAAAGAAGAAAGTTTTTATTTTTGTTCACAAATTGGGAAGTTTCAATTTATGAATCGGTGAACAGATTTCTTCTAATCCTGTATTGTAGGCATTATGGTGGGAGCATGTGATAATCTAAAAAGGTTCATCTTAGGCCATGGAAGCAAGTAAAGTAAGGGGAAGGAGCTGATGATTCATGGTTTCAGCATAAAGCACATCTCATTGACACTAGACCTCCTAAATTAAAGCCATCTCTTAAAGATTTTTCTTGCTAAAAATAGTCCCATGTTGAAACAAGCTTTTAGCATATGGGTCAGAGGATAAATTAGCGCTTCTAAGCTATGTCAGGCTTTAAGAACAGAAACCAAAAGTACCACATAGCAGCCACCTAAAACTCTTTAAAAAACACTCTGTTATGTCTACTATTCAGTCAAGTTATGTGCATTTGGCGAACTCAAGTAAATAGTGGAGACTCTTCTAGATTATGCTTTCTAAAGAATAATCACCATAAAGCCAAGCATCATGCATATAAAAACTCAAGGACTTTAGGACAATATCTACAGTTTATTACTGCAAATATTGATTTTTATTTTCCTACAGAAAAATCAATTCATCAAATTCAGAGAAAAAATATTACCTATTTTCAATATGTACATTAGTCACAACATTTAATGTTTTAGAAAAACAATGAAAACATCAAAAATTCACATATTTTATTCGTACAATGCCATAGTAGTTGTTTGTGCATTTGTTGTTTTTAGAGATAAGATCTTTCGGTATTACACAGGTTAATCTAAAATTCAATGTGTAACATAGGTTAGACTCAAGCCTTAGATAACTTATTTCTGCATCATAAAAGCTAGGACTAAATGTAAGCAACACCTTATTTACTTTAAAATTATTTGGTGCACTATTGAGTAGAAAATACTTCTCGATATTTCATATTTAGAATAAAGAAAACAGCTTTTACACAAGGACAGAACGCACAAAACTCACACACAAATGCAAGGTTTTCCTTTTATTAATAAACTATTTGTGTCTTTAAACATGGTGGTTGCATTTATTCTGCATTACTGCTCATAAACTCAAGATGAAAAATAACTCAAAGGAATAAGGGATTTTATTCTTTCTTATGATAGTCCAGTTGCAGTTCCTTGCCCAGACAGGCTGGAGAGCTACCAACACCAGGGGCTGAGGGCAATGGCTATGCTATATCCACATAACTGCCGAGAGAGGGAGAATCCTTACTTGCCAACTCCAAGGTTTCAACTGTTAAATTGACACCTGTATCTAACTATGACAAACAGTGTGTACTAATTTGTTGGCATGCAGAGATACCTAGAAGAAAAGTAAAAACCTAAGAATCTAATAATCTAACAGACTGAACAGAAGTAAAGATGTGCATGTTTTCCAAATACGAATGTAGATATACATGTGCAGATTTTTGATAAAAAAAGTTTTGTCAAAAATATACTTTTACTGAGATCATAAATATATTTACTTACCTAAGATAAATTGGAACACCTATATTCTTTATACATACAAATAAATAAAAATAAACAAAAAATCTTAAAGTGAATTTTAAATGTATATATTTTTGTAAGAACAAAATTCATATGATATAAGGGAAATGGTGAGAAAAAGTATTGATATATTTTGAAAGTACATACATATTCAAATTGAGTAAATTGCAATTTACAAGTCATTAGCAGTTTTAGAATCTGTAAGTTGTGAATACGTACAGTAAGAAAATTTCTATACTTTAAAGAACATGAAAATGTGAAGCTTTTCTACAGATTAATTTAAAGCATATTAATATCATTCAATTGTTACCTTCTCAGGTCAAATTTGCAGTGACATCTTGTTTTTCTCTAAGAATATGGGACAGACATCTGTAATGGGCACAGATTAGGTAAGTAAGAGGAATTATAGATGTTTATAACAAATTTGTATCAAACTGTTTATAATTGATACAATTGATATATAAATTAAATATTTTACATGAAAATTAATAAAACTCATAGTAACTTAAAAAATCATCAAAAACTTTCATTTTTGAAGTAGAATGTTTTATAGATTGTGACAGATAGTTTTAAGACATGGATTTAAAGTAATAGAAAAATATCACTTTGAAGTTTTGATGTTTCATGTGAAAACTTAATTGGCCACTTAAGTTCATGAAGCTTAGGGGAAATTTAAAAATAGAACCATGGAATATTGATGTGCTGTTTAATATGAACTATAGTTGAATTACATAACTAAAGTAAAAAAATATCCTTTATCATGGCTTCTCCTGTTTTCCTTTCTGTATTTTTTTAAAGAAAAAAATTTTTTTTATTATTTATTCAATTGTGCGTGTGTGTGTGTATGTGCGCGCGCATGTGTGTGTGTGTGTGTGTGTGTGTGTGTAGAACCACGGACGAATCGGGAACCACCATGGACGCCTCCACCTCCTTCTGCCCCGGGATTCACAGGCTCCGCCCTACCAGGACCAGAAGCGCAGGCCGCCCCGTTTCCGCCCAGCGTCTATACGTGGGATCTGGGATCTGAACTCAGGACCTTCTGCCTGCAAGGCAGAGGCTTAACCCCAGAGCCACCTCTCCAGCCCCTGTATTTTTTATTTTTAAAGGGTATTATTTTAATCTTTCGCTTTATGGCACATGTTCTTGCTCTGTGTCCCACTGAGCTTGTCTAGAGTCTTCTGATTGACCATGAGGTTTTAGAAATATACACTGGAGCTTGGCCAGTGTGTAACAACTGAATGGCTTGCTCAAGTTTCAGGGAACATTGTGACAAGCAGAAAGAATAGATGAGCCAAAAGACAAGAAAAGGGGCTGAGAAATGCCATCTGCAAGGCACAACCATCCAAGCACAATGATTATGAAAGCCCAGTACCTGTGATTACCAGATATGGTCTGCATAAACCTGGTCCATCCAGCAGACAGCTATGGATAGGAAAGGGGCTCACAAGTCCTAATGCTTATGTAGTTTTAGAAAATCACTTATCTTGGAGATTACAACTTTTTTATACTCTTTATCTTACATACTAGACCAGCGCATTCAGGAGAAGACAAGTATTTCCTTTATAACATCATAACTTGTTTCATCATAGGATCATGGCTACTATTCTTTGTTCTATGATCTAAACATATTAATTACTAGTACAGGAATTTCAGAGCATTATGTGACCTTAATTCATCATATCAATGTTATTTTGCCTATGTAATAACAATTTTAAACAAAATCTAAATCAAGGTACCAGACAATATACAGGTTTCCAGAATAGTATCTTCTTTCCTTTTGAATTTTGGATCAGGTCTGGGACTGGACAGATGGTCCTTAATCTTTAATGACTAACATTGGAAACCAAGCATCTCCACAACAATGAGAAACATTTTTAATACTGTTGCTACAATGGCTTTAATGTTTCAATTTAAACATACACTACAAAGTAGTTAATATGTGAGGTCACAGTTTATATAGACACATATTGTAAATTCAGTAGCGTGTTTGGTTTTATTATATTTGTGTTGTGATCAAATGTTGAACAAGCAGCAAATTAGTGGAAGAAGGAATTATTCTGTCCTTATTTTTGAGGGTGTAATCTATGCATTGGTAGGCATAGTGTCAGGAGTGTAAAGTGGCTTATCTCCTTGACCTGAGCTGTTTCAAAGCAAAAAGTAGATACAAAAGAGGGGCTGTACTATAAAACCTCAAATCCTGCTCCCAATTATCTGTTTTTCCATAGATTCTGCCTCTTAAATGATATGCATCCTTTCAAATCAGCCCATATGACAGGGACTGGGGTTTTAAACATGAGCTTGTGGAGAATATTTCATGCGGAATCACATCATCATTTGCAAACCTGTATCTCCCGATCTCTCTCTTGCTGATGAGAAAAACAGGGTCTACGTACTCAAGATCATGTGAGGAAAGCAAGATCAAATCATTCTCTTCAGAAAACTTTTTTTCTACAAGATTCATTTGAAATTTTAGTCTTCATTTGTCTCTTATAAACACCTGGAGATGAGTATCCAAACAAAAGGTATTCAGTCAGCAAGATGACTGAGAATATAAAGGTGTTTATGCATAAACCTAATGATCTGAGTTCTGTCCAGCAGTCAATATGGTAGAAGGAGAGAACTGACTTCTTAAAGTTGTTCACTGATGTCTGCATGTGTGCCTCACCTGCTCTCTCTCTGTCTCTCTCTCTCTGTTTTTCTCTGCCAAATAAAACAAAATATGTTTTAAAACACCTCAAAAGCTACAATGATCAGTGAAAATAAATAAAAGCAGTTCACTGCTTTTACAAACCTCCAGTATTGACTGTTTCTCATTAAAAGCTGTTACCTCTGTGTGTATGATTGTGGAGTGAGGGGTTAAAGTACAAGACAGAGAAAATTCATTTGCACTGAAAGGCAAAATAACTAGGTTTTTACAAAATTAAAATAGTATTATTTGTGGTGTGTTGAAAATTTTCCTGTTTATCTACATAATTGACAAAAGATCATAAAAGGAGAATGCTATTTGAACAAAATCCATTATCATTAAACAAGAAGGCAAACAACTATTAAAGTAAATACTTCCTTAGCAATACACTTATTCTGAGGATTTATTAGGCAATTAGGAAATGTCAGGAGGACTGGAGAGTTGGCTCAGGGGTTAAGCCTCCGCTTTGCAGGCAGAAGGTCCTGAGTTCTGATTCTACACCCCACGTATAGACGCCGGGCAGAAGTGGGGGCGGTCTGCGTTTCTGATCCTGGTAGGGCGGAGCCTGTGAATCCCGGGGCAGAGTAAACAAGGAGGAGGTGGAGGTGTCCATGGTGGTTCCCGAATTTGTTCGTGGTTCTACACACACACATACATACACACACACATACATACACAAACACACACATACACACACACACAAGCGCACACATGTACACAATTGAGTAAATAAAAAAATTAAAAAAAGAATTGTTAGTATATATTCTATTTCTGTAAAGGTAGAAAACTTACTGACCATCTTTTTCAAAATGGGTGTAAATATAGTTGTTAAACATTTTGTGCAATTCTACATACTTAGTTAAATAAACACTCATTTCCTTATATTCAGGAAATTGTTATAGCCAAAAGTCTACATATTTTGATAATCTGAATTCATGATAAGTGAATTAATTAATAGCAATTGTGTGTCCTCCATTCTTGCCTTTTCTCTTATGTTCATTATTGTACTTAGTAGGATATCCTATGACATCAAAGAATGAATCAAAATTAAATATATACTATATATATATATATGTATGTATGCATGTATCCACAAAAGCAAGTCTTTCTGTATTTCAAATTAATGATGATCTTGACCACATTTTTGTATGAAGTAAATCTGTTCAGGAAAATTGTGTTCTATTATTTGTTGAGAAAATTGCTTCTATCAATATTATTTTATTATCAAATATTGAATTTGATGAGATATGTATACAATACTATATTACATGCACATTTGCCTTTACAGCATAAAAATATTATTGACTACATGTATATAAGTAAGATGTATGCATGTGACTCTGATTATGAGTATATATGTGTATATACGATGTATGTGTGTGGGTAGATGTTTCCTGAAGCTTATGTGGGGATTCCTTTCACTCTTTCCTCCTTTACCTGGATTCTGAACTCAGGTTTTTATACTCGGCTGGCAAGGACTTCATCTGCTGAGCCATCTCACAGGCCCACTTCTCAACTTCTTGTATGTCTAAATTTTTAACAATTATTTGCATTTAATGTGTAAACTAAATCAGCAAACATGTACTTGATTATTGTTTCCTTTCTTTCTGTCTTGTTGAAATTTATTTTCTGTGAGGATACTAGTATTAGTATAAATTTTCTTAAAAAATAAAATGAGACAATCTCTTTAGTTAGAACATCCGAAGGTGCAAATTCACTGTTTACCATTAACGAGAGAATAAGATCTCATGAAATATTCTTAGCTGTAAGTATCTCAACAAAGAAGAAAATAAATGAAGCCTTTCAGCTATGCGTAATTTTATTATTACTCAATCCAGAACTGTGAATGGTATTTCATTCAGCTCCACAAGAAGACACTTTTCTTCCCAGATTCTGTGCATATTCCACACTTTAGTAAAAGATTATAACTTCATATAACAGTTGTCTGTATTAAGTTGTCTGTATTAAGATGTAATTTCTTAATGATAAAATTTCTTCAAGATTCCATAACCAGAACTGGCAAAGATAAGGTATAAAACTTACTAATCTCATTTATGGGTTTTATTATTAATTTTTTTTAGTACTTTTAATTATGTTTTTGAAATCTTTATATTATCAAATATCATATATTCCCATACCATTTTTTAAAATTTCTGTATATGTTTCACAGCTAAACTTTAATGCCATTTTTGTCCAAGGTCATTTCAAGAACAATTAAAGATGTAAGTAAAATACGAAAGTCAGAAGTTCTTAGAACTTCTTTTGAAGTGCTCATTTGTTTCCTAGTGCACCTAGTTAATTTTATTATTTCACTTTGAAGCCGACTATGATCGAAACTATCAATGTAAAAAGACACAAACTCCAAGACCCTAGTAGTTTTCCTACCAATACATGCTTTTGAACTATTTTTTATTGACATGGATTTTTTAGGTAATTTTTTCTACTTTTACAAACATATCAAGTATTCATCCCAGCTTCCCTCCCTCACTTCTTCCTCCCATCCACACCCTTTCCTTCACTATTCCCTCCCACTGCCTCCTACCCTTTTGTATACTTCAATGGACATTAGTGTTCATTCTGACTTGTCTACTCCTGTGGGGGTTCAGGACTCCATAGTGTAAAAAGTTACCTCTTTTCAGGCCACCTCACTAATGTATAAATTTCCGTTTATTCATCCAACTTTAAATCCAAAGGTTTTCACTGTGAGTTTCCATTCTGTGGGTATAATAACAGTTGCTTACAGAGCACTTTGATGTACTGTCTTCCTACCTATAGGTTTACTGACTGCCTTCCTTATTGATTTATTTCCTACCATTTTTTAGATTGTTGTTTTAATTTACAGTAACAAGGCTGGGTACCATTCTAACAAGTGGGTCTTGAATCCAATCAGAATGCAGTTGAATATCTCCTTGTTATTCATGCCACTACTACACTGGTGGTCACCTATTACCATGATGATCTATATTGCAACTTAAAGATCTGCTGCCTTCGATGAAGCTTGTGTGTATGTCTTTCACCCAGCAGCTTCTACAATATTCCTTGGAGAAGGAACAAGTAGAAAGTCTTCAGACCATTTCCAGCTGACACACTTTGCTCATGTACTGTATTCAATTTTTATTGCATCTTCAGTAATAGAGTCTTACTGTCAGTTTTTAGAAAGCAACAAAGAACCATAGCAAAAGCCTATATTGGGGATTTTTAAGACCTCTCTGACCAACAGTTTATCAAGAAATATAGCATTACTGTTACTTCTAGTACAATTGTGCCCTGGGTTCTAAGTGGATCAGGCTTAAGGCTTTTATTTTATTTTATTATTCTCTGTTTTCCTCATTCTATGCTCTTCTGCATAGGGACTGCTCATCCTTGTTACTTTCTTTAAAATATAATTTTTTGAGATATTACTAGCATAGAATGTTCCTTTAGGGTAGTATCCCACAATTTTTGGATTTTTCTATAAATCCTTCTGTCCCTCTTATCTCCTATGTTCCTCCTGTCTCCCATCCCCTCATTAAACTCTATTCTTCTCCATTGTTCTCTCCCTCACCCTTTTCTTGAGATCCTGAATCTCCCCTTTGAAAGGTTTCACGCTAATCATCTCTTCCCACCTTCTTACTATTAGTTCTTTTTTGAGTTTTCTGGCCCTTACACTGCTATCTATTCAAATACATTGACAAGGATATTAGTTCAATTGTATGCATAGTAAAGAGAACATGAAGTGCTTAACTTTCTGCATCTGAGTTATTTCACTCAATATTAAAGTTTCCAGTTCCATCCATTTGCCAGAAAATTCCATAATCTAATCCTTTCTGATGGCTGAGTAACATTCCATTTTGTACATGTACCAGATTTTCATTATTCATTCCTCTATTGATGGGCGTGTTGGATGATTCCATTTTTGTGCTATTGTGAATAGAGCTGCAATGAACATATATGAACAATTGTCATTGTAATAAGATGTAGAGTCTTTTGGCAATATTCCAATGAATGGTATAGCTGGGTCATATGGCAGTTCCAATTTTAGTTTTCTGAGGAACCTCCACACTGATCAACACAGAAGCTGTACCAGTTCGCACTTCCACCAGCAGTAAATAAGTGTCCTTTTTGTGCTACAACCTCACCAGCACTCTCTGTTGTTTGTTTTCTTGATCTTAGCCATTGGGGTATGAATTGCTCTGATAATCAGGGAATATGAGCACCTTTTAAGGTATTTGTTTGACATTTCACTTTCTTTTTGAGTGAAATCCCTGTTCAGTTCCAGGGCCCATTTTTAATTGGTATGTTTGCTGTCTTGGTGTTTAATTTTTCTGAGCTCTTTTTATACTCTGGAGATTAATCTTTTGTCAGATTCATAGCTATCAAAGATTTTTCTCCCATTCTGTGGGTTGTCTTTTTGCACAATTGGCAGTTTCTTTGTCAGAACAGAAGCTTTTTAATCATGAAGTCCCATTTGTTAATTATTAGTCTTAGTTCCTGGAAATTTGTTGTTCTGCTTAGAAAGTCTTTACCTAGACCTATCAACTAAAGTGTGCTTCCTCTCTTTCTTCTAATAATTTCAGAGATTTGGGTCTTTATCAAGGTCTAATATCAAAGTCTTTGATCCATTTGGAGTTCACTTTTGTGTAAAGAGAAAAGGAACAGCCAATTTTTCTTCTTCTTGTAGATGTCCAATTTTCCCAAATCCACTTGTTGAAGTGTTCCCTAGTGCACATGTTTGACACCACTGTGAAAAATTAAGTGGCTGTATGTGTAGGAGTTTATGTCTGGGTCTATATTCTTATCCATTGGTCAATGTATCTGTTTTTGTGCCAGTACTAAGTTGTTTTTATTACTATATCTATGTAATATAGTTTGAAATATGGTATGGTGATACCTGAGGTGTCTTTTTATAGCCCATAATTCTTTTGGCTAATCGTGGTTTTTTGTTTTTTCACATGAATTTTGAGATTTTTTTTTTTACAGTTCTGTAATGAATTGTGTTGGGATTTTAATTGGAATTGTACTGAATTTGTGTTGTTTTGTGTAGGATAGTCAATGTTAAAATACTGATCCTAAAAAATCCATGTGCAAGTGTAACAGTGTAACAGTGTAATGGGGGCCCACAGAGACCTTTGGGGGTGGGGATAAGCTGGCATGGAATCAACAGCACAGACTCCTGGAGTCAGGCAAGTGGCAAACCAGGTTCCCAGGCTTGTAGGCTCTCAGGCTTGCTGCTCATATATTATAAGTATCAGGCTGCTTATATACCCCACCCGACATCCCATAAGTCCCAGCATGAGTCTTTGCTGAGTTGTCCTGTCCAGATTGGTCCTCTCAGCCAGGTGGTTTAAGAGCACCAACTGTCTTTCCTCTGGAGAAGGTGTAGTCTCACGAGATTTATAGTCTCGCAAAATTTGTGTGCTTAGCAGGAAGGAGTAGTCCAAGGAATCTCTCGGTATGGAGGATGGAAGCCTCTGTGGTGCAACCATTGTCTGTTCCTCCTACATATCCAACCTTTTTATTTATTTTTGACAGCCAGTGGGAATCAGAGTTCTATGCTCTGACCTTGTTGACCCTGCCTCAAAGGGCATCCAGCATTACGGACCGTGCTTGTCTTAGGTCGTCTTGTCTCACCGGATCTTTTTGTTGTTGTTGTTAAACTTTTAGGTAACATTTTATTAATGTAAAGCATATTAGATTGGAAAAATATTTGTGACATGGTTGCATACTGGAATAAAGATCAAAGTTTGCCAAGAGAGGTGGAATAAAAATTTTGGTAACTAGTGAATGAATTTTTTTTAATTTCCACTCATACAAACTTAACAGGTACACTGGTCCCCTCCCTCCCTCCAACCTCCCACTACCCTATGCTCCCCTCTCCTCTCTTTCCCTCCCCATCCACCAGTGCCTCCCCCCCCCCATCCCCAGAGCATCCTTTAATGTGCATGCCAGACTCTCCTCTGGGTCCTCCTCTCCGATGAAGTGCAAGGACCCAGTGGCATTTCCAAGAACACTTTCCTGTATTCCCTTTAAGCATAGGAACACTACTGTGGCTGCCAATCCCTTGCCTCCAAAGATCTTAGTGCCTTTAGCAAATGCTAGACTTTGGTCTCACAGGATCTTACTGGTCATTGGCTACTGGCTCTCGAAGGACCTCACCTCTGGAAGGCATGTCAGAGTATGTGGATAGTAGGTTCGACCAAGGCTTCACAAATCCCTGCAATCCAAGCTCGAACCATGTCCCTAGGGGCACTATAGCTTGGATATTCAAGGGCCATAAGCACCTGTAGCATAGTCTTATTGATGGAGTGCTGTTAAGAGATATGCTAAAGGAAACACTTAATTGATAAAAGAACAGTTCCTAAGTTACAATCCATTAAAAATTACAATCAAGTGAGAAAACAATGAAAGAAAACCTACAATCTAATAGAAAAACAACCATGATACTTAATTGATAGGAAAACAACCGTGATTGATTAAGAACATAAGTAGCTAAGGCTTAGATGTTTCCAAAAATAAGTATGCACACATGTATTTAAAAATGGCATGCTAAAAAAAATCAGTGTGCAACAGAAATAAAAAAAAATATTGAAGTCACCACAGATTTACTCATTTTATGAATCTGGTTCCTGGGAAGGCTTCACAATCTCTGTTGCTAGTCTTACATCTTGAGATGGCACCCATATTGGTGAAGTGGAATCCTGAAGGAAGACACAAGCATATCCTCAACCCTGGGTTAATATGGGAGTAGGTCCCTTCCTAGCAGCGTGACGGAATCCCTTCATTGGACAAGAGGTAGGGGAGTGAAAGCCCCAAGATTTAACCCAGCTGCACCGAGCCAGGGTTGGGCAAAAGTAATGTCTTTTTCCCTGGGTGCTGACTGAGGATTCTATCTGTGGGGGTTATTATTTTTCTTTATTAACAACCAAAAGTAAGAATTTATTACTTTATGCTATTGTCAAATTCAGTATTATCTTCCAATCCACCTGCTTCAGTTACAACTAGATGCACTTGTTCAAATAAAGGAAACAGGATATTACTTGTCCAAATCTTGCATACCTCTTTTGTCTACCTCTTACTCAAACCAATCTTTATTATTAAAAATAGCACTGAAAGATTTTTGCTACTTTTCTAAAATTCCTTTGGAAATAGCCTCAAAAATACCTTCCATCAGCCATGTTTGGTCAAACATTTTTCTCTAGAGTCAGGAAATGAAGCAAATGGACCAAAGTTGGGTGAATTGTTATTCTTTAAAATAATTCTGAACTATGAACAAAAAAGCAAGAAAAATCAAAGTGAAATCCTATTGTAATAAATAAAACTGTTAAATATGCATAGTTCTGTTTTCAACTGGATTTTCCTGGGTGACAGATATATGACAAGAAAATGTTTATTCTAAGGCAACTTCCAGTTGGTGCAGATCAAATTATGGTATTTTATATAGTTCAAATTTTAAGATAGAATCTACTCTTGTTTTAGAGAAAACCAGTAATTTTCCCCAAGGAGTATGGATTCAGCCTAAGTTAATGGCAATCTTAGAGATGAATGTTTCTGTGTGGCTTGTCACAATGCTGGTAGAAATTATTGTTTTGGCCCATTACAATAATAATTAGCCTAGAGACCAAACACTATAAGTGGTCTAGTCAAAAAAAATAGAATATCTTTCTCATTTAATTTTCCCCAATGAAAATTTAAGCAATTACTGAAATGATTTTAATCTTCATAAGAATATTTCTTTCATCAATAATTAAAAGCATTTGATAAAACCTGAGACATCAGTATCTATAATGCTTCTTCTGTAAATATGATCATTATTTATGACTAAGGCATTATATCATAATGTCTTGACCTTAATGAGAAACTATGACCATGAGATTTGGTTTGCTTTTATGAAGTGTCTACTTCTGTGTTCATAATTTTTGGGCAAGTAAAGATAAACATAACTTACCAAAATGTGAGTTTAGGCTCATTCCAGTTACTAATATCCTTTAAGAATTCCAACTTGAAGAGTTACAGGTTATTTTTTTCTTTTTAAAGAACAGAGACAAGAATAAAGAGGAACAGACAAAACAAGGAACTTATAGTGGGGAACTTCTGTGGTTTCTAGGCTACGGCTATTGGTAGACAAACACAGAGAAAGGGAAAGGGATCTTTATGCTCGCCTATCGTGAAGACAAAAACACAAAGGGGACAGCTTACCTAAAAACTGCCGAAAGGGGCACAGTACTCCACACTGGTGCAAGACTAGGAAAGGGCCGCCATGGAAGCCCCACGTTGGGTGCCAGATGTAACAGTGTAACAGTGTAACGGGGGCCCACGGAGACCCTTAGGGGCAGGGATAAGCTGGTGCAGAGTCAACAGCACAGACTCCTGGAGGAGTGAGTAGCAAAGCAGGGTCTGAGACTTGTAGGCTCTCAGGTTTGGGGCTCATGTATTATAAGTAACAGGCTGCTTATATACCCCACCCGACATCCCATAAGTCCCAGCATGAGTCTTTGCTGAGCTGTCCTGTCCGGATTGATCCTCTTAGCCAGGAGGTTTAACGACACTAAGTGTCTTTGCTCTGAAGAAGGCGTAGTCTCGTGAGATTTGTAGTCTCATGAGATTTGTATGCTTACGGGAGGGAGTAGTCCAAGGAGCCTTTCTGTATGAGGGATGGAAGCCTCTGTGATGCAATCATTGTCTGGTCCTCCTACACACAAGGAGATCTTTCCATCTTATAGTATATTCTTTAATTTCTTTCAGTTTTGTTTTTTAGTTTCCATTGTACAGGTCTTTTATTTTCTTTGTTAAATTTATTCTTTTTTAATTTTTTTATTTAATCAGTTGTGCGTGTGCACACATGTGTATGTATGTATTCAGTTGTGCGTGTGTGCACATGTATGGGTGTATGTATGTGTGTGTAGAACCATGGACGAATTCGGGAATCACCATGGACCGCCTCCATCTCCTCCTTGTTTACTTTGCCCTGGGATTCACAGGCTCCACCCTACCAGGACCAGAAACGCAGGCTGCCCCTGCCTCAGCCTGGCATCTATACATGGGGTCTAGGATCCGAACTCAAGACCTTCTGCCTTCAAGGCAGAGGCTTAATCCCTGAGCCACCAATACAGCCCCCTGTTAAATTTATTCTAACGTATTTTATTTTATTTGCAGCTATGCTGAATGGCTTGATTCTCTCATTTCTTTTTCAGCTTGTTTGTCTCTGGTATATAAGAAGGCTACTGATTTTTGTGTTTTGATTTTGTAATCTGCTGCTGTCATAGTTATGCACAGGTGTCAACTTGACTGTTGAGTGTTTGAGATCTGGGCACATTTGTAGAGAATTAGTGGTTGAGTTACGCCCAGAGCAAACCTGCAGGAGATTTTCTAGCTGATGGGGAAGGCCCAGCTTATGGTGGGTGGGACGAGGCCCTAACATAAATCACAGAGAGCTGGTTGAGAGAGTGGGCATCCTTCTGTTCATTTGGCCAGACATACTGGTCTGGCAAGTAAGGATTATCCATTTTTCAGCTGCTATGTGGTGATGGTGTCGCCAGTTCCCTTGGCCCTGGTGTTGGTGCATGCACTTCTGTCAAGCTGGACTGAGGATTGTAAACAGTAATCATAAGGGAATAAATCTCTTGTTCCCTTAAGCCATTTGATGTTTATTTATCAGAAACCATGCAGGCTAACTGCAACAGCCACTTTATTGAAATTATTAATTAATTCAAGTAGTTTCTTAATGGAGTCATGTGGATCTCTCAAATATAGAATAATATCATCTGAGAATAGGTCTACTTTGACCTCTTTCTTACCTATCTGTATCCCTTTTATTTCCTTCTTTTGCCTTATTGCTGTAGCTAGGACTTTAAGCACAATATTGAACATGAGTGGAAAGCCTTGTCTCATTCCAGATCTAAGTTGGAATGCTTAAAGTTTTTCCCTATTTAAGATGATGCTTGCTTTAGGCTTGTCATATATAGCCTTTAACAAGTGAGATAGATCCCTTCCATTCCTGTTTTCTCCAAAACTTTTACCATGAAGAATTGTTGGATTTTGCCTTTTCTGCATTGATTGATACTGTCATATGATTTTGGTTTTTGAGTCTGTCAGTATGATGAATCACATTAATTGATTTTTGTGTGTTAAACCATACTTGCATTCCTGGTATGATTCCCAACTAGATCATTGTGTATGATCTTTTGGATATGTTTTTGGATTCAATTTGCTTTTTTTTTTTTTGAGGATTTTTGCATCTGTGTTCATTAGTGTTATTGGCCTATAATTCTCTTTCTTGGATGTGTCTTTGATTGGCTTTGGAATCAGAGTTACATTGACTTCGTAGAAAGAGTTTGGGAGTATTCCTTCCTCCTATATCTTGTAGAATAATTGGAGGATTAATGGCATTAGTTCTCATCTGAAGGCCTGATATAATTCTGCAAATGGATCCATCTGGTACTGGACTTTTTTTAGTTCAGAGACATAATTTCTTCTGTTCTTATTAGCCGTTTAATATATGCATTTCATCTTGAGCCAATTTTAGTAGATCATATGTGCTTAGGAATTCATTCGTTTCCTTTAGATTATCCAATTTAAGAAAGTATAAATTTTTAAAGTATATCTTTATGTTTATCTGTAGTTCTCCAGTATCTGTTGTAATTTCCCCCTTTTAATTTATAATTTTGTGAATTTAAGTATTTTCTCTTCTTCTTTTGGTTAGTGAAGCTAGGGGTTTGTCAATCTTGTTTATCTTTTCAAAAAACCGGCTCTTTGTTTCATTGATTTTTGTATTGTTTTTCTCAGTTCTAATTAATTGATTTTTGCTTGGATCTTAGATATTTATTCCGATGTGCTACTTTTGGGATTGGTTTGCTCCTTTTTTTCTAAGTATAAAATTAAGTCATTTACTCAAAATCTTTCCTTTTTTATGATGTAGGTATTTAAAGCTACAAACTTTCCTCTTATAACTGCATTAAATGTGTCTCATAGGTTTTGGTAGGTTATGTCTTTATTTGCATTGGCTTCAAGGAAGTTTTTGATTTCCTGTTTTATTTCATTTTAGACAAATTTCTCATTTAAAAATGTGTTATTTATCTTACACGAGTTTGTGTAGTTTCTTTTGTTTCATTTGTTGTAGTTATTTACCTTTATTCTGTGATGATCAGATAGTACATAGTGAATGATTTCAATTTTTCTGTATATATAAAGGTTTGTTTTGTGTCCTAGTATGTGGTCTATTTTTGAGTATGCCCCATGAGCTTATAAGTAGAATGTGTATTCTTAAGTGTTTAGACAAATATTCTGGAGATATCTGTAAGGTCCATTTGATTTATGGTTTCTTTTAACTCGAATGTGTCTCTGCTTAGTTTTTGGCCTGTTGACCTGTCCAATGGTATGAGTGGGGTACTGAAAACTCCTATTACTATTATCCTATAGTTGATTAGCTGTTTTTTCTCCTGCAGTGTTTGATGAATTTGGGTGATTCCAAGTTTGGTGCATATATCGATTTTAAGATTTTCTTGCTGGAATTTTCCCTATACTAAAATGTAGTATCTATTTGAATCTCATATGCTTTGCTTTAGTTTGAAGTCTATTTTTTTGTTTGCTTGAAGTGTCTTTGACCATGCTTTTACCCTAAGTGTTTATCTTTCAAGGTGAGGTGTGTTTCTTGGAGAATTGATGAGTCATGATGTTTGATCAAACTTTTAAGCCTGTGTTTCTTTTTTTTTAATTTTTTTATTGTTCTTAATTATATTTTTATTCAATTGTGTGTGTGTATGTATGTAGAACCACGGGCGAATTTGGGAACCACCATGGACCGCCTCCACCTCCTTCCTTGTTTACTCTGCCCGGGGATTCACAGGCTCTGCCCTACCAGGACCAGAAATGCAGGCTGCCCCCTTTCCGCCCAGCGTCTGTACGTGGGGTCTAGGATCCGAACTCAGGACCTTCTGCCTGCAAGGCAGAGGCTTAACTCCTGAGCCACCTCTCCAGCCCCAAGCCTGTGTTTCTTGTTGGGGAGTTAAGCTCATTAACATTTGAAGTTATAATTGAAAGTTGTTTAATGGTTCCTGCCATTTTGTTGATTTTGTGTTTTTTGCCCTTTTTAGCTTCTTTGATGTGTATCCTCCTCTTCCATCTTGTGCATTTCTTGCAATATTTTTTGAAGGCCTGGCTTAGTGGCCATATAGTCTTTCATTTTGTTTTTGTCATGGAATAGTTTCTCTTTCGCCTTCTATTATGACCAAGAATTTTGCTGGATATAATAATCTGGGCTGGGGGCTGGAGAGGTGGCTCAGGGGTTAAGCCTCCGCCTTGCAGGCGGAAGGTCCTGAGTTCGGATCCCAGATCCCACATATAGACGCCAGGCGGAAGCGGGGGCGTCCTGCGCTTCTGGTCCTGGTGGGGCAGAGCCTGTGAATCCCGGGACAGAAGGAGGTGGAGGTGGTCCATGGTGGTTCGCGAATTCGTCCGTGGTTCTACACACACACACACACACACACACACACACACACACACCACACACACACACGCACATGCGCACAGTTGAATAAATAATAATAATAATAATAAAAAATTTAAAAAAAAATAATCTGGGCTGGCATTTGTGTTCATTCAGAACTTGCATTGTGTTTCTCCAGGCCCTTCTGTCTTTTACTATTTTTATCTAGAAGTCAGTTGTTATTTTGATGGGTTTGCCTCTAAACGTGACTTGTTCCTTTTATCTTGCAGCTCTTAAGATTTTGTCTTTGATGTGTTTATTTTTGTGTATCCTATCATATGTCTCAATGTGTTTCTTTTTTTTTTGTGTCCTAAGTATCTGTGCTTTGTATGCCTCTTGAATCAGAATAGGTATCTCTTTTTTAAAAATAAGGGAAATTTTCCTCTATTATTATATTGACTATGATGGATCTTCCTTTTGTGTATCTGTTTCTGGGATCTGTATGTTGGCCTTTTGATGGTCCCAGAGTTCCTGTATGTTCCATTCTAGTTTGAGATTTTTGCTTGTCTGTTTCTCTCATTGATTTAAGAACCTCTTCTGTTTTATATTCTAGTTCTGAGATTTTGCTTTCTGCATGATCACTTCTATTTTGAAGACTCTCTATTGAATTATGATACTGTTTAGTTTTTTTTTTTTTTGTTCCAGTGTTGCTTCAGTCTTTTTTTTTTTTTCTATGTTTCTATATTATTTTTAGGTCACCTTGGTTTTTTTTTTTTCACTTCTTTGAGATCTGTTTTTAGGCTATTTTAATTTTATTTGTGTCTTGTTCATTTTTGTATTCTTGAAATTCTTTCCGGAGTTTGTTGTGTTCTTCTTGAAATGTTTAGGCAATTTATCTATGTACTCTCTCTGTGCTCTTTGAACATATTTATAATTAATCTTGAAACTCACTGTCTTGGTTATTTTTGTCTTGGATACCTTCCAATGGGCTATCCATTGTGGAATCCGAAGCCTTATCTTCAATGATATTGAAGGGGGACATGCTTACTTGTATTCTTACACTTGTTTTTCCTGAGAGATGTCATTTTTAGGATAAGCAGATGTTGAGTATAGTTTTATTAGAAGTCACTCTGGCATGTTATTTCTCAGAACTTAGATGATAATAGTGTCTACATTTGTTTTTGTATTAGGCAATAGCTGCTTGGACTTGTCACAGGTGAATCTGAATGCATGGAAAATCCAGAGAAGCTTCCAGCTGGGAGACAGGCCCATAGGTAGCTCACCTCACTTCTGAAATATTTTACCCCCTTTACTTTAATAAACTTTTTGGACTGATTAGATTATGCCTTATCTTAGCATCTAGCTGTATTTTCATCACTTTTAAAATGAATTCAGGCTGGATAGGAAGTTAAATATCTTTGTGAAAAGAATTTTAAATCCATTGGTGACGTTAGCATTCCACTTTATTTTATTCATGCTCAGAAATATGTAGGTAGTGTACACTCTTCATCTCCACAATCATGGTTGCCTGGAGCTACTGGAAGGACCTTATCTACATGGGGAAAAAATGGTATATGAAGTCAGAGTGCACATACATTGCTGGGAAGACTTTAGAGGTTCTGAGAATCTCCTTTTATCAACTGTCTGTATGGACGTTCAAGCTGACATCAGTTCTTAAATACTTTATTTGATCTAATAATTTTTTCTCAAAAATTCCAGTGAATTATGAAAAATATAATGATTAATTTGTGACCTTTTCTCAATGTTTAGGCTTTTCCAGTATCTTACTCTCACCATATATCCAGAGAAATACATGTGTGTTTAAAGCAGAGAGCAGTTCCTAGAATTATGCTTCCCCTCTGCAATCAATACTTCCCTAAAAATTTTCACTAAATATTTCAAATAAATATCTACTAAGAAAATATTATTTATTTTGTCTCTATGGCTGTACTTGCTCTTTATATGACTACTGGTGAATTTTTAAAACATGTTCAAATATTTCAATCACTACCATACCATTCTGTATATTGTATTTCCATTTACAAAATGCATTAACACTCCAATAAAGCAATGACAGCATAACATAGACATATATTCAGAATTTTTTACCCAGAATTAGGTTTTCAGTTGGCTAGAATTTTGTCTCTGCATCAGTAGAATTTAAATATACACATGATCGCTACCAACATTCTTTTACAGAATTTTTAACATTCAGTGTTCATAGAAATTGAATATGCCACAAATTTCAAATTGATACCTAATGTATTTTTCAGAACTGCTAGTTTCTAATGTTATTCTCTAATTATTTATCTCTACTAATTTAAATGTTTTCTCATTTTCTTATGAAAGCTTTAAGAATATTCTCCATTTTCACAACTTTTAGTAATAACCATCCTTAAAGGCTTCTCATTCTTTCATATTTCACTCTTCAAATACATATTTTACCTAATTCAAATGCTGATTAATCATTATAATGGTAAAGCCTAAGACTAAATTTTTCTTTTCCCACTAATTTCACATTCACACATCAAATCCTTCCTTGGCTATTTAGGATTGTATATCATAACCAAAGTTAATATATTTAGTAGTATCTTTATTCATCTACTAGGTGAATTACCTATTGAAAATCATCACCAGTCCAGGGTTCCAAGACATATCTGGTCCAATACCATTACCATCACACAATAACATTATAGGCATTTTACTTGTGAATATATGCTGTTATAATTTGAAATGTGTTTTCCACATTCTTATGTGTTTGGGATGGTCATAATACCTTTGAGAGATGGAGCCTTGCTGGAGGAAAGTGGTCATAGGCGGTGGGCCTAAAAGTAGATCAGACCCACCCTACTCCTGAAGGAGCCTTCTTTTGCAGCAAAGGGGTTTGCAGTTCTCAGTCTACAAGAGATTTTTGGTGACTTACCCTGCCTACAGTTTTCAGATGCCATCCATGCCACATCCAGCATGAAAGATCATCTCCCCTCTGGAACTATATGCTGAATAAATCTCCCTTTCTCCCTTAAATTGCTTGACTTTGGGTTTTCTCTCAAAACAAAACACAAGAGTAAACTAGTACAGAAATTTTCACCAGGAAGTGGGGTATTGCTGTGAGATTAAAAGCGTCTGTTACCACAATGTGAAGTCTTTGAAATTGATAGACTCTGGTACTGGAAAAGTGGTGTGTTGCTGTGTGAGACTAAGAGAATCCCATACTAAAAAGTGAAGTTGTTTGTAAAGCTGAGAGAAGTTGGCACCCCACAGTATGGCCACACACTGTGGTGTGACCAGTGTGCCTTTTGAACTGTTTGTTGGGAGAATATGGACCTTGGGTCTTTGTGCTGTGAAAGTCTTTGTGTCTTTGAGATCAGACAAAATGGACCTTTCTTGTAAGAGATCCTAAAAGAGCAATACTGTGAGAGACGCAGGCAGTGGAAGCCCAGCTTATGATGGTCCAGAAAGGAACAAAGATTCTGTTTGGAATTGAACAGGTGACAGATGGAGCTTTTCTACAAAGTTATGGAAAAGAACAAGGAATTAGGCTGTGAAGTCTGATGAGGAAAATTGCAATGACAAACTTAAAGAATTAAATCAGGAAGAAACAGAGAACAAAATATCTGCGGTAAAATATAGAAGTTCCATGGACAAATAAAATTCTAGTTTTTTATTTGGATCAGAGATGAGACCCTACCCTGAGTACAAGATTATTAGAGAAGGTTCCCACCCACAAGAATGCAAATCCTTTTGGAAGTAATAAGTTAAAGGGTAGAGTTCCAAACCAAGGATCTGTTATTCCCGAAAACCCAAGAGAAAATGATTTTTTCCTACAGTCAGCATAGAAAAGCCAAATCAGGTGTTCCTCAAGTTAGCCAATTTCTAACCTAAGATTATAACAGAGCTTGACTCTGGGTACTCCCTCATGACAACACACAAGAGTAACTAGTACACATGCTTTCATAATATATATATATATATATATATATATATGCACATTTATATATATTGTGTGTGCATAGAGAAATATATTGGTTAAGCACACACATACACACATATATACGTACATAATGTATTTATTTTCATACTGTCATTAGATAACTTTTTACTTAAGATGATCAAGATATTCTCTACTGAAGATAACATAAATGAACTTTCTTATTAAAGGAATATTTTAAAATCCTTTATATGATGTACATGACACCTATAATCTGAACGCTGTTTATCTTCTTATCCTTATCTGGGTACCAGTACTAACAAGCATGGCTGACACTTACTCTCTTATAAGCAACCATTCATTGTGAAAACTACCCTCATAGTTCAAAAAGATACAGCAGAAAGATCAATCCCTTTGTGAAATCTTGCTGATTTCTTCCCTGTACAGATGCTTTATAGTCACACTAATCATTCATTCATTTCTAACTGCTCTGTATGTTTATATACAAAATAGTGACAGAACTGTGGATTTGTATTTATCTCCATAAATTTCCATTGAATAATCTCTTTAAAGAAAAGGCTGATAACTAACATTCAGTGAATATTCAAGAAACTATATTGTATCATTCATAATTTTGTGTACCACAGAGATTTTTGGAACAGTAAATTATCAGAAACCGTAATTACAGAATATGCAGTTGACTACTGTTTTGGATTTGACTACTAGAATTTCTCTTTTTTATGTTTCCTACACTGACACAATAAACATAGATTTTCTTTTGAAAAACAAATATGTTATCAGATAGTATTGCTTTTAAAGCTGAGACCATATTGTTCTATGTCAATTAAAAATCATTGTAAACTATTTATACATTGACAAATGGACATAATCCATCTTTGTTTGACTACTGGGGAAATTTTTTATGTATGTGGAATATGACTATCATGAGTAATACTTTCAGTATAATTGCTCAATAAATATCTAGTCATAAAAATTTTACATGGTAGCTTTTGGTTTTGCACAGTGGTAAGCCCTTGAGTAGCATGAATGTCTGATTGTACTTAATCCACAGTCTCAGAAGGAAAATGGAATATTAAAAATTAGATACAGTGGTTATATATAGTATATACATGCATATGTATATAAACTATTAATATATGGTATACAGTACATTCATGTGCTATATTTTAGTGGACAACATTTAGAATATGTTTTGATTGGATGCTTTATCCCTATGGTAAGTGGCACTGTTATCTAATCTTTTCTTCATTTAAATGAAATTAATGTTATAAATATATACTAGCTTATGTTTAATGGAAAGCAAACATTCTTAGAACTTAATTGCTGACCAGCAAGTGTTTAGATATGTATGAAATGAAAAATGTCTCCAAGTTTTGAGATGTAAAAACTAAATTATTTTCTTAGAACTCATCTATATTATGTTATATAAACCTATTTTTGTTTAACAATTGATAACTATGTAACATACAGTTATTTTTATTCACATTTGACAAGTAGTAAAAATATGCTTTAATTTTTACCTTTCTTTACCTTCAATGTCCAAATTAAGCCACCATAGGCTACATAAATGTTTTACCTTTCTTTTGATTTCTATACAAAAAATACCTCCTACATGTCAGCAAACAGTGATGTCAAAGCTAGTAGAATTACGAGTGAATTCTTAAATACTAACATCACAACATGTGTTGTCAGATTTTCAAAGGCATCATTTTATGTTATTCTGACATCAGCAAGTCAGATAAAAGGAAAGTTTCTGACTTTAAGACACAAATTCCTAACAGCGTAACCCAGCTGTCAACAGTAGACAGGGTCATATGTTGGTTGCCAGAGCAGAAATGTAGAAATTGAGAAATGAGCAAGATGAGTTGGAAATGAAAACACTGCATCTGAGAGGCAGAGATGCAACTGTGACATGGTGATTGGCTTAGGAAGCAAGATTTGAGGAAGGACTGATTGGTACCTTCTGTAGCCATTCAGCCTTCCAATCTTGACATGAAGTTATTATGAATATCAAAGCCTCAGGCCACACAATAAATCACTCTTCTCAAGGTTACTGGAAAAAATATCACTACATGTGAACAGTGACCATGGAGAGAAAAGATATAACAATCCAGAGAGAAATCCTAGTAATCTGGATGTTTCCAAAGGACAACTGCACTTTCTGTGGCTCTGGGTTAGGAGAAAAATAAAAACAACTTATATAGCAATACTGATGCATTTTTCCATTTATTTATTTATATATTATACATACAATTTATTACCATGCTTAATTGAGATTCTTGGACTATCAGTTATTTTTCCTGAGATGATATGTCTAGAATATCTGTACTATGTACAAATTACTTGTTAAAAGTTCTAACTCATCTAAAATATCATCACACTTTTGTAATCTGAAATCAGTCATCATACTGAGTTAAACTACATGAAATGAATACAAAACAAAAATAAATGAAATCTCTTTGGCTTTTCTTACAACTATAGAATCTATAATATATGACAAAATGTAACAATAGGGAACTCTGTCTATAATATTAGAGCAGCTTTATACAAAAGTATTAAAACATATACCTTACTAGTGAACCAGCTGCTACTAATTGATTCAGGCAGTGGGGCTATCATTGACTTCACTGAGTATCTGCTAGCAAGCTGAACAGAATGCAGTGGAAAGTTCCAATCCAAAGGTCACAGAGCTGTATGTAATGAAACTAAAAAAAATCTCAAAACAAAGCCAAAAATTCATGAATATGAGAAGAGGATTGTGGGGAGGAGGATTTAATGGGATGGAAGAGCAATAAGAGAAGCTACAGAAAAGAGCCATCAGAATGCATATATACATGCATACAATTGTGAAAGAAAATTCTTAATATTGTACATTTTTCATATAAAATAACAGATCAAAGAATGTTAAATAATATTCTTATAAATTTATCATTTAGAATGTTTGAATGTCATAGACTGTGTCTCAAAATAATGCTGTCAGGCAGATACTATGAAATATTTTTATTTCTTATTTGATAATTAGCATAGGGGTATATATTAAATATACAAACAAGTATCACTAACCTATACAGTTGATGTAATTAATACGATTATCAAAGACACTTCTGACTAGTTACTGGATTTCTGTATTCTAGCTTATACCTCTTTTATCATTCTATTAAACATTTGAGGAATTCTATTTCTAGCTATTTAAATTGATTAATTCTGGATTATAGGTGACATGAATGCATCATGAGGGTAGACACCATCAGTAAAAGTAGGTGGAGGGATGGACTTTATCATCATTAAATGTATCTAGTCTCCAAGAGCATTCTACACTGGGAGGCAAGTAACGTTTCCCCATAGGTCAACAATTTTGCATATACATATCAGCAAGGACATAGATTTGAAAAATCATTAGAGAATGGGGAACTACACTAAGAGATCCTCCATTTACATCTATTTAGCAGCAGGGAAATTCATAGGCAGACTGCCTGGATCAGCCAGGGGTAGGGTGACTATAAATACTACACAGGGACAGAAAGCATGAGGAAAGCAAGTCACAAATGAAGCTGCTCAGAATGTTGTGTTCTGTCTCTCAAATACCTGCTGGCATTGGTTCAAAGGAAACTTGGGCTTTGAACTGTGCTCAGTGTGGATGAAAAGAGCCTCATCACTTCTTTTATTTTGCTCCAGAATATTTTAAAATAGGGTTTCCCTCAGAGAAATTAGACAACTTGTCTGTAACCACTTAGCTATAGGATTAAATTCCATAAGACTCTTCTTATGGAACAGTTAATGCATTTTTATATTTTGCTTTGCTTACTATTTGGTATTTTTTGAACTTCAAATATTCACTGTGGTATTTCATAGAGTAACATCAAATACCCATGTTACTGCTTTGTAGATTGAGAGCAGATAAAATCGAATGTCCATACCATACCCCGAATAAGTATTCCTGCTTTTGTTTCAACTATGAATTATATTATTGATTGCATTTCTAGAATCCTGACAAAATTGTACATTGCCTTTATGTAAATTGCATTTCATGAATTTATATTTTTATTTGAAGTGATAGAAAACAAATGAACATTGTAATAATTTTCACAGTCTTGCTCCATATCTCTGTCTCTTCATCTCTGTTTTTCTGCCCATTAATTATGGTATATAGGATTCTTTTAGCAATTATTAGGGAAATGATCAATTTCAGTGATAAAACCATAATAAATAAACAAACAGACATGATAGCTACTGACAAATGCTTAACTAAATTAAAAGATAAGCTAAATTAAACTGGCATTGGTCTAATATTTTTGTTCTTTGTTCTTTGGGTATGGAAGAATACTGTTAACTTGCTAAACTTACATCCCTTTATTATTCCACTGCTGTTTTCTGTCACAGCTCAACTCTGCTTTGCTGTCTGTATTGATTTCCTAACATAGAAGCATAATTGTCCCTGTGATGATCACATGGACCCAGGAGGCTCATGCTGACATTCACTATTAGTATTTGGATTGTGACTTCAAACATCTTGCAAAAGTTCTCTTGGCTTACCTTGGGTCAGAAAAGATATTTTTGGAATATTTTATATATTTATTTAAGTAGGTATAGTAATTCAATATTGACTCAGTGTGGACAACTACTCTACCTCTGGAACCATAAAAAATGATGTTAAAAGTTATTTAAAGGCCACAAACTGTGATCCTAGTAGAATGTGCATGTACAATTCCATATTAGTTGATCTATTTTGTATGCTACTTAACATTATATAGTGCATATTTACCCTACAATTGTAAGAAATATAATCTAAAAGTTTATCATTTGATTTTCTCAGATATCCAGTATGCAAAAGTAACAGCCATTGCATAACTTTAAATTTTTCAGTAGCTCTGGTTCTTATTCATTCATGCAAATTACATTATTTGGGAAATTAGTAATAATGCTAAATTATGATGCTGGAAGATTTGTGATTCATAGTTTGAGATGGAGAGAACCCTTATTTACGTATAATATTAGATTGTAATGCCATTTTTTTGTGATTATTTTATCTTAATACACTATAATCGTGGGATAAATACATTTTGAATTTAAGTGGTTAACAGTTATAAACTCATTATGAAATCTATCCAAAATGTAGTCTAAATATTTGTAAGATAATACCACAAACCTAAAACTTATTAAATTATTTATTTATTTATGAGAAAGAGAAAAAGGGAAAAGAGAAAAGATCAGATATGCCATTAGATATGGGTAGAGATCAGAGAACAGCTCTCAGAAGTCATTCTCTTCTCTACCATGTGGGCATCTGGGAATTGAACTCATTTTTCCAGGTTTGTAAGCAGGTTCCTTAACCCATTAAGCTATCTTGCCAGAGCCAAACCTAAAAATTTGGTCCTGTAGAAATTGTATTTTCATTGTAGGTGTGTTATATTGTATTTTTGTAGTTATTTGTATATATTATTCTTATGCTGTTATTTCCAAAATTTTACTTCCTCATTCTGAATTTTTTACTAATGGAATGGCAATAAACTCCCTGCATGAAATACTAATACAGCACTTTTGCATTTTTTCAAATTACTTGTGTACATAATATATTTTTGTTTTAGTTACATGCAGTACTAATTACATCCAGTCTGTTTTAAACATATATTCTTATTTTGTTCAGACAGATGATTTTGATATATGAATATTTCTTTAGTTTTAATATATCAGTACTATGTGGAAGAACCATCTACAAAATAAGTAAATATGGTTAATGTATAATGATTTAAAAAGTTAACATCAGCAAAACTGCTGCTTCTTTATTTTAGGTGATTAGAAAAATTTGAAAAGAAACTGAATGAAGAAAACATAAAGTATGATTATATTTGAAGCACAGTTTATATTGTATAGAATATAGTATTTACGTATCAGTTGATATTTAAACCACTCCAGTTTATTGAAAATATTACATTCAGTTAATTTGAAAATGTTGATAGTATTCTCCATTATGTTCAATAAAAAGCAAAATCTGGATGCCTGGATAAACTTAATTTTTCTATACTTCCTTATAAGGTATAGTCATCTATCATATAGCAATATTTGAAACACTAACAGACCAAATACCTGATAATAATCCAAAATGATAACAGTAACATTGTAGTCAATACAACTGAACATTACTTACCTGCCTTATGAGGTTGATTTAAGCACATGATTAAACCATGGAGGTGTAAGCTTGCATAAAATCATAGAGCATATGATGCTACACAATATGTGTGGTAATGATGCAGTCTTATTTATATGTGTATGAATATTTTCTGTACTACACTTTTAATTATTTTAGAGTACTCATTAACTTAGAAAACTATTTTAAATCAGTAGATTGTGTGAAACCAATATCAGCCTAACACATCTATTTCTACATCTCTTAGTTGCTTCAAGAAACATCCTGTGATTGTTCTATGATATGTAGATATGTAAAAGTGTAAATTAATGATTTTTACACAATTAAAAATGATAAAATTAACTCATTTATTAAAATCATTTATTAAAATTCATCTGTAAGTGATGTGAATCTTCATTTATGAAAATATAGTTTAGCCAATTAATGTGAATGCACATATGTACATATTTTAAAACATTTTAGTTATTATATAAATAAGACTTTTTGCATTGCTAAAATTAAGTTATCAATCCTGAACTTTTTATTTTTTCCTTTACCTTAACTTCTTTTGATGATGTATGTTACATACACATTTGTCTTCACTACGTGTTTGAATTTTAACAGCATTTGAGTTAAATGTGATTTTTTAATCAGTCAATAGCTGGAGAGGTGCTCTTAGGGAGATGACAATGAATACCTGTCTGTAGGTTATTAGAGAGCTTATTTTATAGCCTTAGCAATTACCTCAAAGTGTTCATTTTGCAGAGCTCAGAATTTAAAGAAGAACCTCATTTGTATTTGAGTGAGTTGTATCTGTAGAAAATGGAATAAAACAACAGATTGATGTGTTTTAAACTACACAAAGCTCTTATACCAGAGGAAAATTTCATTGTCTGTTGAAAAAATAAAGGATTAAGCCAAGATATCAGAAGATGAGATTTTAAGATTTAAGGTAAAATCATAACTTCATTCTGAGATACATTATTTATAGAATTATTTGTAATATAAGCTACCCCATGAAAACTTCAACAATATATCCATTCAGCAAGACATGACTGATGCTCAAATTCCCTGACATTGTAGGTTAAAATATTATTAATCATTTACATATACACATTTTAATTGTTTAAATTATTTATTTATTTTTTTAATTTCAGCTCATACAAACTTATTAGGTACACCAGTTCCCTCCCTCCCTCCTCCCCTCCCCCCCCACCCCCTGCTCCCCCTTCTCCCTCCCCATCCCCCAGTGCCTCCCGCCTCAATTCCCAGAATGTCCTTTCTTGTGCATGTCTGATTTTCCTCTGGGCCCTCCTCTCCGATGACGTACAAGGACCCAATGGTTTTTCCCTGAACCCTTTGCCGTGTTCCCCTTAGGTATAGGAACACTGCTGTGGCTGCCAATCCTTTGCCTCCAAGGATCTTGGTGCCTTTAGCAGATGCTAGACTTTGTGAGGTCAACAGTGTGTTGGACAATGCGCAGGACATGCAAAGTCCAATTATGATTGCTTCAGCCCTAACTAGTATAGAGTATCTTACATACCATTGCTCCTCCCATCCTTTTGCTCTTACACTCTTACCGCCCCCTCTTCCGCAAATTTCCCTGAGCTTCAAGATGGGGAGAGACTAAGCTGGCCTAGTTCTAGGTGGTTGATATAGAGTCTCTGAAGTTCTGGATTGTGGTTTGTTGATGTTTAAATTATTTTTTATCCAAGAGTTCATTGAAATAGTTCTGACAGAGAGACTTTGTTTACAAAAATATCTTCATTTTTTGCCTTGTTTTGTGACTTTGGCCTTAGAGGAGGTTTAAAAATTATGAAGGTAGGTTCTTAAAAGACTTCTGATCTTTCTCTTAAACAGCACCTTCTTTGTTTACTTGGCTGATTTTTTTTCCCCAGAAAGATGAACAAGTTGTTAATTAGGTAACAATGTGTGGATACATTGAACTGTCATAGTGATCACTCTAGAACTGTGGTAAATGTGCATTTGAAATTGTGGGACACATTCCAATAACTTCAGCTACACATACAGCATTCTATAGATGGACATAATTTCCTTGGATTCTCTCTTTTAATCCAAAAAAGGAATCTGAGTTGTTACATGTTTATTTAGTCACCTAAACGCGAGTGTATATTCAACACAGGAAATAGATACCTTATAATTTATGACATTATTTGACTGGTGAGTTCATAAGATTAATAATGCAGTTAAACCTTTTCTTGATGCTCAGTCACATAGATTTCAGTTTTAATATAGCGATACACAAAATAAATCAAATCATTAGTTTTTGTTAGGATAGATGCAGAAACAGATAAAATGGTATACATATGGGAAATTTTACCATGAAATTTAGTTATGAGGAAGAAAATAGTGAATTACTTTAAGGGAACCTCCACTTGGATATATTTACTTTTCCATTTATTCAACACCTTTGAAACAAAGATCATTTGAGCAGCAAACATACATTGAAAACTTAGCAAGCTTGGAAATTCATTCCCTAAAAATATATTATATGGAAATTGGTAGAAACATAAAATTCTCTTCTTTTCCCTTCTTGAAATGTATGCTCAATTCCAGAGTAACCTGAGTGCTACCTTTTTCTTCAGTCCTTGGTGGAAACCCCCTTTATGCATAATCTCTCTTTCTCCTGTGAAGAGAATAAGAAGATATCAAACAAGCCTCTCATGACTCAGAAACTACTAAAATTCATAATCACCTACTCAGGCAACAGAAGTCTCTGATTCAAGTTGTTCTTCAGGGATTGGAGTGTGGGGAGTGGTGCTTAGATGCTGGTCTAGCTGTTGGTGCTTCTAGGGAAATGTCTTGTGGCTTGATCATGGGCTATGTCTTGAAATTCAGTACATTTAAATAATGGTGTGTGTGTGACAGGGATGAGTTCTTGGGTGTGTGTTTGACCTGAAATTCATCAGGTAATGTATAATAAATATATGTAGTCTTTTACATACACATGGAAACATTACTTTTAAGTTTTAAAAATTATTTATTATCTATTCAATTGTGTATGTGTGTGTGTGTGTGTGTGTGTAGAACCACGGACGAATTCGGGAACCACCATGGACGCTTCAACCTCCTCCTTGTTTACTCTGCCCCGGGATTCACAGGCTCCGCCCTACCAGGACCGGAAATTCAGGCTGCCCCCCTCCCCCGCTTCCGCCCGTTATCTATATGTGGGGTCTAGGATACGAACTCAGGACCTTCCTCCTGCAAGGCAGAGGCTTAACCCCTGAGCCACCTCTCCAACCCCACATGGAAACATTTTTAAAAATTCGTTAAATAAAGCAAAACATAAGCTCAGCCAGAAAAGTCCCTTATGGAAAAAAAATACAAATATTTATATGGACATAGTCACTGAACTTTGATCTACCTGAAGATGTGATTCTGACTCATACCATGCTCCATTCCTACTGTTACTTATTGAGCAGATGCACTGTGAAATATGCATATGCATGTTAATATCTATATGTATCATTAGTCTTCAGACAACTACCAATCTATCTGTGTATCTATCTACCATTATCTATTTATGTGTCATCTATCTCTGATCTACCACCTGTTATTTTTATGACTTTTTGATTGATACATGGAGTAACTGCAAATAAGGAAAGCCATAATGGGAAGATAGCTCAACAATCAAAATACTTGTCATACAAGCAAAAAGACCAGAGTTCAGATTCCCAGGGACCATGTAAAACACCAGGCATGGGTTGGGGAGATGTATCAGGGGTTAAATATTTTGCCTTGCAAACAAAAGGACCAGAGTTTAAGTCTCCAAACTCCATGTAAAAATACTGGTGGAAAGAGTAGTTCCTGCTCTTATGGCCATGAAAGGCAGAGCCTAGAGGCAACCTCAGAGCAGAGCAATAACAAGGAAGAGAAATCCAGAATGATTTTGAAAGTCACACTTGGAGCTTTACATAAGGCATACAAATTCAGGTGCCCTTTGAATTTATTCACATACACACACACACACACATGCGCGCATGCACACACATGCACGTACGCACACACAACAGAGTTATGCATGTGTATGGATGCTTGCAAAAGAAATTAAAAAAATAAAGCACCAGTCAGGTGTGGCAACCCTTATGTAATTAAAGTCTGACATGTCAGAGTCTAGGAACCCCCAGTGCAAGGTGGATAGTTATACTAAACCTAATGGCACACTCCAGGTTTAATCAGCAAACCAGATTAAAAACAATAAATTGGAAAAGTAATCAGGGATAATCTTTATTATATTGTTGCATGAACACATGTGCACCCACCCATATCCACACATGCACAAATGCACATAACATCAAAAGGAAAAAATGATGATTTAAAGACTACTAAAAGTATAGGGATTAAAAAAAGAAGCATTACATGTCAGACACTTCACCAAGCTAAGATGTTTTGTCACATAATAAAATAGAATAGATATATAAATCTCCATATCATAAAGGAATTACTGAAATTAAAATAGCATTTTCTTACCTAGTAAAAACAAATTCTTTGATCATCTGGATGGCTCTTCACATTTCATATGGGAAGAATATCAAATAAAAATGAAAAAGTGCTGTCAGAATAAAATTCTGGATATTGTTTTCAGGATTTCCTTAAGAATCCTAAGTAAATTATCTGCTAATTGTAATTTCTACAGAGAGAATTATTGTCATACTTTGCTTATCCTTGATATACTTGTCATACTTTGCTTATCCTTAATGACAACTATTGCATTTCTAGTTTTATAACATATTTTATAGCTGATAACCTAATAACAATTAATCATCCAACAAAACTATTCAAATAAGGACACATATTTTATTTGCATTTTATCACACAGATCGTCTGAAACCTGTTCAGTACAAGTTAGATATCCATTATACTAAGATGAAACTTTATAATCTAAGTAAAGATTTTTATTAAAATATTAGCTTAGCACATCTCACTTTTTAATGTAAATATAATGCAAGGCCCTATGTTAGAAAAAATAGTGGTGAGATCTGTATATAGTTAATGAAATGAGCATTGCTTCAATTTGCAAACATATGAAACCCCAGAAGTTGTTTCCAAAGCTTAAGCTCATCTAAGAATTGAGCAGAGACAGTCTGCAGCTTTCTCTAAAATTTCTAAATAGTCCTCTTACACTTTTTGAGTTGTGTGCTCACATCCAAAAGTAAACACACCTAATAACAGTGAAAAAGCAAAAATTAAGAAGAATCTCAAAAACCCTTGCTATTTTTGCCAGTAGTCAACAATTGCTGTGGGAGGCGGCCTCTGACCAGGCAGGTTCTCTTGTTGCAGGGTTTTCATGTCCATGTTGTTGCATTCAGCAATTGAAGATTGACACCAGAACACATGTAGAGGATTAAGACAGGGTTTATTAATCAAGAAAAAGAAAAGAACTCATGGACATGGAGTCTGCCAGGATCAAGGAAGCCAGAAGGAGATCACAGAAATGGAGTCTATATGAGACCAAGGAGTTGAAAAGAACTTAAGAACTCATTGTCAGGGAATCTATGAGGGGAAAAATGGCTGGCAGGGTATTTATGAATTTGGGCTAGTCTGGAAAAAGTGTATTTTCCTTATTGGTTAGATCTAGATTCTTTAAATTTGTCTGGGGCTTTTGGTCACCTCTGTGTCTGATTGATACATTTACGCTGGCTGTCTGCTCCTACAACTCCTGGCTGAGCTGTTTATTCTGAGGTACTTAGCTCATCTACATCGGAGGAGGTCATTTCCATATTCTTTCATAAACAGAAGAGCTGGGGGAAACTGGCAACCTTATCTCTGCAGAAGATTGAACCAGTTCCTGTAAACTGGCAAGGTGTATTCCTTCAGGATAATTCCTGCACTGGAAGGTGCACAGCTACTGTTTTAAAATTGCCTAAAAAAATCTATCCTATTTTATAATACCTAACAGATATTATTCTCTCTTTTACTCTGCCCTATGAAAGTGGCTGTAAATCCAGCAGAGGGATAGGGTTCCTGCTTATGAATTTTCACTTAGTGTTGGGTAGTTAGTTTACTCTATGATGTGGTGCCTTTGAGTTGTCCCTGTTCCTGTGATTCCTCGCCCACTATACAGTAAATTCATGGCAAAATGGCTTATGGGAACAAGGAATTTTGTTCCTATAATTCTGGTTTTTAATTCAGTGTAGTAAGACAGTTCATATCAGGGGCCAAGGGAACTGGATTCATCATATCCACAGGACTGCTGAGAGAGGAGAAAACTTCTCATGCCAGACATCATGTATCTTCAGTTATTATGTCAAATCATGTCCATTTCCTTAACCTTGGTCTTTCCATCTTATCTAGCTCACCAGAAAACAGTCCCAGCCAACATGGGCTGGGTCTTCTTCATCAGGTAGACCATCTTCTGTGGACTTGACTCAGCTCCTAATTCTTGGCACTTGTATCTGGAGCTGGAACCTTCAGTTGTCCAGTTGGCACCTCTGTCTAACTGTAACACTCATGCTTCTGCAAGTAGCTCCAATAAATTTATTGTCTATCAAGTTTGGACTTTGGCAGAATCATTACTTTGCTCTTTCAATGATTCACTCTCTGGAATTCATTAAGTTTCCCTATGAAGACTCTTACATAAGTACAAAATAGTGTTTGGGTCAAGCAGATGACTCTATGAGAAGCAAAATGGGTTTCACTCTATCTTGGCAAACAATGGAAAACAATACAAAATCCAAAAATAAAGCCAGCATATCAGAAATGAAAGAGCTGTTAGCACTATGAATGCTATGAGTGTAACAAAAGAGATTATTATGAATGACTCCCTATACTATACTTAGACAATTCAGAGAAAGCTAAGGAGTTTCTGACCAGCAATCTTTAAGACTGCAAAAATAAATGAAAAAGAAAATTGAGACGCCATCACAGCTGAGGGATGAGTAAGGAGACGACTACTAAATGATATGCACATCTCTGTTGGCATCTTGGAATGAGAGACTTAGGTAGATAAATACTAAGAATAAATGAACAATACATAGGTTTAATAATCACATACTGAAGTTTACTTGCTAATTATAATTAATCAATAAATTAATAAAAGATTTGGGAAATTAGATGCAGAGTACACAAAAATTTGGTCTAATCGCACATATTTTTTCTGAAAACATAAAATTATTTTAAATAAATGTTGGTTCAAAAATAAAATTGCTGGGGCTGGAGAAGTGGCTTAGTGGTTAAGCCTCTGCCTTGCAGGCAGAAGGTCCTGAGTTCAGATCCTAGACCCCACATATAGACGCTGGGAGAAAGCTGGGGCGGCCTGCGTTTCCAGTTCTGGTAGGGCGGAGCCTGTGAATCCCGGGGCCGAGTAAACAAGGAGGAGGTGGAGGCGTCCATGGTGGTTCCCGAATTCGTCCGTGGTTCTACACACACAGACGCACATACACATGTATGCACATACATACACACTCACAATTGAATAAATAATAAATAAAAAAAATTGCCTAGGGAAGTTTGACATGCTCCAGAATGGGGGGAGGGGGCACTGGGAGAAAGGGAGGGAGGGGGAAAGGAAAGGGAAAAGGGGGAGGGAGCAAGAGGGTTCAGGGCGGGGTGGAGGGAGCAGGGAGAATGGTGTACTAATCAGCTTTCTATAAGTGGAAGAAATAAAAAAAATACTTCATTTTGAAATAAAAAAATAAATGAAATAAAATTGCCATCATTGGTATTCTGAATAATGAAAGCAAATTTCATGTTAATAGTCTGAATTATTGTTGCCTTCACACAACATCTAGTATTTGAATCCTTAACTGATGTTGAGGTTTGGGATGGTTGCGGCATATTTGAAAGGAGTTCTGCTAAAGGAAAGCATGTCACAGAAAGCAAGACTTGGAAGTTTTGTTTAAGTCTCAAATTTTTCATCAAGCTTATTTATCCAGAAAGTTGAAATCCTAAGTGTTTTCAGGGCTAAGAAAGTTAAGAATTATAAAGTTAAGTGTGCATTAATTCATCTTTTAGCATGATTTATTTCTCAAGCTTTTAGTTCCTTACATGAAACTGACGTATTTCATTCTCACATCTAACCCATCTTATTGCATATTAAATAATATTTAAAATGTGGGTGACAGCCTGCTGAGGATTAGCCTTTAGATATTCTATTGAGCAGCTGGATTGGATGTAATGCAGGAAGATGGATGCCACAGCTGTCAGAAGACTTTGAGTTGAAGGATGAGAGTCTGTGGAAGCATCGGATTGATAGCTTTTGTAGGAATGTGTCTCTGGAGAAATGAAGGAAATTCATTAAGCTGTGCATATATTTGAAACAGCTTTGGGGAATTTTTTATTGTTCGTTTCTCTTTCAGTTTTGTTCACTATAAACCTTGAGGTATAATCATTATGGTACTTATCCCCCAGTCCTCAAGATTTAGAGTAAAATATTTACTAATGAATTTCAATCATGTATTTCTTCAATAGAGTAGAAAAAACTTTGGAATATTGTTTTGTAAACCTGGGTTTAAAAAGTCCCATTGAATGATGCAAGTGTTGTTAATCTGATGAGATTCTAAGTATGTTAAAAGTAGTGTGTTTTCTGTTCATTTGTTTCAGTCTGTATAAAAACTTGCTTTTTTCATATTTTGGAATTTTTCCATTTAAATAAAACACTCAAATCACTTAATAGTTACTCTCAAATTAGGAAAATAATTCTTCTGCTTTGTGAATTGTGTCTAATTTTCTGAAATCTCTTCTTTGCTTTTATGCTTGAAAAATATCCCTTTCACAAAAGAGAATGAAATACAAAAAATATTCTGCAAAATTCTCTTAATTTTCCATGAATGAAGTTAAAATAATATTAGAAAAACCAAAATCATCTTGAAGACCTCAGAAATATGACCTTTGACTCGTAAAATGAACATTCTGTTGATAAAAATAATTCAATTTGAAAATCTGATTTTTCAAAAGCAGAGACCTTTTGGTTGTAAGAAAAAACTGATTAAGTTAGTTTATATAAAGTGAAAGGTAAAGTAGAGTAGAGCTTGTTAAAAGAAAGTAAAGGTCATAAAGTAAATGTAGTAAAGATCTTTTCTATGCCAACTAGTGCAGGAACACAGAGGCTGGAAGTTCTGCCTTACCAAGGTCAAGCAATCAGCAAATCAGTTTTTTCCTTTTTTTTGCTAATGATGAAATTGTTCTTTGCTTTTTTTTCTTTTTTCTATTTCATGCCTTAGGGATGATTATATATTAAATACCAGCCTCAAGTCAACATTACAAATGTGCAATCTACACCATACATTACCATCAATTTCTCAATCCAGATTTAGTTTATTTTTATTGAACCATTTTGTTTTTGACAATTTAATATGTACAAATAATACATTTTTATTACTGCAACTTTTTCTTACCCTCTTCCATCTAGGTCAGCATCTTACTTCCCTATACATCCTTTATAACCTTTACTTTCTTTTAACAAGCTCTACTCTACTTTACCTTTCACTTTATATAAACTAAATTAATCAGTTTTTTCTTACAACCAAAAGGTCTCTGCTTTTGAAAAATCAGATTTTCAAACTGAATGATTTTTATCAACAGAATGTTCATTTTACGAGTCAAAGGTCATGTTTCTGATGTCTTCAAGATGGTTTTGGTTTTTCTAATATTATTTTAACTTTATTCATGAAAAATTAAGAGAACTTTGCAGAATGTGTTTTGTATTTCATTCTCCTTTGTGAAAGGGATATTTTTCAATTTAATCATTTGCATGTTGATGGGATACATAAGGGTCCCATGACATCCTATATTGTACTTTGTATAATATAAATCAGGTTAAGTTGAAACAATTTATTAACTTTTTATTAAAAATTTAAAATTGTGTTTACAATATTTTTTATTTTTGAGCTTTTTAAGTTTTAAATATTTGGTTCATATAAAGAGTATATATATATGTATATATGGCAGATACTCTGCATGTTGTCATTAAATTCACAACCAAATGTTTTATAAGGAAACAAGGGTTTGATTTTAACTTATGATAGTACTGTTGTAGTTCTTAATGCAGCTTGGCAGGAGCATCTATACCATGACCAGGATGGATTTAACTACATCCTGACCATACATCCACAGGATTGATGGCAGAGGGATAATACATTCTTGCAATACCCGTATTTCTAGTGAAGTATACAGAAGAATACGAATCTTCACAACCTGCTCCCTCCATCTTATTCATCACTCAGGAATCAATCCCACTTATCATAGGCTGGATGTCTCCATCAACAGGACAATCTCCTGCAGGATTGCTCAGGGCCCAAATCACCAACTAATTTCTCATAAATGTGCCTAGAGTTCAGAGTCTCAACCATAAAGTTGACACTTATTTCCAACCATGACAATATAAATGCAAATTATAGAGACATCCAATAAGATGGATGTTTGTGGAAAAGGATGTAATTTATATGAAGGCGTAAGAGCTGGGAGTAATTTTATAGAAACAGGAAAAGCATAAGCAACTGGTCAAAGAAAACTCTCAAGGTGACTGTTACAAGAAGACCTGATCCTTGAACTATAACTAGTTAAAATATTTGAGAGAAACAACACAAGGAATAAAGTTTAAATGTGTGAAAAATAAAGACAAAACAGAAGAATTGATAAGAATGTAGTGAGGAAAAAAGGAAGGAAGGAAGGAAGAAGGAAGGAAGGAAGGAAGGAAGGAAGGAAGGAAGGAAGGAAGGAAGGAAGGAAGGAAGGAAGGAAGGAAGGAAGGAAGGAAGGAACAGGGAGGGAGGGAGGTAATATGATTTGGAATAAATGGCTTATCAATATTTTGTCAGTGTTTTCGCCTGATTAGTTCATGGAATTTAGGTTTGTTGGTGATAACAGATATTATTCTGTTTTGACTCTAATACACTAAGCCTGTTATAATTTTTCTGAATCTTATAGAAAATAAGAAAGTAGGCAACTAGAAGATGCATAATCAAATTCAATTAATGAAATGATATATATATTTAACAATTTTAAAATACTTCTGAAACTCATATACAACACTCATACTCTAGAGCAAAATTATTGTTTAGTAAAAGGAGATCGCAATGCCAGAATCCACAGTTGCCTTAAAGGAGGAGGCCATCCCATGCATACATATAGGTGTTTTATTTTATTTTTATTGATTAATTAGAATTTTCCCATTGAAGAATTAAGCATGAAAAACTGTACTGGATTTAAAAATCATAATTTCATATAATATTAATTTCATTTGTTACATCTTGTTACTTCATTACATCTTGTTACTTCCTAACAGAAAGCAGAGTGGCTTCCACAATTTGTACAAGAATAGTAAGACTGTTTTAACAAATTATGTTTCCAATAATTGAAAAACAATTTTGAAGAAAATTTTCAATGCAATGAAAATGTTAAAAATCTCTTTTAAACAGTTATTGCAAATGAAAACCACAGTCCTACAATCTAGGTAGTAACTTTGATACATATGCTGACCTATAGCTTTAAAAATAATAGAGCAGCATTGTATGTATTAGTTGGTGAGGCACTCCGTTCAACTTTTTAAAAAGTATATATGTATTATATATATATATATATATATATCACATAATTTTTCCTTAGAAAGTGATTGTAGATATAGTTACTCATGATTATTCTTAGATTTATTTTTCAGATTTATTCATTCTGACTCAA
Organism: Typhlomys cinereus; assembly: GCA_023101885.1. Classification (NCBI taxonomy): domain Eukaryota; kingdom Metazoa; phylum Chordata; class Mammalia; order Rodentia; family Platacanthomyidae; genus Typhlomys; species Typhlomys cinereus. The sequence goes on along the minus strand of JALPQD010000046.1, from coordinate 8,873,300 downwards.
GTAAGACGGAATCTCATAGTAACATTAACTTACATTTCCTTGATTTCAAAGGATATTAACCAGTATTCTTTTTACATGTACCCCAGTAATTTGTATTTCTTCCTTTGACAACTCTCATTAGATCAGTAGTCCATTTTTTAAATGGTTTATTTGCTTTGTTGTTATTTAATCCTTTTAGCTCTTATATAAAACTTAGATCCTTTTTCTGTTTTTATTTTTTAATAAATTTATTAAATTTATATTTTCACATACATGCTCCTTGCCTCCCTTGTTACACCTCCCTTCCTCCCTACCTTAACTCCTGTCCCATCCTATCCCATCCCACCTTCCTTTCCATCCCTATGTGAGCCCATTCTACTCCTTCCTGTTCTGTCCTTTGGTTCTATGGATCTTAAAGCTCTATTTCCTACTCTCTTTTGTATAAGTCTCAGTGTTTCAAGTTTAGCATTGAGGCCTTTGATCCACGTAGAGCTGATTTTTGTGTAAACTGAAAGATGGGAATCTCATTTAATTTTTCTACTTGTGGCCATCCAGCTTTTCAGCACCATTTGTTGACAGTGCCTTCTTTTCTCCACTGTATTTTTGGGGAAAATTTTATCAAAAATAAGGTATCAAGTGGCACCTGGACTTATATGAGTCCTTGTTTCAAAATACATTGATCAATGTGTCTACATTGTGTCAGTTCCAGAGCACTGAAACTCTTGTTACTACTGAACTTCACCCTCATTCTTTGCTCTACCTCTATATCCATTTGCTAAAATCAAATATGTAGAAAAGTTCATCTTGTATTTTCTAGATAAAATGTCTCATAAATAAGAATGATGGAGAATAAAATAGCATTACTTATTAATTATTGGACTCAGCAGAATTAATAACTATATGTTTACCTAGTTCCTCAGCCTTGTCTTTAGCATAAACTTACAACAAACGAAAATATCTGAGAATATTTACTACTATAGCTTCAAAAATGTTTAGCATTATAACATTAACACTCATGGGTCAAAAGTGTCACCATTAAAGAAAAACTTTAAAATCAATTACAGATAACTTTTCAAAGGAAGCCACTCTTGAAAGCCAGGTTCAACCCCACTGAAGCTATGATTTTTTAACCTGATCATTCTCAAGAGAACTTACAAGGGGATGTGAATCCTAAAGTCAAGACTTAATGACTGTTCCCGGAACTGCCCTCAGCAAACACCAAATGTCTCCATGGTGTCTGTTAGCCTAAGTTCCCAGCTCTTTGCAAATAAATGCCACAAAGGACTTTTTGATATAAAAATCTATAATAAACCACTCAACTGCTATCTAACGCTCTTTACTTGGGGATTTCTGTCCTTCAGCGGAGGGTTCATTGGCCAGTGAATAAATTTCAGTCCTTAGTCAGCATTTCTTTCTGGGGTTTCATTCTGACTGTAACAGTTTTTGAACAGACTAAGGAAACTTCTTAAATCTACTTATTGTTTTACATGAAACATAAGTATTCTTTTTTTGTGTGCTTATATATGTAGGTCTGTTTGCCTGTAAAGGCATTTTCATGAGTATTTGGACTGAAAGCGACTGTGAGTGTAACTTTTCAAGGTAGACTTGGTCATGATTTGAAATGTGAACTATCCTCCGCAGGCTCATGTGCTCAAATCTTTAGTTGTTTGGAAAAGTCAAGGCAGCTTTAGGAGGTGGAAACTTAATTGGAGGAAGGCAGCCACAGGGGTTGGGCCTTAAGTTGGTTAGCCCCCCTCCCTGCTTTATTTAGTCAGCTCTTGAGCTTGCAATAGCTCAAGATGTGAGCTAGCCTCCTCTAGCTTTTGTAGTGAGGCATGCCTTTTCTGCCTTAAAGGGCTAAATCTCTTCTTTAGAACTATAAGCTGAAAAAAACTTCCCTTTCTCCATTGAGTTGCTTGATTGTGAATGCTGTCTCACAGAACAGACAAGACTAACTGGTAGAGAAATTAGTACCAAAAATTGGGGTATTGCTGTGAGATTAAAAGCATCTGGTGTTAAAATGTGAAGTGTTTTGAAGTTGAGTGATACTGGTACCAGAGAAATGGTGAGTTGCTTGTAAGACTAAGAGGACCCAGTACCAGAAAGCCAAGTGTAAAGATGTGAAGTATCTAGAAGAGAAGAATGGTCATTGCTGAGATGTGTCTGTGTGACTTCGGAACTGTTTCTTGTAAGAAATAGGGAAAACTGTGGGACTGTTGGCTGGGAATGTCTTTGTGTCTTGGATTCTGCTCTGATTCTTATTTGTAACTAAAATTAAATCACAAACTCTTTTATGTACAAATTAGGGCCAGGCTTACACATCCAATTTCATATTTACAAACATCACCTAGTATCCAGAGAATAAGCCATAAACAGCAATATCTCAACCAAACCCAGGGAATCTTTTAGAACAACACTCAAATATAGGCAACTACATCTGACTCAGGAGAGCCAGAAACAAATGCCACCCTCCACAAAAAAATTCAAAGACATAATAAAAGATGCCCAAATCATATTGTAGAAATACAAAACACACCACATTACCAAATAATAGGAAAACATATCTTCTACAAATAACACCAATCCCCAATGATAAATAACGGACAAAAGAACTTCCTGGATACAAGCTGAGAAAACAACACTCCACCGGAGTGGGGTATTGCTGTGAGATTAAGTGATTAATATGATCAATGAAATGCAAGATAAAGTACAAAAATAACTGCCATGTTTTGAAATGTGTCTCAACAGTCTTGTTTGGAAAGATCAATGCACTTTGAAGAGTTGGAGCCTGGCTGGAAAAAGGCAGTCACAGGGGTTGGGCCTTGAGGTGGATAGTCACACCCTACTTCTTGAAGAGGACTGCTCTTGCTGCTGAAAGAACTCTGTCTCCCCTATGGAACTATAAATTTAATAAATATCCCCTTTCTTCCCTAAATTGTTTGACCGAAAAACAAATAGCAACCAGTAGAGATTTTGATACTGAGTAGTGGGGTATTGCTGTGAGATTAAGAGCATATGGTATCACCAGAGCATGAAATGTTTTAAAGTTGACAGAAATTAGTATCAAAGACGTGGGGTATTGTGTGAGATTAAGATATCTGGTAACAAAAAGTAATTTTGGGGGGGAGGAAGCTGAAAGAAGTTGGTATCCAACAATATGGCCAATTACGTGGCTAGTACATCTTTAGAACTGTTTGTTGGAAGAAATATGAAAAACTTTGGAACTGTGTACTGGGAAAGCCTTTGTGTGTTGTAAATGGAGTCAAATGTGCCTTTCTTGTGAGTGTTAGGAAGAAAGTAAACCTGTTAGAGACATAGGCAGTGGAAGTACAGGTTGTTGACGGTCAGAGGGAAGAAAAGACTGTGTTTGGAACTGGACAAGTGGCAAATGGAACAATGTGTTTGGCAGAGACTTCAGTGAAGCTTTGCCTAAAGTTTGCCTAAAGTTTAATTGGAGTGTTTGTTGGAAGAACTTTCAAGGCAAGACAGTTTTGACAGTGTGGCAAAGCTTTGTTTAGCACTCTTCTTCAGAGTTATGAAAAAGAACAAGAAATCAGGGAGAAAGAAGTAAAAACTGTAGGGGCTGGTGAGGAAAAATGCATGGCAAACTTAAAGAGTTGAACCAGAAAGAAGCAGACAGCAAAATATAGGCTATTTCTAAACTAAGTAGCTGTATTGTTAATCAAAGCCTACTTTCAATTTGGGCAATAGGAGAGACTGTCCCTTGAGGGCTAATTCCTCAAGTAAGGATTCAACCCATTCCCATAAGAATGAAAACCCTTTTGGAAGGGAAGAGCTAGAAAGCTCTTTTTCAACTGCATACCAACTGGCTATGAGAGACAGAGATTCCTGCCTGTGTGTAGAAGCTGAACCAGCTGTGAGTCAAGAGGGCCAGTCTCCAATCTCAGGCTATGCAGAACTTGGTAATGTTGTACACTGGCGCTGACTTTAGAGGCATTGAAAATGCAAGAAGGAGGAAATCATAGACCCTTTCTCCAAGATTTCTGAGAATGTCATAATCCAGGTATGTAGCAGAACAACAAAGAAAAAAAAAGGCCAGGCAGAAATGGATGGGTCCTACACTTCCTGCCATGTGGGCAGAGTCTGGAAAATCCCAGAGCAAAGTAAGAAGGAGATAGAAGCAATCCAGGATGATTCTCAAAGTCACCCTTCGCTCTCCACAGGGGCACACAGCACTTTTTGACACACACACACACACACACACACACATACACACAATAAATAAAATATTAAAAAGAAAAAAAAGCAATGGTATACTTTCTGAAATTGGCTTTAGATTGAAGTAAAAGTGAAATGTGGGGATAAATGGAGACCACTGAATGTTAAAATGTCTCTTTGACATACTACTCTCACAACAAAAATTAATGTATCAATATACCCCTTCCAAGCAATAATAATGGCCACTAAATTGTTTCCCACCATCCAGTATTGCCCTTCATTAGTCCATACTCTCCACTCGCATCTTAAGTAATTACCTACAACAAATATACTTCATTTTTATTTATCAGTGATTTATCTTGCAAACTCAAAATGTGTGTTTCAGTTTGAAGATATTTTCAGATATTTTAGTATTCAAATGAAAATAGTTTTTTTTCTTATTTGACTAACAGAATCAAAAATGATATGATTATTTATTTTGCATTCTTCAAAGAGAATCAAGTTTTTAAGAATTATTTATTGAAATCACTACATGAACGGACTGATGAGTAGATACAGAACAACATTATGTCCAGAAAAAATTAATTAAATTGAATTGAACACCAAACATGTGATTATTTGTTGTTTTAGGAACTGCTTTTGTTAATATATGTAACAACAGTCTAAAAGGAAGCCAATACTGATTCACTTAGGGGTGAACTCTGTTTAGGTAAGCAGCAAATACATTACATCACAGATTAAATAATATATGACTTTAAGTATTGAGACTGTTCCCAGAAGTAATTCTTCCTCAAGAATTATCACAACCATGCTTTTTACTTTCTAAGTGTAGATGAATTCTATAGGTCGCATGAGAATTTATACTCTATTAGTAGAGACTTCTTGGTAGATAAGAAAGTCAGACCTGGAACCAGCAAATTATAACTAGTGTTACCTGAAAGAAAGAATAAACTGATTCTTTAAAAACAATTGTGAACCGAGTTCAGATATCCAAGCTAGAATGTTATAAGTTGCTATTGCAACAGCAATAATGCATAAAAGTTGAAACATGGTGTCATAGTTAGGCACAGGTGTCAACTTGACAGTTGAGGGTTTGAGCTCTGGACACATTTGTAAAGAATTAGTGGTTGAGTTAAGCCCAGAGCAAACCTGCAGGAGATTGTCTATCTGATGCAGAAGGCACAGCCCATGGTGAGTGGGACCAGGCCCTGAAATAAAATGCAGACATCTGGTTAATAGAGTTGGCATTCTTTTGTACGCTTGGCCAGACATGCTGGTCTGGCAAGTGAGGATTGTCCCTCTTTCAACCATTAGGTAGAGATGGTGTTGCCAGTTCCCTTGGTCTTGATGTTGGTGTGAGCTTTCCTGTCAAGCTGGACTGAAAATTGTAACCAAGAATCATAAGAGAGAATAAAATCCTTGTTCCCTTAAGCCATTTGATGGTCATTTATCAGCAACCATGCAGGTGAAATGTAATAGAATTTGGTACCTGGAAAGTCAGGTGTGGATGATAAATCTATGTGCACTTTGTGGTTTTGAATGGTTTCATTGGACAAAGTTTGAAATGGTTGAAGATTTTCATTTTGTGGATTACAAATACCGTTCTTCAGAGTTTAGTGGGCCAATTGGATAATGATGGTCTGAGAGAGTTATGAATTGTTTGGGCCCACTTTGTGATGAGGGGAAAAAGGACTTTGGTGAAGTTGAATTTAAAGACAATAGAGTGGTTTGCTTGGTAAGGAGAGCTGTGTTGGTGGCAGTGAAGCTCTGGTTATGAAAAGGGCAGGAAGCAGAACAGCCATTGTTGAAAAAATGAACATCATTGAAGGAAAACTATGACATGAATACCACCATATTGTGAGTTCATGGTTTGAAAACCCAGATTTATTCAGGGGCCGAAAGCCCAAATTAAAGCCATTTCTTGCCCTTTGTAAGTTTGGCTGCCTAAAAGAGGCTTTTCCAGCATCAGTGCACAAAACTTGGTACAGCTGTGGCTCGAGTGGACCAAGCTATAGTTCAGACTCACTTTGGAATCTGGAGCATCCCTCAGATTTGGTTTTGGTGTACTGTTATGGGGTTCATGAAGAGCAGCAAATGCTTGGCACCAAGTGGGAGGCACAGAGTCCTGCAAGAGAAGGTGAAGCTTATAGCTGGAGAGGTGAACCCAGAGTGTTGGAGATGCCAGAACCGTGGGAAGTATGCTGATGACGGCTGCAAGTGGAGATTCAGCTTGGTTCAGAGGAATTCTTCTACAACTTTGAGCTGTGAACAGGGATTGGGAATGCCTAGAATCTTTAGCTGCCTTGACTACATGATGAGCAACAGAAGATGGACATTGAAGTAAAAGATGTGGTATTTGATTTTCTGGAATTTGATCTTTTAATGTTTTCATATTGTTCAAGATCCTTCTGTTTTAGTGTTTTATTTGTTTTAAGGTATGTAACTTATTCTGATTTAATATACTCTTAAGGTTAAGAAACTTTGAACTTTTGAAATGTTGGAACTGAGGTTTTAATGAGAGAACATTTTAAATTTGTTTATGTCATGTATTTATATTTTAAAGATAACTTTTAACATCTATGGGGACAGGATTGAAGTTACAGTTTAAAAGTGCTATGTTTTTGTGTCAAGTTGACAAGGGGTGGATTTCCATAGTTAGGTGTTTACTTGACAGTTGAGGGTTTGAGCTCTGGGCACATTTGTTGAGAATTAGTAGTTGACTTAAGCACAGAGCAAACCTGCAGGAGATTGTCTATCTGATGCAGAAGGCACAGCCCATGGTGAGTGGGACCAGGCCCTGGAATAAAATACAGACATCTGATTGATAGAGTTGGCATTCTTTTGTACACTTGGCCAGACATGCTGGTCTGGCAAGTGAGGATTGTCCCTTACTCAGCCATTATGTAGAGATGGTGTGGCCAGTTCCCTTGGCTTTGTTGTTAGTATGAGCTCTCCTGTCAAGCTGGACTGAGAACTGTAACCAGGAATCATAAGAGAGAATTAACCCCTTGTTCTTTTAAGCCATTTGATGGTCATTTATCAGCAACCACACAGGTGAACTGCAACACATGGGAAATCAGACCTTTGTCAATTCACGTACCACATTGAGGTAAACTTTCTTATGGAATTAAATTAAGGAAAAAAATACACACACACACATACATACATACCATACATACATAGATGATTACATATGTGTGAGATATATATGATACATATATGACATAGGAAATTTTCAGTAGTTATTAAGAATATTCACATATATTATATATAAGTATATAAAGCTATATAACTATATATACATATATATGAAAAATAATTTGGGGAGAGTTATATTCAAATACTGTGTACAAATCAAACAAATGGAAAGAATAAAACCTGATAAAATAGTTATTTGGAGAAAAGATGCCCAGAAGCACAATCACTGGAAAGTTTAGGTGCACACAAAAATCTATTTTAACACTTCTGACATCCAACCTGTCTGCCTTTTGATCATCATGAGACAATCAGCAGGAAATAAACACCTATCATATTAAAAAAAGTCTGCAAATGAAAAAAAAATTCCTCTACCAGTGGAGAGAAACTGAGACTTTGTCTCAAAGTTTTTACACTGAGCTATAATTACCCTCCACATTATTAATAATTTAAAATTCAATTAATTATTTATAGCTTTGTTCTTCTTAAAAAGTACTGGCAATTTTACATTTAATTTATCTTACATATTTTCTATTGATAGAGTGTAAGGTATACACTCATTTTTCTACAAAATAATGAACTACTCAACATGAAAAATGTTGAGAATGTTTATATTTACTTAAAGATAGAAAATTACTGGACTACTGGGACATGCAAATATTCAATCTGCAATCCTAGCAATTCCTGAGAGTCATAGAAAAGAAGAATGTAAAATCATATCCTTAATGTCAGGCATGCAGGTGGACAGGAGTTAGAGAAACAGAAAATCCCAAACTATCACAGAAAGCAAATTTAGAGGTTGGAACAAAAGCAGAGGAAAGAGCAGAAAGGCAAAAGCTTTCCTAAGCTAAGTAGCTAAATTTTAACACAGACAGGGAGGGATGGAGGGAGGAAGTGAGGGAGGAAGAGAGAGATAGAGATAGATAGATAGATAAAGAGAAAGAGAGAGAGAGAGAGAGAGAGAGAGAGAGAGAGAGAGAGAGAGCTTTGAGGAAAATAATAGGTAAAAGACCCTACCATCTCACACCTCTTTGGCATATTCCCAGGTATAATAATTTTGCTTGGATGTTAGGAAAATGTACTCTTAGTCAGGCTATTGACAAACCCATCTGAATTAATTGAGAGATAAGAAACATGATTTCAGCATCACCAGAGAAATGTGAGGTGGATTACTAACACTATATTTCAGAACTGAAGTAAACTTTTATTGCACAAAAAATCAATTCAGACATAGAAACAACTGTGACTATGAATTGCATTTGACTTGACAGAGGAAATTAAAACTTAGATCAAGTAGTCCTAATAACTAATAATTTTATCAATTACTATCTAGAAACTTAAAATGCTTGGATTGGTAATGGCAAAGTCTTATCATGGTTCATGTGTCTTGCATTTTGCGCTTTCCATGTGTGTTAAATATTCATGTACACATGAAATAGATTTTTAGTATGTAAAATGTATTGATGATTTTCTGCTACTAGATAAGAATAAAATAGACTAAATGAACTACTATTTTGAATAACTTGAGGTTAAAATGTAGATACAGAATATAATTTCAATCTGGAGTTATAATTTTTCTTATTCTCAATATAAAGACAATACAAATAAGATTGTCAACTATTTTATTTGTGGTACCTTTTCAGACATTTTCATGAACATTTTCTTTTAAATCTAGCTCTGTTTTTCCTGTTTAATTGAATATCAAGTCTCCTCATCTTAATAAGATACATTTCTTATAAATTATACCAATTTTCTCATTGTGATGCTTGTGCACGTCTCAAACAATTCTACTGGACTTACATTTGCACTTTATGAATTCCTTGCTACAGATTTCCTTCTTGCAGTTTATAAGACAATCAATTTTAGGTGTCACTTTGAATAAACCATGAAACAACCAGAGATTTTTTTATCACACTTTGTTCTGAGTGGGTATGTTTATGAGGATGTGTTGGATAAGATTAACATTTAAATTAATAATCTGAAAAGAGGTATTTGCACATGGACATGAGTTTTATACAATTCACTGAATAGCTGAATAGAGCAAAAAGCCTGTCACCCAAGTATACAGAGCTTTTGCTGCCTAATGAGCCTGCTTTTTTATTATATTTATTTATTTTTTCCCAATCATACAAGTTTAATAGGTACCCTGGTCTCCTCCCTCCCTCAACCCCTCCCCAGTCCTCCTTTCACCCTCCCCTCCTTTTCCCCTTTCTTTCACCCTCCTTCCCTTTCTCCCAGTACCTTCTTTCCCCCTTCCCATTCCCTGGAGCATCCTTTAGTGTGAATATCAAACTTCCCTCTGAGTCCTCGACTCTAGTGAGGTGAAAGGACTCAATGGCATTGCCCAGAGCCCTTTCTTGGACTCCCCTTTAGTCCACTATTATGATTGTTAATCCCTTGCTTCTAAGGATCCTAGTGCCTGTGATCCATTCCAGACTTTAGGGGGTCGTTGACATGTCAGCCATTGCGCAGGTCATGCAAAATACGATTATGGTTACTGCGGCCCTAATGTGTGGAGTATATCGCATACCGTTGCTCCTCCCCATCTTTAGGCTCTTACAGTCTTACTGCCCCTCTTCCACAAATTTTCCTGAGCTTTAGGATGGGGAGAAATTCGGCTGGTCTTATTCCAGGTGATTAATGTGGGGACTCTGATGTTCTGAATTATGGTTTGTTGTTATTTTCCGTTTTGCTGTTCCTGCATCGCCGTTGGCTCCATCCTGATTGGTATTGGAGGTCACCACCTAACCAGAGATAAAAAGGCTGTTTGAAGGGAAGGGAAAGGAGAAATAAGGAGAGAGGGGATCATGCTATAATAGAGAAGATAGGCCACCATCAAATACTGCAAGAAAGTAAACATCTGGTTAAGCTCACTCACTTTCCTTCCTGGTCACTTGCGACTGAGGGGGTTTGATCTCACCAGTCAGGGAGGGTATAGTCTGGCAGATAGATAGTAACCATCCTGCAAATGGGAAACTATCCTCACCTCCCTTAATGTGGTCTCCTACTCCTATTCCATCTGCCTATGAACCTGCTTTGGATAGAGACTAAAATGTTGGCTTTTCCAGAGTTTCAACCTTGAGAATTCTATCAGCCTTCAGAATTCTATCACACGTTCCCTGGCTTCCAGGTCTTGGTCTTAGATTATCAGTACTTGATTAGTTTTCTTCCTGAACAGCTTGACAGCTATGGATCTTGGGACTTACTGATCTCCACAATCTGTCTCTATAAATTCATATATGTATTTTATAGGCTCTTGATAATTCTGAGTAATGTCCTCAGGGCTACCTTACTTTTGTCTCATCACCACTAGCACTCTTTACCCTTTGGAGAATTGATTATATTATGACGATATTCGCCATGAAACTGATGTGGTGCAGAAAAATACTTATTACCGTTTTATTCTCTATAGTGTTGTTCTTTGTTTGAAAGGCAATGTCACACTCTAATAAAAGAATAAAATAATCATCAAAAAATGAAATGTGATTTGTGTAAAAGGATAAGCAAGTTCAACACCACTTTGTTTCTAACAGTCCCCATAAATTGATAGATAAATATGATGAAATGTTAGGCTTGCTGCAGAGACCAGGTTCAAAATCTGAACCGTACATACTCTGACTTGCCTTTGCTCAAGACACTTGCTTGATGGGGACTTGAACATGCATTAAAACTGTCGTGCAAACCTCATCTTTTTTAGAAAAGTTCTACTTTGGTTCAGTTGAAATTTACCTAATCATTTAGTTCATCTCTCCGTCCTAAAAATTATATGTGTTTTATATTTTTCTTTGTAAATATCAGTTGTATGTTTAGACTGATAATAGAAAGACTCAAGAGGAAAATTTGAGGCAAATTGGAATCTTGACAATCCCTTCACACATATGAAAGTAATACTCAGAATGAACTTTTTTCCTATAAATCCATTTTGTAAATATTAAATAAGGGACAAAAATTAAATTTGAGAGAAAACTATATATAGATACTTCATTATTGATCTTTGTTATTTTATTATTTATATTTTATCAATACAGTACAGATTAAACAAGTTTGATATCCTTAAAATTAGTAAAAAAATTCATATGTATTCAGTGGAGAGATACTCAGAACAATATTTTTAAAATTGAAAATTTTCTGAAGAATTTCTATGTTGTTATATTTTCAAATAAGACTTATTTATATGTATATAATGAGTATATATATATATATATATATATATATATAATGAGTAAATGTAACTGTTACATATAATTTATCATTATCAAACCTTGAAAAAAAATAGCCTAGAGTCCAGGTCATCAGATTTTGATTCACAACTAATATAGAATCCTGTTTTGATATATGGGAGCATCCACTTAACATTAGTCTTCTTTCACACTGAAAATAGAGAATTGTTAGCGTGTCAGTGATGTCAATCATTCCTGCTTGTAAGAATAAACAGAAGTGTAAAAATGTGACTGAGTAAGTAGCGGCTCCCAGGAATTATGGTGCAGGCTTCTTGCCAATTAGGGACACCTGGGCTGACATCTAAGCATCAGAATTTTCTTCCAACTTTCCATAAACAGAGTGAAACCTTGCATATGTCCCTAGTTAAAACCATCCTTCTGCATTTAGCAACTAGACACCGAAATAATGCTACAAATAAAAAGTCTAAGGAGAACACTGAGATTACTTTAGGAGAAATCATTACATGAACCTTTATTAATATGCAAGAGAAAAAGAAACTGATGGGGAACATTTTTAAATACCAAATGTTATTCTTCCTATCATTCCAGTAAATGAGCACATGTCCTTGGGAGAGTCAAGCTGGAACAGTGAATGTACTGTTCCTTCAGCTGGATTCTGCTCCCATGAACATCTCCTAAGTAAGTTGAACTTGGTAGAATTATGACAGTGTTTATTTAAAAATTAAATATGTCTTAGATATGTGTGGGTTCTGTCTTTTAAATATTCAGCTGACTAATTTGCAATCTGTACTAATAATGAAGGCAACAGTTGCATGAGGTGGGCTGAGATATGGAGAACAAAGCTGTGTGAGCACAATTCCCTTACTGCTAACTTATTGCAAAGACAAGAGTGATTATGCATGCTAATGCTTGCTCTGGAAGGCCTTTGTGCCATGAAAAGCATGGTAGCAATTTGCTCTTCTTATTATAATGGAGTTATCATCAGTAAATAGGTAAACACATACTAAAAAAGTTATAAATGGCATTGTAATGCATACTAATGTTTAATTTTTAATATTTTAAATTTATTCAGACATCTTCTTAAGTATAAATTGAACACAAATATATTATAAAACACGAATCTGTATTTAGAAATAATTTCACTTCCATTCATATTATTAGGACACTTCTTTTATTCATTTATTTATTTATTTTTATTTCTTCCACTCATACAAAGTTGATAAGTACCCCCATTCCCCTCCCTCTCTCCACCCCTCCCTGGATCCCCTTGCTCCCTTCCCCCTTGTCCCCTTCCTTTACCCCCTTCCTTCCTTTCTTCCCATGCCCCCTGACCCCCGTTCCTGGAGCATCCTTTAGTGTGCATGTCAAAACTTCCCATTGGATCCTCATCTCTGATGAGGTGTAAGGACGCAGTAGCATCTCCTAGAGCTCTTTTTTGTATTCCCCTTTACTATAGGAACACTATTGTGGCTGTTAATCCCTTGCCTCTAAGGATCCTAGTGCCTGTGATCCATGCTAGACTTGGGGGGTTGTCAATAATATGTTGGTCATAGCGCAGGTCGTGCAAAGTCCTAGTATGATGACTTTAGCCCTAACCTGTGTGGAGTATCTTGCATATCGTTGCTTCTCCCCATCTTTAGATTCTTACAATCTTACTGTCCCCTATTCTGCAAATTTCCCTGAGCTTTGGGATGGGGAGAGATTAGGCTGGCCTGGTTCCAGATGGTTGATGCAGAGCCTCTGATGTTCTGAATTATGGTTTGTTGATTTTTTTTTTTAGTTTTGTTGCTCCTGCACCGCCTTAGCTCCATTTATTTCACCTACCTTTGAATCTACTCTTATAATAAGACTCTATTTTAACAGCCTTTTATCTCTGGCCAGGGGGTGATATCCAACATCCAAGACACTTCTTTTTTTTAAATCAAGCTGGTTGATTCCATCACAATTAATATATTTTAAGTATAATATAATATAATAAATATATAATATAATATAATATAATTAATATAATATAATTAATATAATATAATTAATATAATATAATTAATATAATATAAATGTAGTATAGTAGCAATTCATTGTGAAAATCTAAGCAAGAAATTATTTGCTAGGCACAGGTTAAACAGACTCACGCGTATTTTTTGACAAGGCTTCAGACAATTACACTTAGAATACTGTAAATTGATGTCAAGTGTGGCTGAATTTAAAATTAGTGATAGTTTTTCTGTGTGTACAACATTTTTAAATACCTAAATCATAGAAATGTAGCACACACAGCCTCTTTCAAGTTTGTCATGTGAAAATTGTTTAACTTTTTTGTCACTTTCATGTTACTTCAAGGATCATCGAGGATTCCATCTCCCTCTGTTTACCATAAATGCACCTACTAAAATCTTTTATTTTTTATCCACTTTAAGATAGCAATATAAATAATAAAGCCAAAACAGCATGTTGTCCTTATCATGAATTATATAATTGTTACAGCTTACTGATTCATTGAAAATATTTTCATAATAATGAAAACATTACATATATGAAGGAAACATTTCTCATTTAATGATAATAGAAGAAAAATCTATATACTATATTAGTCAAGAAAAACAGATACCAAAGTATTTTACTTCATGCTGCTAATTATTACAAATTCCACAACAGCACTATAAGATTTACTGGGTTCTAACACTAGAAATAACAGTTCTATGTTTTAAATAATTTAATTTACTTCCTATTGTGGGCTCTGTTTTTGTGCCCAGCATGGTCTTTGGTACTATTATCATCACATCTACATAGTAAACAGCAGCAACAACATTTAATGATCATGTATAATGCAGAGTCATATAGCTGTTTTCCCTATTATCTATTTCAGCCATTTGCTACAGTCCGTAAGACAGCTCAGAGACTGTGATTTACCCTATCCATCATTCTATCACCCATTTAGAAAAATAATTATTATTTCATATTACCAGGGAATTCCAATGAACCTGTCATATAAATTTTACTTACATGAGTCTGAATCACATTTTAATTTCCATCAAATTAAAGGTTGTTTCAACATAATATTATCTCATTTTTGTTATGTAAATATATTATGAAACTTAAGTGATTTGCTTCTTAAAGAATACTAGAATACTAGCATTTTCAATTTACAGTGTTGCAACATTCATCTTGTGGAATGAAAACAAAGTCAACTTTAATGTTATGGCTGTTTGGCAGTTGGGCAGTTCATATCAACAAAGGGTTGATACTTCAGCTCTCCACAGCATGGTAGATGTACCCAGATACACTTGCATTCAACATTATTATTTGTAGATCAGTAAGACACAGCTTCACATGTGTATCAATTCTGCTTTCTCTTTCAGTTGACATTAGTGCAGAGAATATATCTACATAAATACTGTGTACATAAAGGGAACTTACATATCCTTCACCATATTTAGCAAATGCTCAACTGTACAAGAGTGTTTCTCTGAAACCTGCACAAACTTTATTTTTAAATTACTATAAGACACTAAGATGCCCTCTGACTGGAAAAAGACATCAAGCTAAGAGATTGTTTGCTCCAGGAGATCATCTGGATTATAAAATCATAAATTATATCAAAACTTAAGGAGGGATGGTTCCTTCAAAATTATAAATGTATTCTGGAACAAGCAGGAACTAATACTGTATAATTATTGCTCATTGATGATCTCATGTAAATATTTTATGTTATTTAGAAGATGGTCTTGGGGGCTGGAGAGGTGGCTCAGGGATTAAGCCTCCGCCTTGCAGGCGGAAGGTCCTCAGTTCGGATCCCAGATCCCACGTATAGACGCCAGGCAGAAACGAGGGCGGCCTGAGTTTCTGATCCTGGTAGGGCGGAGCCTGTGAATCCCGGGGCAGAAGGAGGTGGAGCCTCGTCAATGGTGGTTCGCGAATTCGTCTGTGGTTCTACACATACACAGACACACACACACACACACACACACACACACACGCGCGCGCGCGCGCACGCGCACATACACACGCATATGCACACAGTTGAATAAATAATAATAATAATAATAAATTAAAAAAAAAGAAGATGGTCTTGAGACAAAGAGTGTGCATGTCTGGGCATTCCTGGAAGCTGTTTTCAGATACTGCTGAGCTGTCTTTGCCTATGGTAGTACTCTTACTGTTCATTTGCATGTGTGCCCTGCATATAATACATAAGAATAATAAAAGCAAATGTGCAGGATTTGAAGTTTCATGGGTGTTTTGATGCTTAGGA
Organism: Typhlomys cinereus; assembly: GCA_023101885.1. NCBI lineage: Eukaryota > Metazoa > Chordata > Mammalia > Rodentia > Platacanthomyidae > Typhlomys > Typhlomys cinereus. The sequence continues at coordinate 8,857,514 of JALPQD010000046.1, read as the reverse complement.
GTTGCTGTCTGAATCTTATGCCATAGTATTTGCACATAGTATATACTACCATTAATGTTATTAGCTATTTTCTGAAACCTAAAACAAGGGCCAGGAAGCATTTTGTCTTATAATCAAAGCACTGAATGACAGACTCTGACTTCTCTGCTGAACACTTATATGCTACATACCACAGCACACTCTGAGTAATTCAAAAGTGCTCGTAAACATGCTTATTGTTTTACTCAATCAGAAAATGCTTCTTGGTTATTATCGTTAGGATTATATAAGGATGAAATAAATTTTGTTGATTAAAAATGTGAAATGACTGATCACAAAAGATGAATTTCTTTGGGTAAAAATGCTATTCTTTAAATTCCTTCCACATATCTACATTTCTCCTTTATGTATTTTTTATGAAACAAACTCAGATTTTCACCTTGAATTTAAGAAAATGCTGAACAAAAATATTCATTTGAACTTTAATATTTTCAACTCACATTAAAAAGAATGCTAAACCTATTTTTCAGATTTTATTGTAAATTCAAAATGAGAATCTTTTCTATTGCTCACTGTGAAGGAAAGCTTCTCAAGTGGATCTGATAATAATTTTTTTCATACATTCAAGTGATACATGTTACAAGGGGAGAATATGAAGTGTTTATTCAGCTTTCATTTCCAAAGTTGAAGGAATTCTCTTTTGAGGCTTGGAAGTAGAAATACAGAGGAAACAAAATAATCATATTCATTGGACAAGCACTGATGCTCCACACATTTACTATTAAAGAATATTGCTATTTCTTGACTGCATACATAAACAAAACTCAAAAAAAATCTTTACCCATATATGATGAGATAGACTAAATTTCTGCGAAGTTCTAGAAATGGCTGTGTGCTGGGGGTTGAGAATAGTGAAAATATATCAGAAAAATAAAATCTGTAAATCAGGGGAAAATTGCACTTTGCCTTTGAAAAGTAATTGATCTGAAGTTCCAAAGTTGAGGCAGGTAACACACTAACTCATTAGATATACAAATATTGGGAAACTTTCCTTTTCAATACAAATCTAAATCTCTGATAGGAAACATTTCATCAAATTCATAGCTTGGGGACAATATTCTCTTCCTCTCCAATCAGTATTAAGAAGTGAAATGAATGTCTGAGGGCATACAACAAAGTTACCCTTCAGGTATAAATTAGGGGACAAGTGAAGGAGTTAATAGGAAATGTATGTTAAAAATTATTTGAAAATGAGGGGCTGGAGAGGTAACTCAGGGGTTAAGCCTCTGCCTGGCAGGCGGAGGGTACTGAGTTCGGATCCTAGACTCCAAGTATAGAGGCCGGGCGGAAGCGGGGGCAGCCTGCATTTCTGGTCCTGGTAGGGCGGAGCCTGTGAATCCTGGGGCAGAGTAAACAAGGAGGAGGTGGAGGCGTCCATGGTGGTTCCCGAATTCGCCCGTGGTTCTACACACACACACACACACACACACACACACACACACACACACACACACGCATACACACGCATACACGCACAACTGAATAAATAAAAAATATTTGAAGATGAAACTATTCAAAATTGAACATTTTTAGTTCTTTGAAATAAAAAAAGTTTTTTGTGTGTGTGTGTGTTTGCTTCAGATTTGATAAAGACAAGGAAAAATCACACCCTGTGCACACTGTCCTTTTACAAGAAAATGTTTTGTCTTCCATCAGCCCAAACCTGAAATGTTTTTCATTGCCCTTGCCAATGCAGACTCTTGAAATAGAAAAAAAGGCAATGATTGCTTAAATGAATCAGCAAAAGTGTCCCACTCCTAGGACAATACTCAAAATAGAAAACAAATATAATAAGAAGTGAAGCTATAGATAATTTTAAAAAGGCCTGCAGTAAATGGAAAATTATTCACTTTAAAAGTGCAGGTACATTTCTCCTGAGATAACTGCTAGTCCACATACAAGAAGGTGGGACAGACATGATTGGATTGAAGAATGGAGGGATGGATGAGAGGTGTGCGTGGGTAGGGAGGAGGTCAGGGCAAGGTTGTAAACTCATTTTATTTTTATATAAAAAAATCTCAATAGAAAGAAAAATAAAAATGTAGGTGTAATATTTTACTTACATAATATTTAAAATTACATTGAAAAGCATAGGAAAAGTTTAGGTTGCTGTCAAATTTAAATATACTAAGATTTTGATAAAGTTAGAGATCTATTGGCTAGGGCTTTTGTTTAACTTTTTTGCTAAATTTAGTTTAGGGCATTATTAAAAAGATCAGGAAGCTAAAAGATTCAATTGTATGATGACTTTTGATGGTTAATCAACTCAGATATTTCCTTGGACAGTTCAAATGGTAGTTTCTTAATTCTTATTATTCTAACAAAATTCTCCAATGGTGAGGTTAAGATAAATATTCTTCTCTCCTTTACTCTGTTATTTATTCTTACATTTAATTTTATGAAGTCTTTTTATAATTTTATACATGTGCATAATGTGTTCTTCTTGCTCCCCACCCTATTTTCTTTTTTTACATTTGAAGCTTTCTTATAATAAATACAATTATACATATATTTTCATCCCTTTCTATCCAATGCCATATGCTATCCTGTCCCACCTTTCAAGATGTCCTTTTTGACCAGTCTCCTTCCCACTCCAAGGTTCCTCTGCATGTATGATCCATTTGGCCCCTTCCAGGAGGCCTGCTTAACTCTCGCTCACCCATAGCAGCCTCCCATCTTTCCTACCAGTCCCTTCTCTAGATTCAATTTTTTATTTTGCTTTGTGATCCACTTAATTTAAAAATGTCAATGTGCATGAGCATTTGATTGGATTATAAATGAACACACAACTAAAGCCATGTCTCTCCCTTTTACTTGATCAATCCTAAACTCCTGTTACAAGGAGAGAAAGCTTTATTTTACATTATAAAAAGCTAAATCTCTGATAAGAAACATCTTATCAGCTTCATACCTTGGGGGCAAGATTCTCTTTCTTTCCCATCAGTATTAACAAGTAAATTGAGTATCAGCAGATCCACAACAAAGTTACTCTTCAAGTATAAACTAGGGAACAAGTAGTTCAGCCCTGGCAGTATAGGAGCCCATTTTTGCTCAGATAATGTTAAGATATCAGCAACTGACATCCTCCATTCATTAAACATAGCTTACTTTTGACCACTTATAGTGTATCTCATTGACTGGAGTTAGATAAACCTTTGACTTCTATTCTACCCACATTCTTTCTTTTACTATTGCAAAGGTTGTGTCTTGCCCAGAAGAAGGCATTTTATAGGAAATGAATTTTCTGGCTCTGTCCAGTGTTCAGCAGTGTTTTCTGAATCCTGGTTGGGATGCTAGCATAGTCTTTTTTAGGTATGAGACTTATCCATCTTGCATTCTCAGCAGTTTGTCCAGATATGAATCTCTGCAATCATTGTCACTGGACATCTCACTGGTGAGAAAAGTCATTCAGTAAAAACAGAAGCATCTTTGATAAAGATGAGAAGAAAATTTTCTAATGTTTAAAAAATGCATATTTGTTATCAAACTGCCTTCTATTTTGTGCCAGTACCAAGATGTTTTTATTACTATAGCTCTGTAGTATAGTTTGAAATCTGGTATGGGAATAGCTCCAGCAGTATTCTTTTTGCCCAAAATTTATTTGGCTAATTGCTTTTTTTTTTGTTATTCCATACAAATTGAGATTATTTTTTCCAGTTTTGTGAAGAATTACACTTGAATGTTGGTTGGAATTGCGTCGAATCTGTGTATGGTCACTTTCACAATATTGATCCTACCAATCCATGTGCAAGTAACAAATGTGTATGTGTGTGTGTGTGTGTGTGCATATTTGACCAACTTACAGTGCCAGGAATAAACTCCCTTCTGTGGAGTATGCCCCAAGTCCAAAGGGCAAATGATTGACTCCATAATAGTCATGCCAAGTGTTTTGCCTTTTATGACATCAGTCAAGATCAGACTATCTCATTATTAATTTTCTTGACTGTACTATTATAATATCAAATTTTCTATGATCCCTTCAATTCAAGAGAGAATGATAATTCATAAATACTAGTATCTTAGCTACCTGTCTCCTGCCATACCCTTTAACTTGTATACATAAGTTCCTGACTCAATATACTGTTTCACATTACATTAACTTATCTACACAATTCTCTTGAATTAGAAATGTAGCTCTTCATTCCCTGAACATAGAGGAATATTGGTTAGTCAATATATTTCACTTATTTAATCTTTGGCTTCTTTTCTATTCAAATTCTTTCTTTATTTTGGTGTTCTGTTTCTGAATTCATCCTGTGAAGTTTACCTCCTCATTCATACATATAGCTGAATTCACAGCATATAGCATCTCAGTTTCTCTTATTTGTGTTTCCCTGAATCAGCGCTTCTCTCTTAGCATGAAATTTATATTGTAATGAATTGTAAGCTTTATTGGATAGACTTAATTGGAAACTCAAAACTGCAATTGCAATTTGAGGATCATCAAGACACAAATAGATATCAAGGTCTACCAAAATTCTTGCATATATCAGAAAATAAGTGTAAGTTTGGTTTGATAAACAAGTAAGGTTTTCTGGTCACTACAGTATTACAAATTATTTAATTCTTGTTCATTAATACTCATATCCCAAGCAAATTGCAAGACACAGAAGTAACAATCTAATAAAACAAACTTTAAATGTATACTTATGATAGTGTCAAGTCACATTAGAAAAGACAAGAAAAGCAACTGCACAAAAATAAAGATCATAATGGTTTGAAATGTGTCCCCCAGTCTCATATGTTTAAGCAAGTTTGCGGCACCTTTAAGACATGGAGCCTTGTAGGAAGAAGGCAAAGATGTTAGGTCTTGAGGTGGATTAGTGCTAACTTATTTCCAGGAGACTCCTTCTCTTGAAGCTGGCAGTCTAGCAACTCTAAGCCTCCAAGATACTTGAAATGACTTAGCCTGCCTCCAGCTTCTACCAGTCTACAAATTTCTCCCTTCTGGAACTATAAGCTGAATAAATCTCTCCTTTCTCCCTTAAGTTGCCTGACTCTGGGCATTCTCTCATAGTAGCAAATAAGAAGAACTAGTATAGAAATTAATACTAGAGAAAATGGGTTTTGCTGTGTGACACTACGAATTCAGTATCAAAAAGTGAAGTTGTTCTATATGAAGCTGAGAGAAGTTAGTACCCAGCAATAACACCAATTCTTTGATGTGATTAGTGTACCTTTGGAACTGTTTGTTGAGAGAACTATGGAAAACTTTGCAACTTTGTGTTAGGAAAGGCTTTGTGTCTTGGAGACAGAATCCAATGAGTCTTTCTTGTGAGAGCTTGGAAGAGAGTAAAGCTATTAATGATAAAAGCTTGGAAGACCAACTTGTGATGATACAGAGGGGAAAATAAGACTGTGTTTGGAACTGGATAAGTGGCAAATGGAGCCATTTGTTGTAGGAGAGTTTAGTGAAGTTTGGCCCTCATCGTGAGAGCTTGCCTAAAGTTAAATCTAGTGTTTGGTGGAAGAACATTCAAGACAAGACAGTCTTGACAGGGAAAATTATTAGAGATCTTCAAAGTTATGAAAAAGAAGAAATCAGGCAGAAAGAAACAAAAACTGTGAGGTATGATGGGGAAAACTGAAATCTTAAGCTAAAAGAGTTGAACCAGGAAAAGCAGACAGCAATGTATCAGACTAACTAATAAACAGACTTACTTTATTAGTGAATCAAATCCTGTTCTTCATTTGTATATTAGCAGAAACTTTACTCTTAGGACAAGATTCTATGGCAAGGCACCCACCCATAAAAATGCAAATTCTTTTGACAGGAATAAGTTAAAGGACAGAATTCCAAAACAGGTTTGTTTCTCCTCTGAAGCAACTGCCAAGGAGAGAAAGAGATTTTTCCTATAGTCAACACAGAGAAAGAAAACCAGTCCTTACTCAAAGTGGTGGGAGGGCAATCTCTACTTGTAGGATATAGCAGAACTTAGCAAAGTTTCCCATGTAGTTTTGGTTTTAGAGACATCAAAGATGCAAGAGGGATGAGGTCAAGGATCTCTCCTCCAAGATTTCAGAAAATGTCTAACTCCAGACAGCATATAGGAAGGGCAGTTTGTGATGTGCAGTTAAAGCTTGGTTTCCATTGAGAAATGAAGGTCTTAGAGATTAAAGACTTAATGTCTCTTTCCCCACCCTCCCAGGACGCATGCAGTCCAGCCAGAACATATGGCAACCTAGGTAAGCATCCCCACCCACCCCCAAACCCCAGGCAGCCCACTGGTACCAGGTCCTCCCACCAACCAGCTAGAGCAGTAGCTGGTCCTGGCCAAATAATTCAGTTCAGTGAAAAACACACAGAAATTGAAAAAATGTCTTAAGAGATAAAATGGCAATGCCCAAGTCAAAGTGCAAATCCATGAGAAACAACACCCAAGAAAACAAATCTCCCACCAAAGGAATTAATCCCATAATGATAGACTACAACCAGAACAAATACATGAAAAATAGCCAAGAAAGCCTGACCCAGGATAATGACTTTCAAAACATGATCATTACCATGATCAATACTATGAAAGAGGAAATCTGGGAGGAATTAAATAACTGCATTAATCACTTTAAAGAGGAACACAACAGATACTTGGAGGAGTTGAGAAAAAACAGTTCAAGAAACAAAAACAAGCATAGAGCAGTTAAAACAGACTCAAGCAGAGTTTAAAACTGAACTAAAAGACAAGTTATCTTCAACCAAAACTCAACAAAAAGTTTTATCAGCAGAACTAACAAAGCAGCTCAATGGAAGCAGTCATTAAAGCCAAAAAGATAGTTGAGAGGAATATTCAAGAGTTATGGGACACCCTGAAGAAGCATAACATGCGTATTCATGGAATACCAGAACAAGAATCCCAAAACACCACACCTGAGGAAATTTTTCAAAATATTATCAAGGAAAATTTCCCCCATTTAAAAAAAGAGAGGCCCATTCAAGAGGCATTCCACATCCCAAACAGATATGACCAAAAGAGAAACTCACCAAGGCAAATAATAGTTAAACACTCCACATTCAAGATAAAGAAATGGTGCTGAGAGTTTCAAGGAAAAAAAAAAAAAAGTCACTTTTAAAGGTAAACATTTTAAAATAACAAATGACTTCTCAATAGAAACAGTAAAACCAAGAAGAACTTGGAGACACATACTTCAAGTATTGAATGAGCAAAAATGTCAACCCAGGTTGATATACCCTGCAAAACTATCCATCATAATAAAGGGAGAAAGAAAAATTTTCCAGCACAAAGACAACTTGAAAGGATACATGGCCACCAAACCAGGCCTTCAAAAAATGCTAGAAATGACACTCAAGCTTGAAGAAAAAAACAAGTATATCCAGGAGGAAAGAAGGGAAGTATAATACCACCAAAACCTAAAAGCAAAAAAATACACTTACAAAAGCCACTAAACATAATAAATGTCTGGAATTAAAAATAGTTTCTCCATTATAACATTAAATGTTAATGGAATTAACTCACTGATCAAGCGACACAGATTACAAACGGATTAAAAATCCCAGTCCATCAATCGGCTGCCTACAGGAAACCTATCTCACCATAAAAGATAGGCGCATCCTGGAAATGAAAGGCTAGTCCAAAATTCTGCAAGCTAATGGAGCCAGGAAACAGGCAGGGGTAGACATTATGCTATCGGATAAAGTGGACTTTGAACCAAAAAAAAAAATCATAAGAGATACAGATGGATACTACATTTTAGTCACAGGTACAATTCACCAGAAGACTTCAAAATACTGAACATATATGCACCCAATACGGGACCCCCACATTCATTAAGAAAACCCTACAACCTCTAAAGCGAGAAATCAACCCCAAAACGATAATTCTTGGGAACTTCAACACTGCCCTCTCAACATGGGATAGATCAACAGGTCAAAAACTTAATAGAGACACTTTGAAACTTAATCAAACCCTTACTGAAATGGACCTTAAAGATCTCTATCAAACTTTCATCCATGCACCAAAGAATACACATTTTTCTCAGCAGCACACAGAACTTTCTCCAAAATAGATCACTTATTGGACCACAAAACGAATCTCCACACATACAGGAAAGTTGAAATTCTAGCCTGTGCTCTATCAGACAACTACGGCCTAAAGCTTGACATCCACAACACAACAAACAACAGAAAATACATCAGCTCCTGGAAACTTAACACTATGATGCTGAAAGAGAATTGGATTCAGGAAGAAATTAAAAAGGAAATTAAAGATTGCCAAAAGGCAAACGATAATGAAAATACAACTTACCAAAATCTCTGGGACACAATGAAAGCTGTACTAAGAGGTAAGTTCATAGCTCTTAATGCCTATATCAAAAAATTGGAAACATCAAAAATAAATAACAATACAGCTTAAAGCTTTAAAGTCACTAGAGCAATCCAATCCCAAAAGCAGTAGAAGAGAGGAGATTAGCAAAATAAGGGGTGAAATATACGAAATCATGATTAGGAAAACGATACAGAAAATCAACCTGTCAAAAAGCTGGTTCTTTGAAAAAATCAATAAGATTGATACACCCCTAGCTAAATTAACCAAAAGCAAGAGAGAGAAAGCCCAAATTAACAAAATTAGAAAAGAAAATGGAGTTATCACTACTATACTCAAGAAATGTAGAGAATTATAATGTCATATTTCAAAAACTTATACTCTGTGAAATTTGAGAATACAAAAAAGATGGATGAATTTCTAAGTAAACACAATTTAACTAAATTGAATCAAGAAGTTGTGAATTATTTAAATAGTCCTATAACATAGTAGGAAATCGATGAAGTAATCTCAAATATTCCCACAAAAGAATGTCCTGGACCAGATGGATTCAGCACAGAGTTCTACCAGACATTTAAGGACCTAATAACACCAATACTCCTTAAACTGTTCCATCGAATAGCAAAGGAAGGGACACTACCAAATTCTTTCTACGAAGCTACTATCATCTTCATCCCAAAACCTAATAAAAATACAGTTAAAAAAGAAAACTATAGGCCAATCTGTCTGATGAACAGAGATGCAAAGATTCTCAACAAAGTCTTAGCAAATCGGATTCAAAAACATATCAAAAACATCATCCATGGGGATCAAGTAGGCTTTATCCCCAGCACACAAGTTTGGTTCAACATATCCAAATCAATAAATGTAATTCACCTTATAAACCAGTCCAAAGTTCAAGACCACATGATACTCTAAATAGATGCAGAAAAGGTTTTGACAAGATCCAACAGTCCTTTATGATCAAAACCCTAGAGACAGTTGGAATGGAAGGAACCTTTATCAGTATAATAAAAGATGTATATGACAAGCCAACAGCAAGGATTCTACTCAATGGGGAAAAACTTGAAGCATTCCTGCTTCGATGAGGAACTAGACAAGGCTGGCCACTCTCACCACTTATATTCAATATTGTACTTGAAGTCTTAACTGAAGCCATAAGACAAGAAAGGGACATAAACGGATTTCAAATCAGCAAGGAAAGAAGTCAAGTTACCTTTATTTGCAGATGACATGATATTATACCTGAGTGATCCTAAAAACTCCACCAGGAAGCTCCTGGAACTAATACAGAAGTTCAGCAAGGTGGCAGGATACAAAATAAATGTGCAAAAATCAGTGGCTTCCCTATATGCCCAGAATGAAAGAAGTGCAAACGCCTTGAGAGAAACAATCCCATTTACTATAGCCCCTAAAAAAAATGAAATACCTTCGTATAAACCTAAGGTATAAACCAAGGAGGTAAGAGACCTTTATAATGAAAACTTTCAAACCCTAAAGAAAGAAATTGCAGAAGACACCAGAAGGTGGAAAGACCTCCCATGTTCCTGGATTGGCAGAATCAACATCATAAAAATGACCATCCTACCAAAGGCGATATACAGCTTCAATCCTATACCAATTAAAATTTCAAAACAATTCTTTAAAGAAGTTGAACAAACAATCTCAAAATTCATATGGAAGCAAAAGACCCAGGATAGCAAAAACAATCCTGAGTAACAAAAACACGGCTAGAGGTATCACCATACCAAACCTTAGTCTATAATACAAATCCATAATTGTAAAAACGGCCTGGTATTGTAATTTGAGCACAAAGGCAACTTACAGAGTGGGAGAAAATCTTCACTAACCACATATCTGATAGATCTCTATTATCCAGAGTGCACAAAGAACTAAACACCAAGGAAACAAATGGCCCAATTAAAAAATGGATCTTAGAACTTAAAAGACACTTTACCAGGGACGAAATCAAAAGGTCTAACAAATATCTTAAAAAATGCTCCACATCCTTAGCCATCAGGGAAATGCAAATCAAAACTCGCCTGAGATATCATCTCACCCTGGTCAGGATGGGAAAAATCCACAATACAAACAACACCAAATGCTGGAGGGGATGTGGAGAGATTGGAACTCTCCTACATTGCTGGTGGGAATGCAGGCTTATACAACCACTCTGGCGAGTCTGATTCTTAAAGAAGTTAAAGATTGAAATGCCATATGACCCTGCTATACCACTTTTGGGAATAACACTCCATACTGCAAAAATTCACCTCAATAGCAGAAGCATGACCACGTTCATAGCAGCACTATTTACAATAGCAAAGTCATGGAATCAGTCCAAATGTCCAACAGTTGATGAGTGGATAAGGAAAATGTGGTACATTTATACAATGGAATACTACTCAGCTATCAAAAATTATGGATTAATGGAATTTGTTGGGAAATGGATGGAATTAGAAACAATTATATTGAGTGAAGTATCTCAGACACAGAATTAGAAACAATTATATTGAGTGAAGTATTTCAGACACAGAAAATTAAGCACCATATGTACTCCCTAATAGGTGGATCCTAGTACCAAACCCACTTAGAGATACTCAAAGACAAATCTCTGTAATACATACAGTAATTGCAAAGATTATGAACAGGAGGAATGATGAAATAGGGCCCCACCAAAAACGAGGAGAGAGGGGACCATGTTACAGCAGAGAAAATGGGCCACCATCAAGGACTGCCAGGGTGACATCCAATACACATCAGGATGGAGCCAAGGGCACTGCAGGAGCAGCAAAACTGAAAAAAAAATCAACAAACCATAATTCAGAACATCAGAGACTCTATATCAACCACCTGGAACTGGGCCAGCCTAATCTCTCCCCATCCTGAAGCTCAGGGAAATTTGCGGAAGAGGGGACGGTAAGATTGTAAGAGCACAAGGATGAGAGGAGTCATGATGTACAAAATACTCCACACAAGTTAGGGCCCAAGCAATCATAATAGGACTTTGCATGCCCTGCGCAATGTCCAACGCATTATTGACCCCACAAAGTCTAGCACAGACTAAAGTCACTAGGATCCTTGGAGGCTAGGGACTGACAGTCACAGTAGTGTTCCTAAGCTTAAGGAGAACACAGGAAAGGGTTCTGAGAAATGCCCCTGGGTCCGTGCACCTCATTAGAGAGGAGGACCCAGAGGAGAGTTTGGCGTGCACATTACAGGATGCTCCGGGGATTGGGGGGTACTGGGGGATGGGAAGAGTTGGGGGGAAGGGAAGGGGGAGCATGGTGTTCAGGGGAAGGTGGGGGGAGGGTGGGTACCGGTGTACCTGTTATGTTTGTATGGGCGGAAATAATAACAATAAAAAAAGACTTAATGTGGGACACCTGCCAAGCAGAGTTGAATACTCCTGGAGTACCCAGCTCAAGAAAGTGATATGTTATATGGGCAGCTGCATTGGAGAAGTGGAACCCAGGCTCTTTGGAACTAAGAGGATTTCAGGAATAGGCTCAACTCTTATTCATGGATTTACAGGATTTGGAGCTTGTCTTGTTGGTTTTTAGTCTTGCTATGGATTGATCTATAGTGGATATGCCTCCCCCTCCCCGTTCTTCCCTTTAGGAATGAGAATGTTTATTTTGTGTCATTATATGTTGGAAGCATGTAACTTGTCTTTTGATTTTACAGGAGGCTTTGAACTTTAGACTTTTGGCCTGGGTTGGGACTATTGATGTAGTTTTTGAAGAATTTTAATGTTGAACTGAGTATGGTTTGCATAATGAGATGTCAAGGAGCCAGTGGGGACCAGGGATGAAAGGCCATGGTTTGAAATGTGTCACCAAAAGTCATGTATTTGGGAAAGGACATGGCACCTTTAGGATGTGGAGCCTTGCTGAAGGAAGGCAGTCACAAGGGGCAAACCTTGAGGTGGAATAGTATCACCCTACTTCCAGGAGAGTTCTGCTCTTGCAGGTTGCATTATAGCAGCTCTCAGCTTCCAAGCTGTCTGCAGTGACTTCGCCTGCCAGTCTGCCATGCCTTTTACACTGTGAAAAGATTGTTTCACCCCTCTGGGACTGTAAACTGACAGAATTTCCCTTTTCTTCCTTTAAATTGCTTGACTTTGGATGTTCTCATACAGCAACAGGTAAGAGTAACTAGTACATAAATTATTGACATTTTTATCACTTTAACTGTATTGTTATAAAATGATGCTTCTTCATACAATCCATATGATAACAACAAAGAAAATTATATGCAACATATAAAAAAGTGAGAGTGGAATGTAAATGATACATTAACAAATTAGTCCAATAAACAAAGAGTGAAATGGAAGACATGAGGAATGAAAAATTAATTTTAACAAAACATAAATGTTCAAGTAATGAAGTCAGTTCTCTATTAAACTCATGATCTTGAATGAAATACCTTAAGCTTTGTATCAAAATGAAGAGCTTTAAAAAAAGTTGAAGTATTCAATGCACCAAATAAACATCACACATTCACATGCTATTTAGATATCATTTAAGATATGAAGACAAAATGAAACTACAAATATTGCAAAACTTATTTTTTGGAACAGTGACTAAAGGAAAGCTGTATTATCAATGTAAAAATCTGAGAAATACAGTAAGAAGGATATGTTGCTAACAGGGAAGTTTCTCTGAATTCCTACATTATTTTACTTAACCCTGTATTTAACCTGTATTAAACCCTGTATTAAAGTAGGGTAGCCTATAATTATATTGACCAATATTTAGAAGTTATGAATAAATTATTTGCTTTTAGAGACACAGTCATACAAAACTAACATAAATTATTAATATACCATTACTTTTAGTCTAAAGTAAGGTAGTCTAAAATTTACTGCAGAAAACCTCATTTCAAACAAAACGAACTAAGGACCAAGCAACTTTTTCACTGAAATGTTCTTAAGTAAATCTTTGTCTTGATAAGAGACACAGTAGACATTATATTGCATTGCTTGGTAGCACATAAACAACTTGATTAATGTATCCACAAATGACATTGAGACAACCCATATTATCTGTATATACGCATGAATAAAATACCTTTAATTTGAAAATAACATCATTTATGATAGAGGTTATTTATCTTCTCTGGGATATAGTCAAGAAAATTAATTATGTTATCAGAATTGTTAAAAATGGATTTCACCTATATAACCCACAATGCTTACCTTTGGAAGGACAAATCTGTTCAAAAAGTTTAGTATGCTCAGTCTTCAGAATTTTGGATAACACACAGACAATTCAACTGCTCTTTAACATATATATAGCCTTAGTGATCATATGAATTGTAGCATGTTGCAGTTCAACCGCATGATTGCTGGTAAATGACCATCAAATGGCATAAGGGAACAAGGGGTTTATTTTCTTATGACAGTCCAGTTACAGTTCTCAGTCCAGCTTGACAGGAGAGCATGCACCAACACCAGGGCCTAGGGAACTGACCACACCATCACCATATAACAGCTGAGAGATGTACAATCTACTTGCCAGACCAGCATGTCTGGTCAAGTACACAGAAGGATGCCAACTCTCTCAACCAGCTCTCTGTGATTTATTCCAGGGCCTGGTCCCACCCACCATGGGCTAGGCCTTCCCTAAGCAGCTAGACAATCTCCTTCAGGTTTGCTCTGGGCTTAACTCAACCACTAATTCTCTACAAATGTTGCCAGAGCTCAAACCCTCAACAGTTAAGTTGACACCTGTGCTTAACTATGACATAGCAGTCATTCTGTTTCACTGGATTATTAAAGAAAACAAAAATAATTGCTATTTGAAACAATAAATATATCAGATAAAATTAGGTATAAAATATGTTTCTTCAACTATTAAGTACTATTTCTACAATGTTATTTTTAATTTATAATTTTTGTCTTTTTTAATTTTTTATTATTATTATTATTTATTCAACTGTGTGCACATGCGTGTGTGTGTGTGTGTGTAAATGTTATTTATTTGTGTGTGTTTGTGTGCGTGTGTGTGTGTGTGTGTGTGTGTGTTAGAGGGCACTTTGTAACCCTGTGGAGGCCCAAGGATGACTTCAGGAATCATCCTTGGACTGTTTCTACCTCTTTTTTTTTTTTTTTTTTTAATTTGTTCTTGGTTTCCCCCTGCTCCAGTAGGAAGTACAGGAGGCTTCTGTTTCCTCTGTTTTTTTTTTAAATTTATTATTATTATTATTTATTCAACTGTGCGCATGTGCGTGTGTATGTGCGTGCACGTGTGTGTGTGTGTGTGTGTGTGTGTCTGTTTATGTGTAGAACCATGGACGAATTCGCGAAGCACCATGAACGCCTCCACCTCCTTCTGCCCCGGGATTCACAGGCTCCGCCCTACCAGGACTAGAAGTGCAGGCTTCCCCCCCCCCCCCCCCCCGCTTCCGCCTGGCGTCTATACATGGGATTTGGGATCCGAACTCAGGACCTTCCGTCTGGAAGGCGGAGGCTTAACCCCTGAGTCACCTCTCCAGCCCCCCCTTTTTTTTTTTTTTTTTTTTTTTTTTTTTAATATAAGACCTGGAACCCAAACTCCGGACCTTTTGCTGGAGAGGCAGAGTCTTAACCCTTGAGCTATCTTTCTAACCCTACTTTCTGAATTTTTAAATTTTTATTTTATTCACTATGAGATTTTAAGGCAGAGACAAGAAACATAAAGCCACCAAACTTTTAACTACTTTAATTTAAATAGATAGATGTTGGATGAAATTTTATAATTTCAAACTGCCAGAAATTCTATGCTTTATATTTTTACCTATGAAAATTCATGATAGCCTGGATTAGAAATCAGAAAATAGCTAAATATATCTTGTAATTAGCTTAGAGTAATTAGAAGACTTGTTCGGAAAATTTTTACTTAAATCTTCTCTCTTTTTTTACTATGTAGCACCACATTGCATTCCTGTCTTTTTTGACTGTGTGCCAAATTTGGTTTCAAAGATGAACTAAGCATTCTTATAAAGACCATCATAGATGAGATCAAACACAGTGGAACATCACAGACCTGATGAAACTCAAGCAAAAAGATTTGAAAATAAGAAGTAGTCTGGCAGGGATATTCAGGGTTTTAAGGGGAAAAAGTTGGAGGAATAGGATTTGGGAATTAGGGTTGAAAATATTATAAAGTCACTATATGCATGCATGTAACATTAAATAAAAAAGAATAAAAATTAAGATCAAGTTTATCTGATGGCCATTATATAGACTAGTAACCAAGCCATAAGTTATTGTTATCATCATGTTTCTAATAAGCATGTGGAATTAAAGTTAAACACTCTTGCTTCAGATTTTGCTATACTGAATGTAGAATAAAATATTATTCAAGTTTCAATTATCATCTACAATTAAACTTGATAGCTTTAAAATTTCATTCTCTCAAAGACAGGCACACATGCACATGAACAGACAACAATTCAACTTAATTTCAGCTTTTTTGTAGTTTTGCCTTGCTGTGATGATGATGACAGAAAGACACTGATGAGCATAGATGGTGATCACATCAAATAACAAGTGTTTAGCTTTTGTAAATTTTTCAGGCTGCTCACTCATCATTTTAGTCATAATTGATTATTTTTTCTTAGTGCACTTCTTTATATTCCTTTTATAAAGTGAATTGTTTCCCTTTGCATAGCTCTGGTCAGGTGATTATAATGAAAAATATGTGAGTCAAACATTGTGGAACACTCAAGTAGTTATAGTTTTTTGAAGGCTTATGATGGGTTAAAAGCCAGACTAGGTTTCACAGAGAATACCGTCTACAAATACATACACATACACAAATAGATGTCTTTCTAGATTCCCCATGCTTTGGAAGAACTGGTTTTCAATCACAGAATACAATTTAAAATTTGAGCAGGATACAGGTAGCTCAGAAGCAACATTTTGCTTCTTCGAAAATGAGTCAGGGGAGTGATATGGTGAAACACTTAGAGGAGGAGATATAAAAAATCACAAGCTGTTAGATAATGGAAAGGAGAATAATGTGTGCATGGAGGTTTAAAGAGAGAAGAATGAGGTGCTAGATCATAGGATGGGAATGTGAAATAAGAGGTAGGAATAAGGCTGTAAGATACAATCGGTCATAAACTTTCTGTATTATACGTTCATCAAAAATATATGTATTTTCTTTTCTTAAAAAAATAGTTTGAACAGACCTACTACATATAAGGGGACACAAAGTGAGGACAACAGGATGAAAAATAAGTGATGCCTTTATGAGAATTCATAGATAATTTAACAAAATTCCAAGTACCTGCTAACAAACTTTAAGACAGAATGTCTTAAAGATCCTAGAATTGAATTGGACTTTGTTATTGCTCTTGGATTCCTTCCAGAAACTGACAGTGAGACCCTGTTTCTGAAGACACTATATACATAGTACATTTTAAATTAAAAACAAAACTGAAGTTTTTCAATAAGCTTCCTCCTTGTTGGACATCTTTCCTGGTACCAGAATTAATAATCTCATCCACCTGTGAAAAGCTGCAAACTACAACAACCTCCCAGGCAAGAGGTGACCACTAGTGTAATAGTGGCACAGATGTAAATGAGGGAAACCAACTATTCTCTGCTTGGATTTTAGGTCCACTTTTTAGGAGGGAAAACATTCCTAGTACTGTAAACCTGGTCACAAATCTACAGAAAGTGAACACATAGGACCTAGTGGTGAAAAAACTATTGAAGTTTAGTTATGAGGACTTGGTATAAAACTGTCTTAGAAACATCATTACTATTACCATAACTATAGGAGTGCTTAGGACTCAAAATAGAAGACTCCTTTTACAATGGAAGGTGATTGCAAAAGAATAACATTGATGGCCAAAGTGCAGAAAAAAACATGACAGTGGATTTCTTGGCCCTAATCAGGACTGCCCCGAATCCTATGTTTTGCACAGAACTGAAGATGAGGGTTTAGTGAAAATATAGGCATCTTAAAATGACAAGAGCTACAGATAATAGCATTTTCTGGACATGAAACTACTTCTGCAAATTAGGAACTCACAGCAGTTTGGTCTATTTCCACAGAAGCACATAATTTGGCCTATCCCATTTCCATTATCAAATAGGAAAGCCCACAAGAGAAGACTGACTCCTTCAGCAAATGATGAACTTTAGGTCTGGATGGGAGAGAAAATGGGCATCTCTCCCCAGTGACATTCCCACTAGTATACTTTCCTCAATCCATGAAGTATCATTAATAGCTCAGATGGTATTCAGTAAAACCACACATGCGCAGAAAGATGTAAATGGAAAGAAGACACGTAGGCAAGAAGAAAGTGTTCAATGAAAAACAAAAAGGAGGGGTTGTATTTAGATGACAAGGGGTGAAAATGAAATGAATACACGCATAAAGCTTTAAAAAAGGGATAAAAAACTGAGCAGAATACTTGAACACTTTCTGTACTTCTGGAAAGAATACTTTTCACAATTCAGAAGCGGTATTCTGGTTTTTATAATATTTTGTAGAAATTGTATATGAAGAATCAAATATTAAAACCAGTTAGGTGGGGCTGGAGACGTGGCTCAGGGGTTAAGCCTCTGCCTTGCAAAGGAAGGTCCTGAGTTCGGATCCCACATCCCACATATAGACTCCAGGCATAAGCGGGGAGATGAGGGGGCCTGCCTGTGCTTCTGGTCCTGGTAGGGCGGAGCCTGTGAATCCCGGGCAGAGTAAACAACGAAGAGGTGGAGGCATCCATGGTGGTTCTCGAATTCGTCAGTGGTTCTACAACACACACACACACACACACACATACACACGAGCGCACGTGCACACATACACACACAACTGAATAAAAAAAATGAACTTTAAAACAATTAATAAAAATAAAACCAGTTAGGAGATATCAGGAAAAGTTAAGAATGATAACATCTAAATGTAGGTAACCACAGGAATAGAATATTATTACAGTAAAATCTTATTTATTCATTTACTGTTATTTTTGGAAACAAAAATGTCACAACAATTAAAAAGTTTGAGGCTCCCAGCGACTTCTAGAAGCATTGCTCACATTTTCCATTCTCCTTGTTCTGGAACAACATTTAGTAATTAGAGATCGAAAAATGCCATATCCAGCAGAAGTCAGTTGGTTGAATGGTACATCTTCCTCTTTCTTTCTTCCTTTATCTTTCTTCTTCCTTTATCTTTTTCTTTCTTTTTCTTTCTTTCTTTCTTTCTTTCTTTCTTTCTTTCTTTCTTTCTTCTTTCTTTCTTTCTTTCTTTCTCTCTCTCTCTCTGTCCTTTTTCTTTTTCTTTCCACTTTCCATTTCTCTTATCACTTGGAATTCAGAAATCATTAAATATTACATAATAGTGCCTAGCTCTGTATCACATTTAATGAATATTTCACTCATTTCCTAACTTCAAATGTATCCTAGTAGCAGTGTAAATTTGAACAAATATTCTCTGAGCTTGAGTCTGTCAAGTAAGAATAAAAATTTAAAAAGGTAATTTCAGTATTGTTAATGTTTCAGATTTATTTAAAGGTGAGGTCTTTTGTTGGTAGGTGTGAAAGGGTTTCTGTTCGATTACATTAAACTGAATGTTTAGTGTTAGAATCTGCTTATAAGGGAGAGCATACAGAGTCTGCTTTTCTGTGTCTAGGATACTTCATTCAGTATGATATTTTTCCGATTCCATTCATTTACTGGTAACTTTCATTAGTTCATCTTTCCTGACAGCTGAATAGTATTCCATTCTATATATGTACCATTTTTTAACATTTTTTATTATTATTTCTGCTCATACAAACTTAATAGGTACACCACTTCCCTCCCTCCCTTCTCCTCCCCCTAAACACCCTGCTTCCCCTCCCCTTACCCCTCCCTCCCCATCCCCCAGTGCCTCCCCCCCAATCCCCAGAGAGTCCTTTAATGTGCATGCCAGACCCTCCTCTGGGCCTTCCTCTCCAATGACATACAAAGACCCAATGGCATTTCCCTGAACCCTTTCCTGTGTTCCGCTTAAGCATAGGAACACTACTGTGGCTGTCAGTCCCTTGTCTCCAAGGATCATGGTGCCTTTAGCAGATGCTAGACTTTGTGAGGTCAATAGTGTGATGGACATTGTGCAGGGCATGCAAAGTCCAATTATGATTGCTTCAGCCCTAACTTGTGTGGAGTATCTTGCAAATCATCGCTCCACCCATCCTTTTGCTCTTACAATCTTACCGTCCTCTCTTCCACAAATTTCCCTGAGCTTCAGGATGGGGAGAGATTAGTCTGGCCTAGTTCTAGGTGGTTGATATAGAATCTCTGAAGTTCTGGATTGTTGTTTGTTTATTTTCTTTTGCAGTTTTGCTGCAGTTTTCACTCCATCCTGATGGGCATTGTATGTCACCCCCTGGCCAGAGACAAAAAGCTGTTGAACTGGAGTCTTGTTATAAGAGCACATTGAAGGGTAGATGTAATGAAAGTAGGAAACCACATATGTACCAATTTTTTATTAACCATTCTCCAAATGCTGGACAAATAGCTTGGTTCCATTTCTTTGCTTCTGTTCATAGCTTTACATTTGTCACTGTTCCAAAATGCAATGTTCTTAGGGAATATACCTAAGAGTCATATGGAACTCAGTTTTTTTTTAAATTTTTTAATTTTTTTATTATTATTTATTCAATTGTGAGTGTGTGTGCGTGTGTATGTATGTATGTGTGTGTCTGTGTAGAACCACGGACAAATTCGGGAACCACCATGGATGCCTCCACCTCCTCCTTGTTACTCTGCCCCGGGATTCACAGGCTCCGCCCTACCAGGACCGGAATGCAGGCCGCCCTGGCTTCCATGGGGTCTAGGATCCAAACTCAGGACCTTCCGCCTGCAAGGCAGAGGCTTAACCCCTGAGCCACCTCTCCAGCCCCCTCAGTTTTTATCCTTTATATGAAACTCCAAATTGATCTCCAAAGGGATTGTTTGATGAGTTTGTGATCCCACCAGTGTTGTACAAGGATTGCCTTTCTCCCTACACGCATGCTAGCATTTATTATTGTTTATGTTTTGGATCTTAGTTATTCTGACTTGAATGACAAATCTCAGTGTGGTTTTAAGTCTCATTTCCCTAATCATTAGGTAGGCAGAAAATTTTTAAAGATTGTTGCAGTTCGACTGCATGGTTGCTGATAAATGATCATCAAATGACTTAAGAGAACAAGGGGCTTACTCTATCTTATAATTACTGATTACAGTCCCCAGTCCAGCTTGACAGAAGAGTATGCACCAACACCAGAGTTTGGCCATAATGGCTAAGAGAGGGATGATCCTTACTTGCCAGACCAGCATGTCTGGCCAAGTGTACACAAGAATGCCAACTCTTTCAACCAGCTCTGTGTTTTACTCTAGTGCATAATCCCACCCACCTGGGCATTCGCCATCAGCCAGGCATTTTTGCTCTAGGGTTAACTCAACCACTAATTTTCTACAAATATGCCCAGAGCTCAAACCTACAACTATCAAGTTGACACCTATGCCTAGCTATGATAAAGATATAAACATTAGAATTCCATATTGTGAAATGTTTCTCTTCAGTTCTATAGCCTATTTCAATGAAAAAACAGTGAAATAAACAACAACCAACCAGAATGAAGAGTATATATATATATGCAGTCACATATATATATATGCAGATCATAAAACACTCAGTTGGAATCAGGGCAATCAAATCTCTCCTCATCCTAAGGCTCAGGAAATCTTGTGGAAGAGGGACAGTAAGGTTGTAAGACCCTAAAGGTGAGGCGTTCCTAACCAGGTCATTCCACTAATGATAGGGCTGTTCTATGCAGAAACTTATTGCAATGAGACTTGTCCTTTAAATAATATGTAGTGGTGGCTAATGATATCTTAGTGGTAGAATAATAAAGAATTGACACTATTTTGTTTAGGATTTTTCAGACTCTTTCTTCCTGTTTTGTAAGGTAAGATAGCTGGATAGTAGCAGCTTCAGTAGTAAGTTGTCCAGATATGGAAGATTCATCATGTCCCAAAAAATCCAGTTTCTCCGTAGTTAACCTGCCAAGTGCAGGTTAGCTCAGAGGTTGCTCGGAGAACATTTACCAGACTCAAGGGTGCTTATGCTGTCGTAAACACTCTGACATTTGTGCTCAAGGTGAATTTTATGTAAAAAAGTATTGAATGGCATATAGATGCAATCATGATCGCAAATAATAAAGAGCCACTAATTAGGTGACCTGTTTATTTTTGGAATTGTGTTGTTAATAATAGGTTACTATTTAACCTCTAACTAATAAAATTTTTAAACTGAAATGTGTTTCACAACTGAATTTAGAATGTACAATGATAATTTCAAACATCACTCAGTGTTAACATCTTTGCAAATTAGAATTACATCACCATGTGGATAACGAACTCAGTTTCTTAAACATGCTCAGATACTTTGACTTTGATTAACAGATCTTCAAATATTTTATTTATGAAGGAAATAAGGAAGTAGGACAATAAGGAATGAGTTATCCCTGCACTTCCATAGGCACAAGTACTCTCTTCTGCACACACACACACATGCACACACACACAAGCAAGAAAGAGAGAAAGAGAGAGAGAAAGAAAGAAAGAAAGAAAGAAAACAAAAGAAAGAAAGAAAGAAAGAAAGAAAGAAAGAAAGAAAGAAAGAGAAAGAAAGAAAGAAAGAAAGAGAAAGAAAGAAGGGAAAAGGTCAATATTACTCTTTATTTTTATTTAAATTATAAATTTAAATGAATTAAAATGCAAAATCATTATATAAGCTCCATTTAGTTTGCAAAATTGGAAATTTTGGATGAAGCAACAGATGGTGACTTTGTGACTGAGGACAGTACCCTCTAAAACCTAATTGAAAATGCTTCAGGGGAAAAAAGGCAGGTGTAATATATAGTTACCCAGATTTACATTTCACCCTAGACAGACATCATGCACATCTGCTCCTAAAAATGAAGAGAAAAAAATGATTCCTGTCTCTTTTAATCCTACAAGCTCAAATACTGCATTGGTGATTGAGGTGGGATATTGTGAGAAACATGTGTTTGACTTTGATGGTTTCTTAATTAACAGTTCATTTAATCAAAGAGAAGTGCCTAACATAGGTACAATTACAATATCACTTCAGATGGAGTCTCCACCTTCAGAAATATGAGGATGTATAAGAATTGAGAGCATCATATTATGTATTAGATACATGAGAATAGAGAAAATGATCTATAATTTGCATCATAAATTGCTTAATTCACAAAAAGCCTCTTTTGTCACATACTCAGAATGCTGATCGTTGATTTGATCATTGTGTCTAAAGAAAACAATAATCTTCATTTAAGCAAAGAGAATTAATTATTTTCATGAGTTCAAGGTTTTGAGAAGTTTTCGATTTTATCTCTTATCAAGGGTATGTTACATATAATTAACATGATTTCTACTCTCCACGTAAAGAAAAAGAACATAAAAATGCCAGGATTGACTAATATTGCAGCTCAGCCACGTTGCCAAGGCAGTCTATGACCTAGAAGTTCTTACTTCCATCTATTGGAAATGACGAATGCTTTTTAATTTGAATTTTTCCAATGACATTTACAGCAACTTTCTATATGCGCATTTGCCACTGTGTTTTCTTTTTAAACTTTTTTTTATTATTCATTCAATTGTGCGTGTGTGCGCGTGTATATGTGTGTGTGTGCGTGTGTGTGTGTGTGTGTGTGTGTGTGTAGAACCACGGGCGAATTCGGGAACCACCATGAATCGTCTCCACCTCCTCCTTGTTTACTCTTCTCCGGGATTCACAGGCCCCACCCTACCAGGACCAGAAACACAGGCCGCCCCCGTTTCTGTCCGGTGTCTATATGTAGGGTCTAAGATCCGAACTCAGGACCTTCCACCTTCAAGGCAGAGGCTTAACCCCTCAGCCACCTCTAGCCCCCACTGTGTGCTTTCTTTAGTAAGGATTCTGTTAAAGTCCTTGGCTATTTTTAACTTAGGAAAAATAGTAAAATAAGCATATTTTTAATAATGAGTTTAAAGATATTTACTTATGTGCAAACATATAGTCTGTTCCCTTCTTCCTTGAAGTAGTAAAGCCAGAACTTTGAATCCAGTTTGGCTAACTTCATTCACTCCATTCGCAGAAAATAAAGTCAGTGGGCAGCCAGAGAGAATAATACTGACATAATTAATTGTGAAGATGAGGCTGGAAAAGGATAAATGGTAACATGTGCTATGTCAGATTCATGTAGATATTTAGTATATAATACATATACTGTAACTATATCCACTGGGTATTGATGTACTGACATTTATATGGACTACAAACTTCATAAACAATTATTAAAATTGTAACCATATTATTTTTAGTCCCTAAAACTGTGTGATACACATTAAAAAAAATTGGAAATTATCTTGATAATTTTCTGTCATTTCAGACTATACTGGGAATTACTATAAAGAGAAATATTAGGTTTTGTGGTAATCCTAAATTTCATCTAGTCAAAACATTTTACTTATCTTGTACTTTATGTAGTATATAAATTCTAACACAAAGTTATACATTAAATTAAATAGAACATATTAAATTATTAATATTGCATGTAAGTATAAAGCTAAAATATGACATGAAAGTAAATCCAGATGACTGTGTCTTGGGTCATGACTCTGCTGATATAGCATGAGGAGGTCAATTCGTGAAAGAGTCAATGCCATGGACTTTCTGAAAATTAGAAATGTCTGCTATGAGAAAAGCATTTTCAAGACAATAAGCATTAGAGGTAAAACATGAAGGGAACAATGAAATATCTGAGAAAAAACTGTTATCTAACATACATACATCTCCTAAAACTCACTGTGATTAAAAATAGGACAAAACTTTCAACAGAAACCTGACAAAAGCCAATGCAAGTAGCAATCATATATTTGGAAAATTGCTTTATATATTCACTAGGGACATTCAAATTAAGATTAGATATCTCTGCATACCTAATACATTGCTCTAGATTCAGAATAATGCTACCAAGTTCTGGTGAAGAAGTACTATCATACAACTCCCACTTTTTATAGTAATTCCAATGCAACATACATGTTGAAAAGCAGTATCTTACAAAATTTTACTTATTCTCACCATATGATACAGCAATCACACCAGTTAGTATTTAGGAAAAGATGCTAAAACTTGTCTACACAAAAATGCACTTAAAGCAGCTTAATTCTTAGCTGACAAAATTGGAAGGAAACAAAATTTTCTTCACTGTGTAAATGAATACTATTATAGTTCTGATCAGTGTGTAAATGAATACTATTATGGTTCTGATGCACGATGTCTTCTACAGACTCATGTGTTAGAGAACACTTGTTCTCCAGCAGGTGGAAAAAGGAAGTCTATATGAGTTAGACTTTGAGGTTTGACAGCCAAGAACAATTTCTGTTAGTTCTGTTTTCTGAAGTGCTAAGATGTGAACAAGCTCCTCCTACCATGTCTTCCCATTCATGATGGTAAACCATGAGCCAATAAACCCATCCTTTTACAAGTTGCTTTTCAGGTATGTGACAAGAACAAATGAGGTTGATACAGAATATATAAACTGGAATACATACATATAACAGAATAATACTAGCTCTAAAAATAAATGAGCTGTCAAGCCAGGAAAAGACAGAAGCTCCTTAAATTCATGTCACTGCATGAAAAAAAAAATTACTATGAAAAGGACAACTACTTTATAATTCCAAATAGCTGACATTCTGCAAATGGCAAACTGTGGAGAGAGTAAAAAGGCTAATGGCAGCCAGAGTCTGGGAGAGTAAAGGATGAATTCACACAGCATAGGATTTTTTTCAGCTGTGAAATGCATTTTATAATACAATGATGGCTTCTTATTATTATATGTTTGTTCGGACGTGTAAAATGTACAGAATCAAAAGCTGCTCATTCTCTACAGTGGAATTTGAGAGATGATATGCAATGTGTGTTCATTAATAATAATAAGTGCTCAACTCTGGTGAACATTGGCAAAGGAGGACACTTTGCCTTTATGGAAGAAACAAATCACGGGGAATAGCTGAACTTCCTGTTTGATGTTGTTACAAATACAAAACTACTCACAAATTCATTTTTATTCTTACTCAAATACACACACATTCACACACAAACACACACTATTGAGCACACTTTTGGAAATGTGATGTAATAAGAACTCATTTTCTGATAAGCCAGGAAATGGCTCCAATAAAGGCTTGTGGTGAAACCTCAATTACAGGATGTCAAAGTAGTAATTCATCAAATTTTTGTATAGTACTTAATAATCATCAGTGAAAAATTTTTCATAAGTATGATTATTAAATATTAATATTTTAAATTGAAGAATAAGCACTTTTATAATAAACTACCATATAAGCACATATACAAACATGCATATTCCCATACCCCATGACCAAAAATTATCTCGCCAGATTCCATTTTAGATTTATATTTCCATCTCAGGAATCACAGACATATTTACCACAACTTTACCAGACATCTATGTCTAGAAGCAGTTAACATTTTATTTAAATCATCTTTATCTAGTCATCAGTAATTCATACACCTGTTTGAAAAGAGTGATTTATCTCTTAATCAACATTTCACAGCAATCTCAGAAATTCCATTATGTTTTCATGATTTATACAGTGTTTTTAAACTGATTAAAATGTTTCACATTGAAAAGCAATCTTTACTGTGATCACAAAGTTTGACAATAAGCTTCTAGAAAACCTCTTTAGAATATTTCTCACATTACTTATACAGGTGAAATGAGGCTTAGATCTTTAAGGCATTGTTAAATTATTAACTGACTGATGTTCCTGGCACAGTAAATGGGTAGAAATTTATCAAATATGTATAAAATACATATTTCATAACTTCAAAATATATCATAAAACATCAAACCTGTTTCATACAGTATCAACAATGTTCAAAAGAAATTAAAATTAGGCTGGAGAGATGGCCTAGCAATTAAAACTCTATCCCCAAGTAGAAGGTCCTGAGTTTGGATGCCAGGCTCCACTTAAAAAACACCAGTTGGGAACAGCAGAGGCTTCCACTTCCAGTCTTGGTGGGCAAAGCCAGGGGAACTCAAAAGGAAGACAAACAATCTAGGATGATTCAAGAAGTTATTCTTTGTCCTCCACAAGGACACAAGAACACACAATAGCCTGACACACACACACACACACACACACGCACACACATGCATTGCATTCATACGCACATACCTGTAAAATAAATAAGGCATCAGTCTCCCATTGCAAAATGTTAACCTTCTATCTGCCAGACTGTATGCCCTCCCTTTCTGGTAAGATCATACCCCATCAGTGGCAAGTGACCAAGAAGGACAGTCTGTATATCAAACACCTAGAATTAGGCCTGCCTAATCTCTCCCCATCCTGAAGCTCAGGGAAATTTGCGGAAGAGGGGAAGAGGGGGCGGTAAGATTGTAAGAGCACAAGGATGGGAAGAGTCATGATATGCAAGATACTTCACACAAATTAGGGCCAAAGAAATTATAATAGGACTCTGCATATCATTGACCCCTCAAAGTCTAGCATGGACTAAAGGCACTAGGATCCTTAGAAGTAAGCAATTAACAGTCACAATAGTGTTCCTATACTTAAGGGGAACATAAGAAAGAGTTCTAGAAATGCCACTGAATCCTTACACCTCATCAGACAGGAGGACCCAGAAGAAAGTTTGATATACACATGAAAGGATGCTTCAGGAGCACTGGGAGAAAGGGAGGGAGGGGGGGGAAGGAAGAGGAAAAAGGGGGAGGGAGCAGGGAAGTGCAGGGAAGAGTGGAAAGAGGGAGGGGACAGGGTACCTATTATGTTTGTATGAGCTGAAAAATAAATAAATAAAAAGAAAAAAAGAAAGAAAATAAAGTAGTTAAAATTAAAATTGAGACAACATTATAGATAGTTCCAGCATATGTATGTCTAAGAAATATTGTGATTAACTGGAATAATTCCAGGTTTAAAATTTACAATAAATTTGTGCTTACCAATATAAATTGCAATTAACACAATGAATGTAATAGTAATGTATGTATAATAATTGTTCAAGTATCATCATGAAAAATTAGAAAATACACAGCCTTGAACTAAAAAAAGACAAGATTTAAGATGGGCATGATGATCCTTGCCTGCTTTCAAGTCACTATCACTTTTCTACTGTACAGTGTTAATAATTTTCCATTACATTCGTGTGTTCCAATATTGTTAATCTCCAATTTTTCCACCAAAGGAATGCACTTAGATTATAATCTAAACTGTATTACTCCTGTTTAACATCTTCATTCTTTATGTTCTTGAACCTAAAATGTGGTCCAGTAGGATGAACAATTTTTGATGTTTTTCATCTCTAGTAACCTAGAAAGCAATCTATGCAATGACCAAGATTAATTAGGTACACATGAAAGAAAAAGTGTTCAAACCTCCTTAGTTAACTTCCTGGAAAGGAATGAATTTAAAAAATTCTCAAATATACTACAGAAAAAAAATAACGCACGTGTATTTAGAGATCTTTTAAATTATCTTTTCTGCTTTTGTAATGTAATAAAATATTATAAATATATTATTCCAAAGGTTTATTGGTTTATTTGAAGCTGAAATTTAAGTTTTAGTAAAGACATAGAAATTTTTGATTCTCATTGTTCAAGTAGTATTTTTCAGTACAGTATTTTTTAAAAATTTTACACTTTTATTGGTGGCTGATAATCTGTGATTATAGCAAGATAGTCAGAATTCTAATTAACAGTAAGAAAAATCTAAAGGAATCTGCTATATTTGTTGAAGAGGTTCACAACACTCATAAGTTCTATTTGTTCTGTATTCTCATCATGGAGATTTCATTTCTCCACCCTTAGACAATTATATACCTCAGCTAGAGCACTTGCAGGGTATGACCTAAAACCTGGGTATTCATTCCAACATCCCACAAAAAAAGAAAAAAAGAAAAAGGAAACTCCACATTTTTCTGCTTTGAAAAGTTTTTTTAGGATTTTAAGACTGATAGACACCTAAATAAAGGGTTTCTATTTAAATATGTGTACTCTTTTCTGTTGCTGTGAGAGAACACCCAATGTCAAGCCAATTAAGGAATAAAAGATGTTTTTGTCTTATGGCTTCAGAGGAGAGAAACAGTCCTTTCATGTAAGAAAAGGCATGGAGAACTGTCAGAAGCTGCAGGTAGGCTAGGTCACTGCAAATTTCATGAAGGCTGAGAGCTGCAAGACTGTCAGCTGCAAGAGCAGACCTCTCTCTGAAGCAGAGAGGAATCTAATCCACTTTAAGGACCAGCCCCTTTGACTGCTTTCATCCAGCAAAACTCCTCCTCTCGAAGGTTTCATGGACATTCCTAAACACATGGAAATTGTGGGGGACACATTTCAAACTGTAGCACCTCATCCCTGAATCTCACAGGCTCATTTACATATCAGTATGCAAATAATACTCAGTCAAATTTTAAAAGTCTCAGCATAGACTATATCAGTAGTCCCAATACGGACCAAAAGTTCAAAGTCTAAAGCCTCCTTTAGGAGCATAAGAAAGGGCTCTAGGCAATGCTACTGATTCCTTACCCCTGCATTTGAGTGGAGGAC
The DNA here is from genome assembly GCA_023101885.1 of Typhlomys cinereus. Lineage (NCBI taxonomy): Eukaryota > Metazoa > Chordata > Mammalia > Rodentia > Platacanthomyidae > Typhlomys > Typhlomys cinereus. The sequence goes on along the minus strand of JALPQD010000046.1, from coordinate 8,828,577 downwards.
ACAAAGGGAAGTTTGACATTCATACTAAAGGATACTCCAGGGATTGGGAGGAGGGAAGAGGGGGACACTGGAAGAAAAGGGAGGGGGGGTGAAAAGAAGGGGAAAAGGGGAGAGTGAGCAAGGGGGTCAGGGACGGGTGGAGGGAGGGAGGGGATCAGGGTACCTATTAAGTTTGTGTGAGTGAAAAATAAAAATAAAAATAAATACTAAGGATAAAAAATATATATGTAAAATGGGAATGACTACATCTCATTTATGGGGCTATGACAAGGATAAAATGAAGTAACAGAAATAAAGCATATGGCACAAAATTAAAAAAAAAAAATAAAGCCTCCTTTAAAGTTACATGCTTCCAACATCAAATGACACAGAATAAATATCCCCATTCCAAATGTCAAGAATGGGGTCATGTCCAGGAAAGATAGGTTTATAAAAAGACCAAAAACCTGCAGGACAAACTCCAAATCATGTAGCTCCATGTCCATAGGTAAGCTTCTTGTTGAAATCATCTAAGTTCCAAAGCACTTTGGTTCCACCCTTGAAATGCAATTGTCCATAGAATACATAACTCTCTTGGGTTGACTCCTCCCAGAATGTACAGCTATCCATGCAGATGCCCTACATTAACTGTGGCATCTCTAACATCTTCACATCTCAATGGCAAACCAGGCTTTAACTCCAAGCAAAAGCTTCCCTTCTGGGTACTGTAAATTGTAGGCTTTCTTCCACAGAGTGCCTAGATTCCACCATTCTCTGAAACCTTGAAGGAGGGATCCTTGACCTTACATCCTTGAAGTCTCTAAAACCAGAACTACATGGACAACTTTGCCAAGTTTTGCTGTAACTTTGAGTTGGAAACTATCCCATTTGGTTCAGCTTTTCTGACTGTAGGAAAAATCTCTTTCTCTCCTGTGCAATTGCTTCAAAGGAGAAACAAACCTGTCCTTTGGAATTACATCCTTTACCTCTTCACTTCCAAAATGATTCACATTCTTATGGGTGAGAGCCTTCTCTGAGCAACTTACCCTCAGGGATCAGCCTCTCCGATTATTTAAATTGAGAGCAGGCTTTGTTTCACTAATGGAGCTACTCTGTTTAGCAGTAGCCTATATTTTGCTGTATACTTCTTCTTGGCTCAACTCTTTAAGTTTGCCATTGTATTTTTCTTCATCAGACCTCACAATTTTTGCTTCTTTTTACTTGATTCCTTGCTCTTTTTCATAACTGAGGATGAGCTCTAAAAGGTAGCCATGTCACATTGTCAATATTTCATTCTCTTCAAATTTCCTCTACCAAGCACTCAAGTATAAGGTAAGGTTTCAGGATGAGGACAAAACTTCATTAAACTCTCTGCTCATGTATGGCTCTACTTGCCCCTAGTTCAGTTAAAACACAGTCTTTGATCTGTCCCTATGGACCATCACAAACTAAGTTTCCACTGCCTTTTTCTGTCATAGATTGCTTTCTTTCAAACTCTCCAAAAAAGGTACATTTAGACAGGAAGCCAAGATGTAAAGACTTTCCGGGCACAAAGTTCCAAAGTTTTCCATATTTCTCCATTTTCTTCCATTTTTGAAGTCACATTATCCACATCACACTATTATTCATACTGCTGGCTAGTAACTTCTCTAATTTTCACAGAAAAATATTTTCACTTTTTGATACTGGATTCTCTTAGTCTCACACAGTCATCTAGTACCAATTTTTGCAACAGTTACTCTTTTCTGTTGCTGTGAGAGAACATCCAAAGTCAAGCAACTTAAGGGATAAAAGAATATTTATTCAGCTTATGGTCCCATATGGGAGAAACAGTACTTTCATGACAGAAAAGCCCTGGTGGGCTGATAAAAGCTAGAAGTAAGCTCAATCACTGCCAACATCTTGGAAGCTGAGAGCTACAAAGCAGTCAACTGTAAGAGCAGGTCTCTTTCAGAATTAGAGTAGTACTAATCCACCTCAAGACATATCCCATGTAACTGCCTTTTTCCAGAAAGGCTTCACCTCCTAAAGGTTCCAAAACCTTCCCAAACACATTAGAATATAGGGGCTACATTTAAAACCATGGCAACACGAGTATATAAAAAAGGTAACAAAGATTCTCTACTCAATTTTTTCAGCTGTTGCATTTAATCAACTATATAACAGTAAGCCCTACTAGCTTGGCTACCTTGTGAGAATAATAGAGGCCCAATACAAGTATGTAATGGACATGATGTTGGTTTATGATTTTGCAAATGTGTCATTTATTTTGTTTCACTATACTGCAATTACCCTGTTAAAGAGTTATGTTAAATATGATTTTCTGGGAAGCAGCAAAACTCAGGTTGACAAGTCTGCCATATCCACAAGAAACTTCCAACTAGCAGTTTGTTGCAATATTCTAAATATAAATGGATGATCACAGGTCACTATATGTCTAAATAAAGCCTGTAGTAAGGAAAGAAGAATTCTATGGAGATAAAGAACAAAAAGATATTGTATAAAATAATATCTATTCAGGCCAATAAAAAGGAACAAATTATGATAACTATGTATGAAACATTCCTTCACTCTAATGGAATATGATGCTATTAAGCTGATTTGTTTAGAAGAAAAAAATAAGACATAAAAACGTAGACATTAAGTCAATTTTGAAAATATTCATTAATGTAAGAAAAAAGTCTACAAAAATAAACTGAAAAAATGGCTTAGAGACTAAGCATTTGCTTCATAATAGTGAGATCTGGGATTAGACCTAGAATTTGCATGACAAGTTGGAAGTCCCCATAAATGCCTGTGACTCTAGTCTTAATGGGACAAAGTCATGCCTATGGCTGAGGCTTGCTAATGAACTGATGAACTACAAGAATTGGAAGCTAAACTATATCAATTAATGGGTGAAAAGTGATGGAAAGGGCCATCTGACATACTCTTCTTGTCTCTTCACATGCACACAGAAATGCACACATCCACACACACATAAATACACACATAATGATATAGTCACACAGACACATAAATGCATATAAATATTAGAAAAATAACAAATATTTATTAAGAATAAAATATCAATAAAAACAAAAGAACAAAGATATTAAGTACCAGAAGAAACTATGATCAAGAAGAGGTAGGACACTCAAGCTCACCAAATAAATGAAATTTCTGGAAGATATAGAGAAAAGTAGAAAAAAATAAAATATTCATTACATATTTTTGAGTTATGTTATAAAATCCCAAAACTTGGCATATAATGTATAAAATTTATCCTAAGTCATTTTTACTTAGTGTTCTATCTATCCAACTTAGCCATGTTTCTATTTCCCAAAATTCACATATATGTAAATAACATTCTCAAAACTGTCTAAACTTAGTAGCAAATGGAGATCTCCAACTAGATGTGAATGCTATGGTTATAGTCTTAAAAAATAAAACAAATATGCATTTTTGAGTAAATGAAAAATTTGGCGAAGAGACAGTGAACAGATTCATGATATATCAGTAAGTCCTGGATTTGAAATACTCAAAAAAAAGCAAATGAGGCTTATTATCACTAGAAAAGGGGCTACTACACATAGCATTATTTATGCATGTATTTGTTCTACATAAATATATCTTGTTAAGGGAGCTGGAGAGGTGGCTCAGGGGTTAAGCCTCTGCCTTGCAGGCAGAAGGTCCTGAGTTCGGATCCTAGACCCCACGTATAGACATCTGGAGGAAGCCGGGGGCAACCTGCATTTCTGGTCCTGGTAGGGCGGAGCCTGTGAATCCCAGGGTGGTTCCTGAATTCGTCCGTGGTTCTACACACACACACGCATACACACATGCGCACACACACACAATTGAATAAATAATAAATAATAAAAACATTTAAAAAATACCTTGTTAAAAGAAACTTTCATTTTTCTTATTTAACAAAACTTCAGCAGGTGAATTGATTCTGAAATGTTGGCTTTTATATCAATCACAGGATTAAAATAGTATGAAAATTAATTTTATGTGAACCTAGAATATGTCATCAAGTCACATAGCAGGTTTCACAAGCTGAAGATAGTTGTGCAGTTTCATATATTATGTTTGTTTATTGGACCATTTTAATCTCCTTCTTCGTGGGTATACATAGCAATTTGTAAAATTCTACTGCAGTTTTATATGGAATCCATTATTTTCCTGTGTTCCACTACTGCTCATTTCCTTGACCATGGCACATAGCACACTACTGAGATTCAAAAGGTGGGTAAGAGGTAAGATAATGCTCAAAACATGCTTCATTTACAAAGTAATGGAAAGAAAAATACATTTGGGATGCATGGGCAGAACAAGTGAAACGATCTTATTGGAACCTGAGATTTAAAGGAAGAAAATATCAAGCCTGAAGCATAGTCTTGGAGGAAACAAGCTATTGTGGTAGGAACTTAATCAGGAGTCTTATAAAACGTATGCACGTTTCTCAGAACAAGTCTCTGAGGAATATGTCATGGCAATTCAATGTCCCTTCGCCAATCTCATATTGTTGTTCTCATTCTTTGAGAGAACTGTTAATAGCTTCTAAATTTCATTATAATCTTGATATTAATCTAGTTTATCACCAAGTACTCATATAATCAAAATTGTTAAAAGCATAAGTCAATCTTACATGGGCATTTCCCTACAACCAGACATCAGGGATCATTAGAGTGATATTTTATGGCTGTTGTGTAACAAAATATGAGCAAAGACAAGACATTATCAAAATTGTGGGCTCTGACCCCAGGGAATCACAACAGCAAATGCTTCCTTAGGGGAAAAATAATCATTCAGGAATTACATGACAGGTTTGTGGTTGTCATCAACTGATATTTGAAAACAAGAGGAATCAGGAATGAAAAACATATTTTTAGCATTGATCATAGGATGCCTGATACTGAAATAGCAAGAACTGGGGTTGGGAAGTGCTGGATAAAGTAAGCTTCAGAATATAGAGATGAGCTCCATATCGGGCATTAGTTCTTTCTAAATTTAATGTTTTATCTAGAGTGAATCTATTTAATTTCACCTCTATACTGTTTCCATAAAGGAATCAAAATAACATGATAACATAATTTACAATTAAAGTATATGTTTCTTATATAAAAATAAAGAGAATGTACCTTTTAATATATTAAGAATTAATATTGTATATCTTCAGACACTATTCAATCTAGAAATAATTAATCCAATGTATCTATATTCTTAGTGCAATGTAAATGTGAAACACAGCAATTTTTTTAATTTCACTAAGAATTTGTTGTTTACATTTTGCAAACTCAACATACTCTATACAAAACAATTTAATTATGATAGTGATATCACACATAAAATTTTATACATATAAAATTTGAAGAATTATTTTAAAATTATTGATCTTATTTTTCCAATGACTTAAAATCTAGGATATAATTAAGATTGTACTATATAAGGAAAATAATTAGAGAAATTATGACTAGGTAGAAAATGGATATGTAAAACAATAAAATACAAGCTTTCAAATCTCAAAGTAGTGGATGGTTATAATTATTCCGTTATTTTTTTCCACCAAGTTATATGAGACAAAGAATGCAATGCAGTACATGTGATCTGAAGGAGGATAAGCTAAAGAACTTGAAAAGAACACAACTGAATAACAACACGTGGGGGAGAATCTGCTACAGCTGGCTCAGTGCACTATGATGTTTTCTCTATTTGGAGAAGTTAATTCACATGAGGTATTCAGTACAGCAGACTTTGAGATTAATGGATATGTTTTGTTTTAAAGTGTATTCTCCTTTAACTTAAAAAAAGAGCTATGGGATAAGTATGTGTGCATGTTTGTGTGTGCGTGCACGTGTGTGTGTGCATTTTTTACCAATGTTTACCATTGTCTAACTTTTCCCCAATTTTTCCCATTTTCTCATATTTATTTTTTTATTAATACATTTTTATTATTATTTCAGCTCATACAAAATTAATAGGTACACCAGTTCCCTCCCTCCCTCCTCCCCCCCATACCCCCCCTCCGCTCCCCCTCCCCATGTCCCTCCCTCCCCATCCCCCAGTGCCTCCCGCCCCAATTCCCAGAGAGTCCTTTCTTGTGCATGCCTGATTTTCCTCTGGGCCCTCCTCTCCAATGACGTACAAGGACCCAGTGGCCTTTCCCTGAACCCTTTCCCGTGTTCCCCTTAGGTATAGGAACACTGCTGTGGCTGTCAATCCCTTGTCTCCAAAGATCTTGGTGCCTTTAGCAGATCCTAGATTTTGTGAGGTCAATAGTGTGTTGGACAATGCGCAGGGCATGTAAAGTCCAATTATGATTGCTTCAGCCCTAACTTGTATGGAGTATCTTGCAAATCATTGCTCCTCCCATCCTTTTGCTCTTACACTCTTACCGCCCCCTCTTCTGCAAATTTCCCTGAGCTTCAGGATGGGGAGAGATTAGGCTGGCCTAGTTCTAGGTGGTTGATATAGAGTCTCTGAAGTTCTGGATTGTGGTTTGTTGATTTTCTTTTGCAATTTTGCTGCTCCTGCAATGCCCTTCACTCCATCCTGGTGGGCATTGTATGTCACCCCCTGGCCAGAGACAAAAAGCTGTTAAACTAGAGTCTTGTGATAAAAGCACATTCAAAGGTAGATGTAATAAAAGTGGGAAACCACAGTGAGGGAGGGGTCTATCACCCATTTGCAAAATGGTTACTTTTTATCTGCCAGACTATATGCCCTCCTCTTCTGGTGAGATCATACCCCCTCAGAAGTAAATGATCAGGAAGGAAAGTCTGTGAACTTAATCAGATGTCTCATTACTTATTTGAGTCCTTGATGGAGGTCTATTTTCTCTGCTGTAACATGGTCCCCTCTCTCCTTGTTTCTGGTGTGGCCCTCCTACCCCATCCCTCCTGTTCATAATCCTTTCAATTACTGTCTCTAGGTGGGCTGGGTGGGTTTGGTACTAGGAGCCACCTATTAGGGAGTACATACGGCGCTTAATTTTCTGCGTCTGAGATACTTCACTTAATATAATTGTTTCTAATGACATTCTCATATTTATTTTTGAACTTTTCTTCCTACATATTACAGAAACAAACTCTCTATGAGAAGATTTTAGTTTATTTATAACTTTTAGAGTATTGTGCAAATATATAGTCTCATGGGGTTGGGAAGATCAGGCAGTGAATGAGGGAAGATAATATCTCACACAAATTCATGCTTGGGTGGTTACTGAGTACTAAGAGAGAGGTAGAAATAAGGATTCAACAGAGAGACGAGGAAAATTGCAGCTCTGTTATTTTCAGTCTTTTGGTAATTATTTAAGGTATCTGTAATCTACAGAAATGCAGTGCATTTAGTCAAATGAGGTACTTTTTCCATATTAATATAAGCATCACAACTTAATTTGTTGTTATGTTTTCATATTTGCATAGTGGATATTTTAAAATCTACCTTATTTGCAAGTACGAAAACAAAAAAAAAATCATTTTTTCCTGTTCTTGGTAAGAAAACTAATTTAAGGAAGATTAATAGTCATTCAAGTAAATTTTAGTCCAAATGTAATAACTTACTAAAATAAATTTCTTCTTTTCCTTTGATCTATTTTCTGAAAAGAAGCACATAGTAGAGATGAGTGCATCTGCTCACAGCTCCACAGATAGAAGTAGGCTTGTGAAACCTGCCAACTTACAGGATCTTGGCAAAAACTACTGTCTGTCAAAACAAAATGAAACAAAGTCACCAGAAGTCATGCCTTCAAATTAAGGAATATATCATTTAAGAAAATGATATACTTTAGTACAAAGATAAAGAAATTAAAATTATATAAAGTAGGCAATATGTTTGGTAGCATTTAAAATCATTCTTCCAAAATTAGGGTTAATATTTGGAATTTTTGGGCATTATAATTTGTTTTGTTTTTATGGAGAACTCCTCTTTCTTCTTAATGACATTGTATGATCGAACAAAATGTAGCAAAAGCAGTGATTCAAACTGGCTGAAGCACTGTGAAATATGTTACAGCTTGGTAAGAAATGTTGCTTATATATAGTATTTCACAACTCATAAAAGCCAATAAAAAGTCATTATTGTGCTGAAGTTAAGTTGCATTCTAATAAAATCCCTATTTAGGGTAAAGTAAAGCAAATGTTTGGAAGTGGTGAGAGGAGGTTCACAAAAATATTCCATCCTCTTTTTTTTTGAAATAGGCTTTCTCCTGAGTCAACAGAACCATTGCCAGAGGCAATCAATGAAAACATGATTGTTCTATTTCATTCAGCAATAGAAAGGAAGCTATGCATACTTGTTTCTAAAACTCCCAATTTTAGCTTCTCATTAGCTCACATCAGCAATTGTAAGCTCTACACTTCTACGGATCTTCATGATACACAAGATCTTTTAGTCAGTAAAGATCTATAGGAAGTCTAATGTTAGAGAACAAAGAACTTAAAACAATAATTTCATGTTTGTTTTGAAGGAAAGAAATATGAATTTCACTAAAATTGATGTTTTAAATAAGTTTTCTTTTTTTATTATTTAATTGTGCATGTATGTGTGTGCGTGTTTGTATGTGTGTCTGTGTATGTATGTGTGTGTGTGTAGAACCACGGACGAATTCGGGAACCACCATGGACCACCTCCACTTCCTCCTTGTTTACTCTGCCCAGGGATTCACAGGCTCTGCCCTACCAGGACCAGAAACGCAGGCCACCCCCGCTTCCGCATCCACCCGGCGTCTATACATGGGGTCTAGGATCCGAACTCAGGACCTTCCGCCTACAAGGCAGAGGCTTAACCCCTGAGCCACTCTCCAGCCCCTAAAATAAGTTTTCTTTAGAACAATAAAATATTTCTTTTTTCAAAATCATTCAGGAAACATTGAAAATGTTTAGCTTGACTTGTGAAGAAACAAAGTTCCATTAGAGAAAATAAGGCATAGAAGCAGGTATTCTCTTTATTTTGGAAAAAAATATCTCCTTATGTCGTTTTAAAATTAATAATCATTTGAACAACAATATTCTTGGGAGATGGCAAAATCACTTACAAGTGAGGAAACATCAATTTTTCATATTACATATAGAAAGTAAAAATAATACAAATATCCTTTATAGAAAACTGGTTTTTATAAAATTTATGATAAATTAAAATAGAATGCCTAATTTATGTATATAGTAATTACAAAATAACTCATTTTATTCTAAGTCATAATAATTGATCATACAGTGAGATTTATTCAGGAATCATGGAAGTCAGTGGCATTTACAACTAGAATAAATTAGAGTAAATGAAGAGGAAAATTGTATTCTGTATACCATTTAGTTCATTATAGGCTTAAACAACTATGTCAATACATGTTCATGAATAGAAATTATGGTGCTTGCGCACATAATTAAATGAAAATATTATATCCAAGCAAAATCCCGTGTTGTGTGTCATAGAAATCATGGCTTTTTTCATAACTGACTGGTAAATTATTACAGTGAGGGATCAAGTGTCAAGAATTTGCAGCCTGGTAAAATACTATATCTCTAATATTTCAATATGAAGAAAGAATGTGACATTTTTAAACTCTGAAACTGCAGAATTTATTCATGCAGCATCATTTTCTCTCTTTCAGAATTATAGTGTGATTACCTTTTCCAGGGATATTAATTAGAATGTCAATGAAAAGCTCAAATTAATATAAATTAAAGAAACTGCACAACTGAGGCTTACAGATTATGTTTCTGAATGTGAAATTATTATTTTTTACTAGATGGAAATATGCTTGTAAGTAAGAAAGAATAATTATAATGATAGCTATAGGAATCATAGTATATACCAACTCTGGAAAGTTTCCTAAAAGCAGAATCACCACCCCTGAAATTCATGACAAACAAGTAACTCAGGACAAATAAGTAACTCCCGAAATGGACATTACTCTGCTGTTATATTATGGCACCATTATTTTCATATGCTTAATTCATTTTTATGTGTAATTAGCATGACTAATGTTGAATTGTACAGTATTCTGGATGATTTTGGGACTTTGACCTTTCACTTTAATTCTTACTTGAAAAGCATAGTCACTTATTTATTTGTATTTCTGAATGTTTGGTTTTATTTATTAAATATCTTTGATTTTTCTGTGTAGTCCCCAATTTTGTGTAACATTTTTATTGACAACCAGGCATACCATATATAATGTGACTGGATATGTGGTAGAATTAAATTGGTAAATTTTACATAATGAAATAATTTCATTATTCAATTAAAGTGCAAAATGATCTCTGAAATGGGTCTAAAAATCTATACTAATAATATAACTAGTCTCAAAGTATCTTCACATTGCCTAAAATGAATATCTAACTTGCAAATTCTTTTTGCTGAACTGATTAAAAGAAACATCCAAGCATTTCCTTTGTGTGGCACTACCGATTCAGGGAGGTCTTAGCGGGGGCTCCCAGCTACAGACATGCCCCAGACATGTCCCAATAGAGAAACATGCAGGACATCTAACCTGACCCCCTCAATGGACACCTAATAAACACTTAAATGATTGGTGGGTGTGCCCCTCACCCCCAGCAGAGGGATGGCTACACCTGATTGGACCCCTGACCCTATGTAAGCTCAAACACGTTCTTAAATAAATTGAGTCTATAGCAAACTCCTCCATTGCCTGCTGTTTGTCACCTGACTCCTGGGGTCTGTGGTGACTCAGGGCCAGCTTGCCTCCTCACCTTGAACCCTGAGGTTCCCACCATTTCCCTCTCCTTTCCAGGGGTGGCCCACTGGGGATTCGGTAACACCTTTGCAAACTCATATTAAAATTAAACATGATACTGGAAAGTGTTGGATATATAAATAAATTACTGTGATAGTTCATAATTATACTATAATTTTAACAAGAGAGAGAAAAGGAAAAGCTTGTTAACATTTGAATATATTTTGGAAATATTTTTAATGTAGATAAAGAAAAATATATTTATTCCATGTCTGCAAGGAAAAAGTATCCAAAAAACTAATGACAATGGAATATGGACTACGTTTTATTGATGATCAAAGTTATTGTATGTTACAGGCATATTTTTAAGTTAGCACAGAACCAAATATAAATTTTTGTGTGAATTATTAAAAACCTTTCATAGGAACTGTACATTTTGATTCAAAGATTAATACCTCAGAATCAGTCTATATATACTGGAGGAGAAAATACTGATGAATTTAAAGGTTATCAATTAGGTTGAGTGGGTGACGAGTAAGCCTTTGGGGATCCTCCCATGTCTGCTTCCCCATGTCTGCTAGGTTTACTGCTGGGAACAACTTTTTTATGTTGAGAATGAGGATCCAAGCTCAGGATCTTATGTTTGCTAGGCAAAAAGCGCTGACTGAGCTATGTCCAAGTCCCACCTCCCATCTCTGCAACTTTTGTCTCTGTACCATGTCTATCTGCCTTTCAGGGCATCAAATTACTAGACATGTTGACTCACGCTCATGATCCCAGCATTTGAGAGACTGGAGCAGGATGATTGCTGTGTTCAAGTCTACCATCACTACATGGTGAGCTCTACAACATAATGGAATATTCATGTGCTGTGACTATAGAGAAAACATAACTAGGGTCGCATGCTTTGAAAAAAAATCTCACTTGTTTTCACTGAAGATATCTCTCTTGTTGATATAGACACACTGTGCTCTCAACAATACTCCAGTTACAGCTTTGTACTTTAGTGTGCTACTGGCCACCTGAGTTCCCCTGATCCTCCTCTGCATAGAAATCCCCTCAAGGATCCTATGTTCACAGTGAAGAATAGATCTCTCCATGGCATCTGAAGCTCCATGCCACTTTGCTTGCTATTAAATTTATGTCATTTTCTCCTACTTTGTCATTAAGGCTTAGCTACACAGTACCCAGCAATTCCTCAAACTCTAGAGCCTGTCCCATTGCTCACTCAATATGCTAAAAAATATCTCTCACTATTTAGGCATTTTCCTCTGCCTAGTATACTCTCTCATGCATGCAGTAACATGGTTCAATTGGTCACTACTTTTATTCCTCTGCCTAATTAGGACATTTGCAAGTAAGACACCGCATGTGCTCTTTCTTCTTATCATTTAGAAATATCAAATATGTGGGATGAAAGTTGGCAGACAGACATGTAGATCGTTGGATACATAAATGCATTTTCTTTGTTGTATTTTTCCTCTTGTATTATATAAATTCCATCAGAGAGAGACTTTCGTTTATTGCCACTTATGCTTTGTTTATCACTGTCACACAAAAATATGTACTGCATGAAAGAAATTCATAAGCTATCTAACAAATGAATACTATAATTTTCTATTGCATGGAGCAATTATTTCAGCAATATCAGTCCTTGAAATACAGGGAGGAAGCTGTATTCCTTTCAGTCTTTGGAGAACTTTGTAACAGTTCTCCTGTCCAGTAAAAATCAATGGATATTTCTTTCTAGATTGAGATAGTCAAAATAAGGCAGCAATATTCTGAAATTTACAATAATTTAATGACAAATCATGTTTAACATTTCAAGAGACTGAAATCATGAAGAAAATATTCCCTTTGACTTGTGTTTCATATATATATTTCTAAGGAGTTTTTTCTCCCTCCACTCTATAAAGTTTTCAAAGATGAATTGAGCCAATTCTTAGGTATGTACAATTATATATTAAGATGTAACATACATCAAATTGCAATTGCTGTTGTGTAACTAACCTTTTATTTTTAGTTGATATAATTTTACAAATTTATGAACTAAAATGGCCCCCTTCTGCCAGGCCCCCAAGGTGAGTCCCAGCCTTGCCCTGCCCAGGTCGCCCCATGTCCCTTTTGGCCTGGGACACGCCCCAGGCCCCAGGCCCCTTTCTCCCTCCCACCTGCCTGTCCACCCAACTGGACAGGACTTGCTTGCTTTCCTCCATCCCTGGAATTTGGGTGGGGCACTAAGCCAAGTCCCAGGTCCAGGGTGAAGAATTCTGCCATCAACATCAGTCCCTCTGCCTCTCTGGCCCACCAGGGACCCACATACGTGGTCTACAGAAGACACACTGCTACTCAGAATTCAATAGAGTCCAAAGAAAACTCAAGCAACGTTTTAAGGGTCAAAGGCCATACATCTGTAAGCCTCTACAATCATCCTATCACATGGGAGAGATTCTTCACATCCAGCCCAAAGATAAGTAAACCTCCTTTTTTTTCACCTTACTATTCCTTTCTAATATCAATCACTATAGATTAACTTTTCCATAAAGCCACCCCAAAAACACAACTCCTGGGATCATACCACTCACCCTCACATATCACCAAGATACTACATCATAAAGTGCACTGTCACACTAGTATTCACTCCTTGTCTACTTAACATGACTTAATTGACGTACTAACAACCTAACAGCCTCAACTAGGAAATAACAATAATAAAAGACATACCCAACCCCAAGGCAAGCACTAGTAATAACTGCCCAAGTGTAGGAATACCAACTAAATCAGTCAAAAATATACAGAAACTGAAAAGCCCTAGATGACAAAACAACAATGCCCAAGTCAAAGTGCAGATACATGAGAAACAAAACCCAACAAGACCAATCTCCCACTGAAAGAATTAACCCCTTAATGATGGATTCCAACCAGAACAAATTCACAGAAAATAGCCAAGAAAGCCAGACACAAGACAACAACTTTCAAAGTATGATCATTATCATGATTAATACTATGAAACAGGAAATCCAACAGGAAATAAACAACCACATCAACCACTTTGAACAGGAACACAACAGGCATTTGGAGGAGTTGATAAAAACAGTGCAAGAAACAAAAATAGGCATAGAGCAGTTGAAACAGTCTCAGGCAGAGTTTAAAACTGAACTAAAAGACAAGTTATCTTCAACCCAAAGCTCAACAGAGAGTCTTATCAGCAGAACTAATGAAGCAGAAAATAGAATTTCAGCTCTTGAAGACAAAGTAGGAGAACTAACCAGCTCAATGGAAGAGATTGTTAAAGCCAAAAAGATACTTGAGAGGAACATTCAAGAGATATGGGACACCCTGAAGAAGCCTAACATGCACATTCATGGAATACCAGAAAAAGAATCTCAAAATACCACACCTGAGGAAATTTTTCAAATTATCATAAATGAAAACTTCCCTCAACTGAAGAATGAGAGGCCCATCCAAATACAAGAGGCATTTCACACTCCAAACAGATATGACCAAAATAGAAAATCTCCACGGCAAATAATAGTCAAAACACTCCACATTCAAGACAAAGAAAAGGTGCTGAGAGCTTCAAGAGAAAAAAAGTAAGTCACGTTTAAAGGTAAACCTATTAAAATAACAAATGACTTCTCAATGGAAACAGTAAAAGCAAGAAGAGCTTGGAGAGACATACTCCAAGTATTAAATGAGCAAAAATGCTAACCCAGACTGATATACCTGGCAAAACTATCTATCATGATCGAGGGAGAAAGAAAAATTTTCCAGCACAAAGACAACTTGAAGGGATACATGTCTACCAAACCAGGCCTTCAAAAATACTGGAAATGATACGCAAACTTGAAGAAAAGAACAAGCATATCCAGGAGGACAGAAGGGAAGTATAATACCACCAAAATATAAATGTAAAACAATAAGCTTACGAAATCCACTAAACATAACAAATGTCCATAATTAAAAAGAATTTCTCCATTATAACATTAAATGTCAGTGGTATTAACTCATCAATTAAGAGACACAGATTACAAACTTGGATTAAAAATCACAACCCATCAATCTGTTGACTTGAAGAAACTCATCTCAACACAAAAGATAGGCACATCCTAAAAATGAAAGGCTGGTCCAAAATTCTGTAAGCTAATAGAACTAGGAAACAGGCAGGGGTAGCCATTATGCTATTGGAAAAAGTGGACTTCAAACCAAAGAAAATCATAAGAGACACAGATGGATACTACATTTTAGTCACAGGTACAATTCACCAGGAAGACTTCACAATACTGAACATATGCACCCAATCCGGGCCCCTCCACATTCATTAAGAAAATCCTACAGCGTCTAAAGCGAGAAAACAACCCCCAAACGATAATTCTTGGGGATTTCAACACCGCCCTCTCAATATGGGATAGATCAACAGGTCAAAAGCTTAACAGGGACACTTTGGAACTTAATCAAACCCTGAAAGAAATGGACCTTACAGATCTCTATCAAACTTTTCATCCACATAACAAAGAATACACATTTTTCTCAGCAGCACACGGAAATTTCTCCAAAATATATCACATATTGGGCCACAAATGAATCTCCACATATAAAGGAAAGTTGAAATTCTAGCCTGTGCCCTATCAGACCACCACGGCCTAAAGCTGGACATACATAACACAACAAAAGACAGAAAATACACTAACTCCTGGAAACTTAACTCTATGATGCTGAATGAGAACTGGATTCAGGAAGAAATTAAAAAGGAAATTCAAGATTTCCTGAAAGTGAACGATAATGAAAATACAATTTACCAAAATCTCTGGGACACAATGAAAGCAGTCCTAAGAGGTAAGTTCATAGCTCTTAATGCCTACATCAAAAAAACTGGAAACATCAGAAATAAACAACTTAACAATGCAGCTTAAAGCTTTAGAAAAACTAGAGCAATCTGATCCCAAAAGCAGTAGAAGAGAGGAGATTAGCAAAAGAAGGGGAGAAATATCTGAAATCGAGATTAGGAAAATGATATAGAAAATTAACCAGTCACAAAGCTGGTTCTTTGAAAACATCAATAAGATTGATACACACCTAGCTAAATTAACGAAAAGCAAGAGAAAGAAAACCTAAATTAACAAAATTAGAAATGAACATGGAGCTATCACTACTGATACCCAAGAAATCCAGAGAATTATAACATCACATTTCAAAAACTTGTACTCTGTGAAATATGACAACACAAAAGAGATGGATGAATTCCTAAGTAAACACAACTTACCTAAATTGAATCAGGAAGTTGTGAATTATTTAAATAGTCCTATAACATACAAGGAAATTGAAGAAATAATCTCACATCTTCCCACCAAAAAATGTCCTGGACCAGATGGATTCAGCACGGAGTTCTACCAGACATTTAAGGAGTTAATAACACCAATACATAGTAAACTATTCCATCAAATAGCAAAGGAAGGAACACTACCAAATTCCTTCTATGAAGTTAATATTGTTTTAATCCCAAAACCTAGTAAAAATACACTTAAAAAAGAAAACTATAGGCCAATCTCTCTGATGAACACAGATGCAAAGATTCTCAACAACATCTTAGCAAATCGGATTCAAAAACATATTAAAAAGATCATTCACAGGGACCAAGTAGGCTTTATCCCCAGCACACAAGGTTGGTTCAACATATGCAAATCAATAAATGTAATTCATAATATAAACCATTCCAAAGCCCAAGACCACATGACACTCTCGATAGATGCAGAAAAAGCTTTTGACAAGATCCAACAGCCTTTTATGATCAAAACGCTAGAGACAGTAGGAATGGAAGGAATCTTTATAAATATAATAAAAGCAGTATACAACAAGCCTACAGCAAGGATTATACTCAGTAAGGAAAAACTGGAAGCATCCCCACTTCGATCAGGAACTAGACAAGGCTGTCCACTCTCACCACTTCTATTCAATATTGTACTTGAAGTGTTAGCTGAAGCCATAAGACAAGAAAGGGACATAAAAGGGATTAGAATTGGCGAGGAAGAAGTCAACCTATCCCTATTTTCAGATGACATGATCTTATACCTGAGTGATCCCAAAAACTTCACCAGGAAGCTCCTGGAACTAATTGAGTAGTTCAGCAGGGTAGCAGGATACAAAATAAATGTACAAAAATCAGTGGCTTTCCCATATGCCGAGAATGAAAGAAGTGAAAAAGCCCTGAGAGAAACAATCCCATTTACTATAGCCCCTAAAAAAACGAAATACCTTGGTATAAACCTAACCAAGGAGGTAAAAGACCTTTACAATGAAAACTTTAAAACCCTAAAAAAAGAAATTGCAGAAGACACCAGAAGGTGGAAAGACCTCCCATGTTCCTGGATTGGTAGAATCAACATTGTAAAAAAGACCATCCTACAAAAGGCAATATACAAATTCAATGCTATACCAATTAAAATCCCAAAGCAATTCTTTAAAGAATTTGACGAAACAATCTCAAAATTCATATGGAGGCACAAAAGACCCAGGATAGCAAAGACAATTCTGAGTAACAAAAACACTGCTGGAGGTATCACCATACCAAATCTTAGTCTATACTACAAATCCATAGTTGTAAAAACAGCCTGGGACTGGCTCCAAAATAGACACACAGATCAATGGATAAGGATTGAAGACCCAGATATAAGCCCACAAAACTACAGCCATTTGGTCTTTGACAAAGGGGCCCAAAATATCCAATGGAAAAAGAACAGTATCTTCAACAAATGGTGCTGGCAAAACTGGATCTCCACATGTAGAAGATTAAAACTGGACCTGTACTTGTTACCTTGTACAAGACTTAATTCCAAATGGACCAAGGACCTTGATTTAAGGCCAGAGTCTATAAAGGGTAGGGAATTCCCTCGAGCTGATTGGGCTAGGCCAACAGTTCCTAAACAGAGATCCAATGGCACAGTCACTGCTACCAACTCTCAACAGTTGGGATCTTGTGAAACTAAAGAGCTTCTGTTCAGATAAAGAGATTGTAACACGAGCTCAAAGGCAAACCACAGAATGGGAGAAAATCTTCAATAACCACACATCTGATAGAGCTCTACTGTCCAGAGTGCACAAAGAACTTAGAAAACTAAACACCAAGGAAACTAATGGCACAATTAAAAAATGGGCAGTGGAACTTAAAAGAAACTTGACCAGGGATGAAATTAAAATGTCTAACAAATATCTGAAAAAGTGCTCCACTTATTTAGCCATCAGGGAAATGCAAATCAAAACTTCCCGAGATATCATCTCACCCCAGTCAGGATGGCAAAAATTCACAATACAAACAACACCAAATGCTGGAGAGGATGTGGAGAGAGGGGAACTCTCCTACATTGTTGGTGGGAGTGCAGGCTCATACAGCCACTCTGTGAAATATCCCAGACCCAGAAAATTAAGCGCCGTATGTACTCCCTAATAGGTGGCTCCTAGTACCAAACTCACCCAGCCCACCTAGAAACACTCGACAATAATCTCTGTAATACAGTAATTGCAAGGATTATGAACAGGAGGGATGGGGTTGGAGGGCCACACCAGAAACAAGGATAGAGGGGATCATGTAACAGCAAATAGGCCTCCATCAAGGATTGCGAGTATGCAATGAGACATCTGGTTAAGTTCACAGACTTTTCGTTCCTAATCATCTACAACTGAGGGGGTGTGATCTCACCAGAAGGGGAGGGCATATAATCTGGCAATTAATAAGCAACCATTTTGCAAATGGGTGATTGACCCCTCCCTCACTGTGGTTTCCTACTTTTATTGCATCTACCTTTGAATATACTCTTATAACAAGACTCTAGTTAACAGTTTTTTATCTCTGGCCAGGGAGTGATATCCAATACCCATCAGGATGGAGTGAAGGGCATTGCAGGAGCAGCAAAACCCAAAAGAAAATCAACAAACCACAATCCAGAACTTCAGAGACTCTATATCAACCACCTAGAACTAGGCCAGCCTAATCTCTCCCCATCCTGAAGCTCAGGGAAATTTGCGGAAGAGGGGGCAGTAAGAATGTAAGAGCACAAGAATGGGAGGAACAATGATTTGCAAGATTCTCCACACTATTTAGGGCCGAAGCAATCATAATAGGACTTTGCATGCCCTCTGCAATGTCCAACACACTATTGACCTCACAAAGTCTAGCATCAGCTAAAGGCACCAAGATCCTTGGAGGCAATGGATTGACAGCCAAAATAGTGTTCCTATGCTTAAGGGGAACACAGGAAAGGGTTCAGTGAATTGCCGCTGGGTCCTTGTATGTCGTTGGAGAGGAGGGCCCAGAGGACAGTCAGGCATGCACATTAAAGCATTCTCCGGGGATTGGGGGAGGAGATGCACTGGGGGATGGGGAGGGAGGGGTGAGGGGAAGGCGAGCAGAGGGGTGGGGGGAGGAGGAGTTCTGTTTTAAGTTATTCTAAATTATATCTTCTAGATATTTTGGGATATATAACACACAACTTTTATTTATAGTTATGTATTGCATAATAATAGAAGTTGACATAATATCCTTATATCTGACTCTAAATTTGTTCTCATTGAACATTTCTGTCATTCTTCCTACCTCTCTAATGACTCTGCAATCCACTATTCTCCCTACTTCAGCAAGATAAATTATTGTAAATTTAAAATCTAAGTGAGATCAGATTGTGTTAGGCTTTCTGTATCTGGCTTATTCTTTTTTTATTTTAAAAATATTTTATGTAATCACTTATTTTTGCATGTACATGTGTGTCTATGTGTATCAGAGAGCATTGTTTGTACTTGTAGAGATCTAAGGGTGACTTTGGGAATCATCCTGGACTACTTACCTCCTCTTGGCTTTGCTCTATGATTTCCCAGACTCCACTTTGTAGGGCCAAAAGTGCAGACTGCTGTGTAGATATCATATATTTTCAACTTATTTGCATATTTTTGAATGCTTAAATTGATACTATGTAGTCCACTGTGAACAGTGGTGCAGTAAGCATAGAAATGGAGATAACTCTGCAAAACTAGGATATTATTTTTTTTAGTTGTATCTCTAAAAGGGTAATTTCTCACTTAAAATTTTAGGAATCTCTGTTCTTCCTTTATTTATTGTCCTAGCTTACCTTACCAACAATTATGTATAGAGTTTTTCTGCAAATAAAATTTAACACACACATGATAACACACATATTTACAATATAAACAATATAATATATAATATTAATATACAGTAATGTATATATGGTTTATATTAATGTAAAATCCTAAGTTCAGTAGATAAATAATACTCATACTAACATATATATACATATATAAAATATATAAGATAATTTAAATGATTTTATTGATCAATATGTACATACATACATGGAAAAAGATCTTACTTATGAGTATTTTTCTTTCAGTGACAGTTAATTATTAAGCAAGTTCCAAAAAGCTGGCAGAAATAAACAGATGCTAATTAAATCTGGATAACTTGAGGCCAATATAACAAAGAGTTTATTTTTAATTGTGTTGGCAGAATTTACGTAAGCTAGAGTAAATACATTTATCCCAAACTAGTTGCTGCAGTCCACATGAAATAATCTGTGAAATGACATCAAGAAAGAAAATAACTGGGTCACAATTTAACTCATAAAATTTTAACTCCTGAGAAGATATTCCAACTACATTTTTGTGTTTATGTCATGAGTTAATGAGATTCTGAATAGTGTAAATACATTTTTATTTTATTTTCAGCAACTTGGAAGAATGGTAATATTTTTCACGTCTTAAAAATCCTTGTACATGGAGTCTCTGAGACCAGAAAGTAGGCATATCAATATACAGATGTCCCAACACAGTCTTGCCTGCCCACATCTGGTGACTTGCTGTTTAGATAAAGAATAAAGTCCTATTTCTCAGCAAGATCTGTTCTATTTTTATCATGTACTCATTTCCTGGGGATGCTGTAACAGCATATCACAAAACTGGATTAATTTAGAAAACGGGAATTTATTCTCTTATGGCTCCGGAGTCCAGAAATCCAAATCAAAATGTGAACAAATCTTCATCTCCTACAGAGATTCAAATGGAAAATCTGCTCTGTGTTTTATTTTTCTTTTATGTGTTTTTGTGGCTGCTAAGTTTGCCTTGTGGCCACACATTCTACTTTCTGCATCTGTCACTTTCTTTTCTGTTCTTTGTCTTATACCTGATAGAAAGCTATAATCTATTAAATTCCATAATTACATAAATATGTTTTATTCAAATAAAATTTACAGCTCCACTAAATAGACTTCAATCCTAACTTTTGATAATAAATCACAGAATCTTTCTACTATAGTAATTAATAAGTAAATTTGGAATTAAGGCGATTTAAACCTTAGCAGTTTGGTTCAAATACATGTATCTGATACTTCAGTATTTGCAATCACAGTGTCCATAGTTCAGACTCAAATGCTGGCTTGTATATGTAACATGTGCATGCACACGCACACACACACACACACACACACACACACATGTACACACCATTAATAAAATGTGTTCATTAAGATCAGGATCAGTTACAATCAATGTGAAATTTTAATCAGAATGGAGAAGAACAGGAATATTTCAATACTATCCAATCACCCACATGCACTAAACTGTTTTTAGATTTCCTAGTTCACAAGTAGTGAACAATTGCTCTCAAGAATGTTTATTATCTAGATCAAAGAGGTTGTAACTAATTCATTAAAATTTTACAATAATCAGGCTGGCGAGATGGCTCAGGGGTTAATACTCTGCCTCACAAGAAGAAGGTCTTGAGTTCAGATCCCAGGTCCCAAGTGAAAATGCCAGGCGTTAATGACAGAGGCCTGTACTGCTGGCTCTGGTGGGCAGAGCCTGGGAAATCCCAGAGTGAAGCAAGGAGGTAGAAGCAATCCAGGATGATTCCTGAAGTCTCCCTTAATCCTTCATAAGGACATATGTGCTCTCTGATACACATACCCACACACATCCACACACACACACACCCCACACACACACAAACTAAATGAGTAAATAAATAAAGTTTAAAAAAATTACAATAATCAGCTGTTAAGATTTGTTGGACATTTCATGACTGGATTAATTTTGTCAGAGTATCTCTTCTTTGGATAAAACTCTTATTAATGTAGTTGACTATCATTCCTTTTTAACATCCTTTTACAAGTACACATAGTTATCATAATTATCCCACCTAGCATTATTGAGAATGAAATAGGCAGAAGGCTGTACAGGTTTCAGCACTTGATACTGGGCATTATTATGGCCTCTGCATTAGACTGTTTAGGTATTGCCATGTAAATATACTAGTTTTCATTTGTTTTATTTTTTTATTTTTTTTAGACATACTGGCTTCAGACTCATCACACTCCTTCTGCCCTTGCGTTAGGATTATACTGGTGAGCAAACTTGACTTTATTTATTATTTACTTATGTATTCATTTATTTTTTAATCCAGGATCAAGATCAAGAATTAACTCAGAGTCTCACATGTGCTACACAAGCATTCTTCCAACGAGTAATACCTTTAGCCCCTGCACAATTCTTCTGATTGTAAAATTACTAAAAAAATTTTTATGTAGGTATTCACAACTGGAAAATATTATTACGTTCGTTAAGATTATTTAATAGGAATGTGTACATGTGCCAGTTAATTTCAGTTGTCAACTTTAAACCTGAGTGTGTGCTTGTGGACACATCTATGAGGAATTATTCAGTTAAGGTAGACCTCACCTTAGGCAAGCTTGAAGGAGGTTATTAGGTACATGATGGTTGATAAAAACTTCTCCAATTTTGGGGAGGACCTTTCAGTGGGTAGGTGGACAAGTTGGATAGAGTTCATTTCTTGCTGGCAGCCTGGTAAACTAGAAATCAGCATTGTTGCTGTCCTTATGTTCTCACTGTGAATAGGATGTGGTAAGTTTGCTCTGACCATTCTGGTAACTCTCTTACTGTGATGAACTATAACCTGAAATCATAAACCATAATTAAAATTGCCTTAATCTCCTAAATTTCATGGGCCAAATATTTATTAAAGAAACAGAATTGGGAAACTAAGATGAAAGAATGAATCATTGTTATTAATAGAAAAAACAGATTGAACTGAAGGAAATTATATTAAGTGAAACAAGTCAAAGGCATAAACACAACAGTTGCATATTTTCTCATATAAATTGAAGTTTAAAAAGTTAACTAGAACATGAATATATATAATTGAGTTTGGAACATTGTTGATCATAGATTCAACAGATGATGAAAGTGATCAGGGCATGCTATTTAAGCTTAATAATGATTTTACTACAGTGTCTTACTGTGTTTTAACTGTGTTGACCTTTAATATAACTGATTTTGTTGAGCAGCTATTTTATTGGTTGAGTTTCTAAACATAAAACAAGTGGCAGAATTGCTAAAAATATTGCAGCCCTTAATACTAGTCACAAAGTAAGCATATGCAAGTATTATATATATATATGCTTTATTATTATCTTATGGGTGGAATTTTTCTAAGAAAAATATTTCATACTTTTTAAATTAACTTATTTTTTAATATATGAAACATCATTTTCCAAGACTGTTATATTTAGAAAGAAACAGGAGTCCTGGTATTCTATTTTCAATTATGATACTATAGATAATATAGCACCCATTAAAAAATAACAAGAGAATTTTTAAAATTTTATTGCAAATGATGAAACTTTAAAATATAAACATACATAACCTTAAATTCTTCAAATTTTGTATATATATACATTAAAATAAACATGGTAATGTATTAATAAGCACAATTTTATATTTTCTGTCAGAGAAATTAAATCAAAATTTGTTTTTTATAATACATTTTTTATTATTATTTCAGCTCATACAAACTTAATAGGTACACCAGTTCCCTCCCTCCCTCCTACTCCCCCCGAACCCCCTGCTCGCCCTCCCCTCAACCCTCCCTCCCCATCCCCCCATGCCTCCCGCCCCAATTCCCAGAGTCCTTTCTTGTGCATGCCTGAATCTCCTCTGGGCCCTCCTCTCCGATGACGTACAAGGACCCAGTGGCATTTCCCTGAACCCTTGCCCGTGTTCCCTTAAGCATAGGAACACTACTGTGGCTGTCAATCCCTTGCCTCCAAGGATCTTGGTGCCTTTAGCAGATGCTAGACTTTGTGAGGTCAATACTGTGTTGGACATTGCGCCCGGCATGCAATGTCCAATTATGATTGCTTCGGCCCTAACTTGTATGGAGTATCTTGCAAATCATTGCTCCTCCCATCCTTTTGCTCTTACACTCTTACCGCTCCCTCTTCTGCAAATGTCCCTGAACTTCAGGATGGGGAGAGATTAGTCTGGCCTAGTTCTAGGTGGTTGATATAGTCTCTGAAGTTCTGGATTGTGGTTTGTTGATTTTCTTTTGCAGTTTTGTTGCTCCTGCAATGCCCTTCACTCCATCATGATGGGCACTGTATGTCACCCCCTGGCCAGAGACAAAAAGCTGTTAAACTGGAGTCTTAGTATAAGAGTGCATTCAAGGGTAGATGTAATACTTATAACCAAAAGTGAAATCGCAGGGTCATATGGCATTTGGCAATGGGAGGGGTCAATCACCCATTTGCAAAATGGTTACTTTTTAATCTGCTGGAGTATATGCCCTCCCCTTCTGGTGAGTTCATACCCCCTTAGTTGTAAATGATCGGGAACAAATGTCTGTGAACTTAACCAGGTGTCACCTTTCTTTCTTGCAGTCCTTGATGGAGGCCTATTTTCTCTACTGTAACATGGTCACTTCTCTCCTTGTTTCTGGTGTGGCCCTCAGCCCCATCCCTCCTGTTCATAATCCTTGCAATTACTGAAGGTAATACATAGATTTACCTATAAGTGTCTCAAGGTGGGCTGGGTGGGTTTGGTACTAGGAGCTACCTATTAGGGAGTACATACGGCGCTTAACTCTGGGTCTGGGATACTTCACTTAATATAATTGTTTCTAATGACATCCATTTCCTGGCAAATTCCAGTAATTCATCATTTTTGATGGCTGAGTAGTACTCCATTGTATAGATGTACCACTGTTTCCTTATCCACTCATCAACTGTTGGACATTTGGGATGATTCCATGTCTTTGCTATTGTAAACAGTGCTGCTATGAACATGGTTGTGCTTTTGCTATCGAGGTGGACCTCTGCTGCATGGGGGGTTATACCCAAAAGTGGAATCGCAGGGTCATATGGCATTTCAATCTTTAATTTCTTAAGAATCTCCAGATGGCTCGCCAGAGTGGCTGTATGAGCCTGCATTCCCACCAGCAACGTAGGAGAGTTCCCCTCTCTCCACATCCTCTCCAGCATTTGGTGTTGTTTGTATTGTGGATTTTTGCCGTCCTGACCGGGGTGAGATGATATCTCAGGGAAGTTTTGATTTGCTGGAACTAATTGAGAAGTTCAGCAGGGTGGCAGGATACAAAATAAATGTACAAAAATCAGAGGTCTTCCTATATGCCCAGAATGAAAGAAGTGAAAAAGCCTTGAGAGAAACAATCCCATTTACTATAGCCCCTAAAAAAAATGAAATACCTTGGTATAAACCTAACCAAGGAGGTAAAAGACCTTTACAATGATTCTGATTGGCAGAATCAACATCATAAAAATGATCATCCTACCAAAGGCAATACACAGATTCAATGCTATACCAATTAAAATCCCAAAGCAATTCTTTAAAGAAGTTGACCAAACAATCTCAAAATTCATATGGAGGCACAAAAGACCCAGGATAGCAAAGACAATCCTGAGTAACAAAAACACTACTGGAAGTATTACCATACCGAACCTTAGTCTATATTACAAATCCATAGTTATAAAAACAGCCTGGTACTGGCTCCAAAATAGACACACAGATCAATGGATAAGGATTGAAGACCCAGATATAAGCCCACAAAATTACAGCCATTTGGTCTTTGACAAAGGGGCCCAAAGGATCCAATGGAAAAAGAACAGTATCTTCAACAAATGGTGCTGGCAAAACTGTATCTCCACATGCAGATGATTAAAGCTGGACCCGTACTTGTCACCAAGTACAAGACTTAATTCCAAATGGATCAAGGACCTTGATATAAGGCCAGAAACTATAAAAACCATAGTTGAAAAGATAAGGAACTCCCTCGAGCTGATTGGGCTAGGCCAACATTTCCTAAACAGACATCCAATGGCACAGTCACTGCTACCAACTCTCAACAGTTGGAATCTTGTGAAATTAAAGAGCTTCTGTTCAGATAAAGAGATTGTAACATGAGCTCAAAGGCAACCCACAGAATGGGAGAAAATCTTCACTAACCACATATCTGATAGAGTTCTACTGTCCAGAGTGCACAAAGAACTTAGAAAACTAAACACCAAGGAAACCAATGGCCCAATTAAAAAATGGGCCCTGGAACTTAAAAAAAACTTTACCACGGATGAAATTAAAATGTCTAACAAATATCTTAAAAAATGCTCCACTTCCTTAGCCATCAGGGAAATGCAAATCAAAATTTGTTAATCTAAATCATTTGTTTGAAATACAATGACTATTGATTTTATTTTCATCAAAATATATCATAATTTACCAATAGTTTTGTTATTCACCTCAAACAACATGGAATAATCTACAGACTTTATATTCCACTTAAAATATTATTCCATTGCTTGACTTACTTCCTTGTGTACCCACTGTAAATCTACTAGCAAGAAGATTTATGCGACATTCCCTAGTAGGTCAATATTTTGTATACAAATAAACAGTTGTACTGCCGAAGGTTGTTTGTGAATAATTTAAGAAGCAATCAACTTCGTTTCTGCATGTTCTGAATATATAGAACGTATGAGTTCTCTTTAGTGTGACTGCATATAAAGTTTTCAATAAGGATCACAGCAAATAAAACAAGGACACAGATGTGAATACAAATTTGTGAGACACGTATATATAAATATGTACATATAAATACAAGCAAATATCACATGAATTCATTTTGTCCAATACCTTATGCACATATGGCAATAAATACTATTTTAATATGCTTCAAAAAGTGAATGTATGTGTAAATCAATTTAATATAGCTTATTATATATTTTATCATATTATGATATTTTATTCACCTTTTTAATGTTTAACTATGTGTATTATATAATTGCAGTGTGCTGGCTTCACCATTTTGCTTAGCTTTTCAACTCTATTATTAAATAAATGCCCATCTAGTAAGAACTTTCTAAGACTAAAAAATAATAATTTGTAAATTACTAATGACAATTCATGTTTTATAAATTTTCAACTTGTTTCATAAATTCAAGATCATTTTAAGAAACCAGGAAAAGGATGTTT
Source organism: Typhlomys cinereus (assembly GCA_023101885.1). Taxonomy (NCBI): domain Eukaryota; kingdom Metazoa; phylum Chordata; class Mammalia; order Rodentia; family Platacanthomyidae; genus Typhlomys; species Typhlomys cinereus. The sequence goes on along the minus strand of JALPQD010000046.1, from coordinate 8,801,579 downwards.
TTATTTCATGTTAATTTTTTATTATTAAATTACTCATTAATATTCCTTATAGTGAGATTCTTTAAATTTAAGCAGTTTAAACTATTTTTCAGATTGGGTCTCACATGTTTCAGACTGACTTGAAACTATATATACAATCAGGAATGAAGCCAAACTACTTATCCACATTCCCACAACTTCCAAGTGCTTAGATTGTAGCTGAACCACTATTGTAGCACCACTGTTTCGTGCTATGTCTGAACCCAGGGCTTTCTTTATGCTGGTCTAACACCTAGTTACTGGGCAGCATCCTCAACCAAGAGCATGACGAATACTACAATTAGTTTCTCCTTTTGGACATGCTAATTAAATAATAATTTTACTCAATAAATGAGTTCTCATGAGATTTAGTGTATTTTTATTTATTTGAAGGTGCTTAGAAGAAGATTTTTGCAAGACAAATTGAAATTATATATTCCCAAATATATTGTGCTTGAGAGTGGTTAAATTAAATGATATCCAAATTATAGGAACAAAAATTCACCACTTATAAATACCATATTGATGTAGTTCAGCAGAAAATATTTGTGAAATGTTAAATATGAAAGAATGTAAGCATTTTTAAAATAAAAGAATTATTCTAAAACATACTTCTTCCTGCCAAGGCTATTAGAGTCTTAAAACATGCTTTTTTTCTGATGCATTTTATTTTTATCAAAAATTTATTAGGAAGACTCTGGTCAAATACAGTCTAAAATGATAACTTTTATCACCATTTATATAATATTATGATATATATTTTCCTTATGTAAAATATTGCCAGATAACTTTTGTAAGAGTATGTTTTATGTATTTAAAGGTTATTCAAAATGAAATAGTCATTATATGTCATCTTTATGGGACACTTCCATGTATCATTTCCATTAAATTTCCTATATATATTCTTTATTATATTAGCAAATATAAACTATCATGTTTTGTTTGTAGTTTTTTGATAGCAAAATGAACACTCAAATTCTTGTCATTTTCTTGAAAAGCCCAGTTTCATTGTTGCAGACACATATGTATTACTTTGCTAAATATATCATTATTTATGAAAAAACTCTGCTGCAAATGGTTAAAATTAAAACAAGATGAAATATTTTTGTCATATCTTTTTAAGTTCGGAATTCATTTAATATCTATTTACAAACTATTTTATTTTAACAGATAATTTCAATGAGAAATCATTCCTTTAAGAGTCTTAAAGTAAATTAATTAATGTGAATGTCAGGTAAGACATTCCTGCCACCAAGTAAATAACGTTAACTCTAAGATACATTTAACTGATAATGAATACATCAAAGAAATGGAAAGAATGGCCTTAAGTGAAAGGTGTAAAACTGGCAAATCAATGAATCCCACTGAAAATTTGAAGAAACCAAGGTTTATTTACATAAACAATCCTGAAACTACTATAAAAATAACCTAATATTAGAGAAATAGTATTATAATTTATATGAATATAATAATCTAATTTATTGGCAGGTACTTGACATATGCCTGTAATCCCAGTATTTTGAGACCAAGACAGAGTGTAAATTTGAACCCAACTTAGACTATACAGTGAATTCAAAAGCCAGTCAGACGATATAGACAAGATCTCAAAACGTGTTTAAATTGCAAGTCCATCTATAAAAGCATAGGAAACATACAGAATGTATTTGCTTATGCTTGTTATATTTTCAGCAATTTGTACAAATCTCATAATTTATGTAAACATGTAAAAATTCAACTTAATTATTAAGCTCTGGGAATTGAAATCTATAAGGATTCCCAATTATATAGGAGCTGAAAAAGATTTTTACTTAATTATCACTTGATATTTTATGAATTGAACACTTTTAAAGGTCATTTATGCATGCTTAACCTCTTAACACTGAATCTTATCTATAGCAAGCTAATATTCTAAAAATTCAGACAAGGATATTGTGTAATACAATTTCACAAAATTTCATTGATTTTTTCTGTTATTATTTTTAATTCTTTCATAATTTCACATAGGTATGCAATATATCTTGATTATGCAATCATTATAGCATCAGTCACCCATCGGCTAAGGGAGAAACCTGACTTTCCTCCTCTTGCAACTATCAACTGCCAAAAAATCTATAAACAGGAGTAGAGATTTTTCATCTATCCTGGATTATTAGTCAACTGAATTTTGTGGAGGATCTGTATAGGTGATCACAGGTATTGCAGCTTCATAACTGTAGAAGCCACATCATGTTCAGAAGGCAGCTATTCATCACCCTCCTCCCCAACTTTCAGATGTCACAGTCTTTCTTCCCCTCCTCTTTAATGATACCTGAGCCTTAGAAGGGGTGTTTCAAATGTCCTGCTTGAGGACTGTTCAAATGGTACTTATTCTCAATAATCAGAGCTAGCAAATGAGCTTTTCCGATTGCTACTAAAAATAATTTTAGCTAAGACACAATAATAGGTTCATTTCATAAGACCCAACATCTACCCAGCCATGAGTTTTAATTTATTTTACAAAGCCAGGCATAAATTCACTCTTGTGTATTTTATATGGCAATCACAGATTAGTGGATTACCCTTATAACAATTGTGCAGTTTCATAAATGGGTTCATCTTGCCTGGAAAAATGGATTTGAATTTAGTGGGTATCGGGGCTGGAGAGATGGCTCAGGGGTTAAGCCTCTGCCTTGCAGGTGGAAGGTCCTGAGTTCGGATCCTATACCCCACTTATAGATGCCAGGCGGAAGCGGGGGCAGCCGGCAGGCGGATGTTTCTGGTCCTGGTGGGTGGAGCCTGTGAATCCCGGGGCAGAGTAAACAAGGACGAGGTGGAGGTGTCCGTGGTGGTTCCCGAATTTGTCCGTGGTTCTACACACACACACACACACACACACACACACACACACACACACACACACGCTCGCGCACACATGCATACACGCACAATTGAATAAATAATAAAAAAATTAAAAAAAAATTTAGTGGGTATCCATTCGGGTTAGGTTGCTCATACCTTTTATACCCCAACAGCCTGCTAACACTACCAAAACTTGCTGTTATACTGGAAAATTTAGCTTAATTCTAATTAATTTTTCAGTATCATGCAAACAAGATATGTGATGTCTTCAGCAATAGGGTATTAGTTCTTGTAGACAAGCAAAAGTTACAGCAAGAGACCTGACTGGTTGCGAATCTCCTATACATTCCCCATGGATAATGCCCAAAGAGACATCACACAGCTATAACTGTATTTTTAATTTCATAATCTATACTTTGCATTTTAATTGGTTTCCAAAATGTTACATTCTCTGTGCATTCTTTATTTTGGTTATCCTACTTTTCATCTCCTCCACCCCCTGATTGTCAGCAATGTTTTAACTATCCCCACCCCTTCAGTAATTTACTATTTGGAGGGCTTATACTTCCATGGGCTGCCTCACTTAAAGCATTTTTTCCGCATGGCATTTTAACTACATGGCAAGGATTTGATGAATGAAGGGACATGGAATTAGAGATTACATTATTCTTGCAAGAGCATTGTTATCAAGTAGAGAAGAAAAACAATCAGCAACATTACTATTATAAGGTCCAACTGGAAGCAATTCAAATGTGTCAGGAGGAGAACTGATAAGAACATGTACACTAATTTGCAATATGAATGGTTGATTAAAAAGGAATTAGACTATATGCCCTCCCCTTCTGGTGAGATCAGGAAAGAACGTCTGTGAACTTAACCAGGTTTAGTCTAGCAGATAAAAAGTAATCATTTTGCAAATGGGTGATGGACCCCTCTCTCAGTGAGGTTTCCTACTCTTATTACATCTACCCTTGAATGTGCTATTACAACAAGACTCCAGTTTAACAGCTTTTTGTCTCTGGCCAGGGGGTGACATACAGTGCCCAGCAGAATGGAGTGAAGGGAATTGCAGGAGCAGCAAAACTGCAAAAGAAAATCAACAAACCACAATCCAGAACTTCAGAGACTCTATATCAATCACATAGAACTAGGACAGCCTAATCTCTCCCCATCCTGGAGCTCAGGGACATTTGCGGAAGAGGGGGCGGTAAGATTGTAAGAGCAAAAGGATGGGAGGAGCAACGATTTGCAAGATTCTCAACAATAGTTGGGGCCAAAGCAATCATAATGGAACTTTGCATGCCCTGCGCAATGTCCAGCGCACTGTTGCCCTCATAAAGTCTAGCATCTGATAAGGGCACCGAGACCCCTGGAGGCAAGGGATTGACAGCCATAGTAGTGATCTTATGCTTAAGGGGAACAAGAGAAAGGGCTTATGGAAATGCCACTGGGTCCTTATATGTCATCGGAGAGGAGGACACAGTGGAGAGTTAGGCACACACAATAAAGGACTATCTGGGAATTGGGGGGGAGGCACTGGGGGAAGGGGAGGGGGAAGAGGGGGGAGGGAGGGAACTGGTAAAAAATTTTTAAAATGTATAATTAAATTTTTAATAAAAAAAAAATGTTAAAAAAAAATATTTAAAAAAAAAAAAATGGAATTGAGTTATGGCAAGATTTAGCCCTAGAATGTTTTAGCATTGTTTAAAAGAAAGACTAGAGGCAAGCTAGATACTCGACAGTAACAGGGTGGTATAAGTTACAGCCCATCCCCACAACAAAAGTGCCGTTGGCATTAATGTTAGCATTGGAGAAATATTTTGTAATATAAAAAGATGCACAACAAAGGAGTAAAAGAATATACAGTACTCCATTGTGTATTTGCTCTGTGGTTCATATACACTTATGTTAACATTCTATAAGATAATGCAATAGAAATGCAATAGTCGGTGGCCAGCGAGCTAGCTCAGCAGCCAAGGCATCTGCCTACAAACACTGCGACCTGAGTTCAGTACCTGGGAACCCACATAACAGAAAGGCAGAACTGATTTCTGAAAGCTGTCCTCCACTCTTGTACCATTGTATATACATTCTCTCTCTCTAATAAATAAAATAAAAATATTTAAACAAAAAAAAAAAAAAAGGAATTAGAAATTGCTCACCTCTCCAATTTCATTTCCATTGATTTCATAAATATTTGCTCAGCATCCATCACAATGATTTATTAAGCTGTGATTGGTTATTTCTACATTTCCCAAATACACCCTGCTTAAAGTCCATAATCTGGTTTGTTGTTTTCAGTGGAAAAAAGATATGATGCAGAGAAGAAAGTACAAGTCTCTGAAGGATATTTGCTTTCTAAGAGAGTTGATATGGAAGAGAGTTGATATGGACAGTTCTAAGGTTGCACACTACAGATTTTTCAATAGAGAAAAAGTAAGAGAATAATAAGTAAATAAAATAGAGAAGACAAGGATGTTTCTCATATGAGGATGAAAAATAGAATTAATTCATAAGAACTAAAAAGACCATGCTCAATTGCTGGCATCATACTTTCTACTTTAGCACCCTAAGAGCCTCATGAATATGCAAATCTTAAGTTGATATACATGTTGATACCACAGGATTCAAATTTTGTGGAATTCTTCTGTATTTGTTTCTACATAAGTTATGGAGCCATATTGTACATGTGGAAATAAAGTCTTTAAAGATGTTATATTTCTAGTCAATTAAGTATTAGGGTAGTTTAAAGTTCATTTTACCATACTTCAAACTTGTAATACATTATAATATTTGTAAAAAATTGATATTTATGCCAATTCTATAGTATGTGATCCTCTTTCAAAATATTATGAAAGAAATAAAGAGAATGAAAATGTACAGTCCTTTCTGGAATAATTAATTCAGTATTGTCTCATAAATTGCCAAAGAACTATAAATGAAATGTTATGGAAGCACAGCAAAGCAATGATTACAAATAATTTTTTCCAATGATATTTTTAATTTATTAAAGCACAAGCACAGAATTTAACATTTTTAAATGTGAAATATTTATTATTTTTTTCTACTTTTACAAGCATGTTGAGTATTCATCCCAGTTTCCTTCCCTCCTTCCTCCTCTCATTCCCTCCTTTCCCTTCACCATTCTGTCCCATTCTTCTGCCTGCCAGCTTCTATGGAGGTCAGGGTTCATTCCAGCTTGTCTACTGCTGTGTGGGTTCAGGCCTCCAAAATGTAATAAGTTGCCTCTCTTCAGGCCATCCCACTGGTATGTACATTTTCCTACACTCATCCAGCTTTAGACTCAAAGGTTTTCACTGTGAGTTCCCATTCTATGGGTATAATAACAGCTGCCTACAGAAAAGTCTGATGTATTGTCTTCCTACCTATAGGTTTATTTGCTGTCTTCCATATTAATCTATTTCCTTCCATTTTTTAACTTCATGTTCTAGTTTACAGTAAGAGGATGGGTACTATTCTGACAAGTGGATCCTGAGTTCAATCAGAATGGTGTTGGATGTGTCCTTGCTACGTATGGCACTATTACACTGGTGGTTACCTGTTGCCATGGTGATTTATATTGCAACTTACAGATCTCATGTCCTTGATGGGGCTTATGATTATTTCTCTCCCCCAGCAGCTTCTACAGTATTCCTTGGTACAGTGTAAGCTATCTAGCAAGTAGAAAGTCCTCAAACCATTTCAAATTGTTATATTTTGCCCATGTGTTATGATCCATTTGTGTTGCATCTTCAGTAATGGGTCTTACTGACAGTTCTTAGAGAACAACCAAGGGGAAAGGCAAAAGGCTATAACATTTGCGGGCCTTTAAGACTTCTATGACAAACATTTTATCCTGTTACTTCTGGCATAATTTTGTTACTGGGTTCTAAGTGGATCAGCTCAAAATTTTTAAAAGTATTGTCTTTAGTCTTTAGACTTTGTTTCATTTTTTCAGTACTTTTATCTGCTAATAAACACAATTAGTTATAATTAGAAACTATATGCCTGAAACTGTTTCTCCAACATGTTCAACCCACTATAGTTTGAAACTCAATTGCTTGGTAGTTTGTAATTATTGGTAAATCTAATACAAAGCCTGTTTATTTAACCAATGAACTTCAGATGTGCAAATGAGAAATCATACATCTTCTACATCTGTTGATGATGTACTTTGATTATATTGGAATATGCAGCACAATAAAACAAGTATAAAACTGTGATCTAATCTAATCTAATATAAATTTGGAAAAGCTTATAGAAAGTTAAATAATTCATATGGTGTCTATAAAAAAGCAAGCATGTGAAGGAAAACACAGCGAAAGACTTTTGTTTAGCAAGAATTTAGCAAGTTGAGAAGAAGTCACACTTGGAAAGAAAAAATCACAATGTTTCTTTAATAAGAAATGGAATATTGTATACTAGTAAAACGGAAAAGACTGAGGAATCTTGAAGAACAAAGGGTGTCACATTCTAATATCAAACGCAGCCAAGAAAATTGCCTTATGAACCAAATGAAACAGTTCCACCAAACAAAATTAACAACCCACAATCTTCTTTGTGCAATATTCATAACGTCTGAAATAAAATCAATATATGTGTCATCAAGAAAGAAGAAAAACTATGGAGGTTTATTCTCTGATGAGCTTCTCGCTTCACATAACTTATGACAATATCAAACAACTATTATAAATGTAAATATCAAAGCAGGCAGCATTGAAGAAGTGATAATCTTAAGAAAAAGTAGATTTGTACTGAAAATCAGAAGCTATCAAAAATGAAAATTCTAGATTATATCCATTATATTAGTATATATCATATATTTATACTAGAATATTTGATAGACAAAAATCAATGATGGAGCTAAGAGTATGCACTTTAAATTAGATTAATGGGAAGGATCCAAGAAAATAGCAAGCAATAAAAAGAAAAATTGTGTCTTGATCTATGAAAATTATATAATGAGGAAATCACAGAAAAAATGGAGAATGAGATAAAATGGGGAGCAAACAATATCAGGATTTTATTCTTCAAGTATTCCACATTTGATTATTTACAGAAAGTTAAGGGTGCAAAAATAATCAAATATTCAACATCAGAAAATAATTTTATTCCAAAAAGTAAATGATAAAAAGTGCATTCTAGGTGAAATGCAACTCGATTAAACACTGTATGCCCATTAAAGTCATGAAGAGCAGAGGAGAATGAAAAGAAAATAGAAGTCAATAGAGTGAAATGTGACTTGTCAATAAATACCTTTCTCTGTGGTTCAGGTAGAGTGTGAAATGGAAGCTGATGTTTGAGTTTCTAGAAACCAGCAAAGCACTGAATTACAGCAGAGAAGAAGCAAAGAAGGAAATTAGACAATATGAGCAACTTCTGAACAGAAAATTTAGTGTAACTTTAAAGGAATGTTTATTCTCCACATTTAATGTAAAACAGAGATTAACTAATGAAGAGGCCATGGAGAGGAGGGGTCAAATTATTTCAAACATGTTCATAGGAATTTTAGATGAGCTTACATGTATAAAATCAGTATAAATATTCCCTAGATATAATACATGAAATTTATTCATTTCATTTATGTATATGTCACTTTATATTTTTCCTTTTCATTGAACAATAGAATTAAATAGTGGTAATTTCCCTTATCAGAAAGTGTCAAGGGATTAATCTTAAGGGCAGAATCAAAGCATTTACAAATTTTCATTTGATTTTTAGCACTATGGAAAGTAGCCATTTATGCATTAAAAGTGGATATTTCAGGAAACAATGAATGTTGTGTTATTTTTTAACCTTCTACTTAGAGTGCTATACAAGAACGGCACAAGCATGTTTTTAATAAAACTAAATCCTGGATATGAACAGAAAAGCCTTAAGGCAATCAGGCATCCAAAGATGATTACACAAACTCATCTACAAGTAAATATATGGAAAAGGTACGAATTTTCCTTTGTAATGCACTGATTTATTATTTAGAACTGACAATGTCTCTATCATGCATTCAAAAGTCATAATTTGGTGGTTGTAGATATTGAGATATCACCATAAAATATTTTCATAATGGTAAATTCTCTTTATTCCACTTTAATAAAAAATAGAATATTTCAGAAGGAGATTGAATATGCCAGTTGGTCCTCCTCAAACATGATAGTCAGGTTATGATAGGCAGTAATCAATGATAGAGAAATGGTAGACAGATGATAGACATGTGATATGTAGATATGATATAGATGAATGGTAGCTGACATAGATGTATAGACAGACAGATGATAGATAGATAGATAGATAGATAGATAGATAGATAGATAGATAGATAAATAGGCAGATAGATCTGGATATATATACACATTACAGTTGGTCATTATATCTATAATATATCACTCATCACTCATCTATCTGTGTTATATCATCTTTATTTATATTTTCATATACTGAAATATCTATCAATCATATCATCTTGCTACCAACTGTCACGTGTATATATATCCAGATCTAGCTAGCTAGCTAGGTATCATTTTTCATATCTGCTTGATTTCACAAAGGAACATTGAAGCCAAAACAAAAGTATCAGTTACTTTTAAAATATTTATTTTTACATACTCTTGTTCTTCTTTTAAAGTTTATTATCAACACTATAAACTGTTGTCCACCCATGAAGGAAGCCATTCACTCTCCTACTTACATATTCACTGGGCTCTGCCATTTCCCATATTTCTTCACTCAGGTCTGTTTAGCACAGTTATCTACTTTTCCATTTTCTTTTCCAAATTCTACTTTTTATACACCAATTGCTCTCTGAATAGTCTTTCTCCATTATTTCATCCTCAAAATCATTCATTCTCCTGCTGTATAAAATTTGTGAGTCAGAAGACAATGCCTTGAGGATCTTAAATTGAATTGGTCCTATTAGTCAAGACTTATTTCTTTTCAAAATTCATCTATATCTTTTGCCTATTATAATAAATATTATATATTTATATACATCATATATAATAGTTTATACTATATATAATAGTTATATATACTATATACACTATATATAATATAATAGATAGCTCTGGAAGAGAAATTAAATTCAAATTATTGATCAATATCTACAGAAGAGGGTTCTCATTCTCTAATGCATATACTTTTTTAAAATTTGTTCGTGAAATTTGAAGAAATTGAGTCAGATTTGAATTATCAAGTTTGGAAGGATTATCATGCTAAATTATTTTATTCCAAAACATTTTTCTCTTTATCTTATGCTAAGAGGGCACTTAATAGTTGATATTAACAGAAGGATTGAGAAGAAGAATGACGACTACTTTAAGTTCTGTAACAATCCTGCTCAGCTTTGAATACTATAGATTAGTCAATGGGAGAATTTATGCCATATGAGTGACATAGTTAAAAAGAATCTACCCTGTGTAATTCATGAAGAAATTTACATTATATAAAAGCAATTGAGCTACATTTAGCGATAATTTAGTTATCAATATGATGGTAATGATGCATTGAGACAAAAGGGAGATCCCTATCTTAATTCACACTTAACCTTTCTGCTTAATGCTTACTTATAAAATCAAAGACATATGATCATAAATGAGAAGGCAGATTCAGATGATAAACAATGCACTAAAAGATAAGGCAGAATTGTCAATATTACATGCTTGTTGTATTATAGTTTAAACACTAAATAATCATCTCTACTATTTTATGAATGTTTTAGTCCATTTCCCTGATTACACAAGCAGAAGCTGATAAATACCAAGGCGATTAATGCTACAGTGTCTGATACAACAGTGAGTGGTCTTTGTCGTCTGTGACTTGACTTTTCTTCCCTTCATACAATCATAACAAAAGTTGGCCACAGTTGGAGATGTTCTGTTGGTCATCCTGTTTCATTACTGATGTGGAGGGTGAAACATGTTTGCTCAGGACAATTTTGGCTCCGACATAATTTTCTTTTTCCACTCCATCATTTCTACCAAGTGGGAATTTCTTGACTTGGAAGGTACTCTGCCAGCTCCATCTGTTTCCTCATAGACTGTGTGTAAAATTGGTTTATATGAGTTTATCTGTGATGGTATTATTCAGATACTAATTATTATTATACACACAGTGTTCAGTGTGTCTGTGCTCTCAATGTACTTGTTCAGATGTTTGAAGGATGGATAGGTGGATATATATTTTTCAAATAATGTAATTTACATTAATTAATTTGGCATATGATCTCAGAGTTCATTCAGTGTCAGACTTCTATTGAGCAATTTCCCCAACACCAAAGAAGGAAACAAGAAAAAAAATCTATCTTTGAATATCCCGCAGTTTTTGAAATGTGAATGCATCTCAGTATGTAATAATACTTCATAATTTATCCTTATAGTCTTTCAATTTAAAATCATATTTTCATATATTATAGGCACTTTGCCTTAAGATATAAATGTAAATTATGTAATGTCCTGTTTAATAATTAGTATAAACACCTATTTCAGGGCTTACTGACCATAAAATTTTTAAAATAATTTAGGTGCTCATGTACATTTCTACTTGTACAAACCTTCTGAATATACTATTAAGACGATGCTATAAAATTGTACAAAATTTGTCCATAGGGAGGAATAACAAAAATTGAAAAATGTTAAAATGCTGATTTTAAAGGCTCTGAGAACAATACTGACACCAGAAAGATTAATAGCCACATGGCTAACTACTCAAGTCTGGTTACTACTTTTAGCAGCTACGGTGTTTTCACAGCAGATGACTTCATTTTGAACACTGACATTTTAGTACTGTTGTAAGAGATAAGATCCCAAAATATTGAAGTACATTTCAAAGAGCCAAGGCACTTACTTAATATTTACTTTTTAAAATTTTATAAAAAGATGATCTTCTGAACCAGAATGGATTAGACAAAACAAAATTTAATAATCATTTTGCCTCACAATTTGAATGATCTCAGATGTCAAATATTGACAAATTGCAATTAATGTTTAGATACGCAGTTTAGTTGTGCAAGAGGAGGAGTTATGTGTTGCTATGTTATTGGCAGCTTGCAGAGAACTTCATGAAAAAATCATTCATTTTTCACATAATTGTAATGTAGTACTTCTGATGTGTACTTGAATCATGCTTTATGGTATTTATTTTTATTTTTTATTTTTTCTAGTTTTTCAGGCACATTGAGTAATTATCACTGGCCCATCCTTCTCCTCTCCCTTCCTTCCTCCCTTTCTCTCTCTTCCTCCCTCTCTCCCTACACTCCCTCAATCTTTCCCACTCCTTCACACCTTCCCATCTGTCTGCTTTTATGGTTCCAAGGGGTTAGGTGGATTAGGCCTCTGTAGCAGACCTAGTGGTCATTCCTTGGGCAGACCCACTGATAGGGGGACTCCCCTTCATCTTTCTATCCCTAGTCTCTGAAGTTTCCATTGCATGCAATTATTTCTTCTGAGATGGTCTATGGGGGTATGTTGGTATACCAGTTCTGGTAATGTTCACCTGAATCAGGCCAACCAAATTTTTCGCCATCCTAAGAGTCAGGGAACCTTGTGGAAGAGGGGACAGGGCAATTATAAGAGCCTAAAGATGGGAAGGTCCACTGCTAGAAAAGACATTCCACTCAAGGCTGTGCTGTTATATCCAGGAAATCACTGTGATGAGGCTTTATATTATTTATGTCTAAAAATTTTGATTATTTCTTTCATTCATTACCAATGCAAACTTGAGATAGATATAATTACAAATCATTTTGAATCTGGTATTCTCAGAGCCACAAGAAGTAAAACAATCAATTTTCTCACTGAGGGAAGAACTCCCCATTTAATGAAAAGAAAAAAATACAGTTGCATACTAATCAATATTTTCTTTCTAGTACTTAAAAGTGAGCATTGATAGTAATAGGAAAAGAGAGGTTTTATTAAATCATTTCTGCATTAAGAAAGGTTCAGCTGCTGTGAATTCAAGCAACATAAGTCTGCCTGTCATAGAATTTATACTCTAAAATATGTCACATTTACATTGAATCTAATTTTATTTTTTCTTTAAGCAACAGGATATCTTGAAACAGATGCTTTGAAAAATGTCATACACATCTACCCTGTTTATCTCATATAACTTGGCTTTCTTTTCCCTGTTTCCATTATTGATTCTCGCAGCCTAGGAAAAGTCTTATCATTCCTGACTGTTTCAGTAATTCACTCCTCTTTAAATAAACTGCTGTATAAAGTTGTGTGTTCAATCATTGTATAACTTACGTCCCTGACTCATGTGTTAGGTCTGACAAATAAGGGTAATCGCAGAATTAAATTTAGAATTATATATCAAAGTTAAGCTTTGCCAAATGAAATTACATTTATGAATTGAGCTTAGGTTAATTAGAAAAATATTTAATATTTCCATGTGCTATACTTCCACACAAATGTTGGAGTTAAATGTTAAAGTAGTTGTTCATAGTAATAAATTTGAATAAATGAATGTATTCATATAAATAATATAATATGAAAGCATTTTCCATTGAAAAAATGGTACAAATTTATTTTTTACAATTATATTCTATAGTATCTTTTTTATCATTCATTTTCAATATATTTACAAATATTTTAATGTCAGAAAAATTTCCAAGACAAGTAATTATATTAAATTATCCACAGAAAAGATGAAAGCAGACAAGGGAACTGGACTGAATCAGATAAATAATTTGCTATTGTAAAGTGAGAGGGACAGACATCATGATACCAAGATAATTTCTGAAAATTTGGGAGTTTTTCTTCATCAAGTTGTCCAGTTTAAAAAAAATCGTGGTGAAATATTTCCTTATCTTTTCTAGGTTCTTATTCTAGTTAACAGTAACAGGAGTGTGTTCCATTCTGACAAGTGGGTCCTGAGTTCAATCAGAAAGCTGCTGGTTATCTCCTTGATATTCATGCCACTATTACACTGGTGGCCACCTATTGCCATAATGATTTTTATTGCCATTTAAAGACCTTATGCATTGATGTGGCCTGTGATTATTTCTTTCCCCCAGCAGCCTTTACAGTATTCCTTGGTACTGTGTAAGCTATCTAGCAAGGAGGAATTTCTCAGACTAGTTCCAGTTCTTTTTTTTCCCCTGTTCTGTGATCCATGTGTATTGCATCTTCAGAAACAGAGTCTTACTAACAGTTTTCGGAGAGCAACCAAGAGCAATGGCAAAAAACTATAATGTTTGGAGGCCTTTGAGACTTCTCTGACCAACATTTTATCAGGAAGTGTCACATTCCTGTTACCTGCAGCATAATTTTGTCACTGGGTTCCAAGCGGATCAGGTCAGGGCTTTTTTTTTTTCTTTTTTCTTTTCCTCATTCTATGCTCTTCTGCATAGGAACTGCCCTTTCTACTTCCTTTCTTTAAAAGACATTCATAGGGAAAAACAGTCAATGAACATATGGGTAGGGGGATTGTACACCGAACTGCTATGTAAATAGATTCTACTATTCTCATAGATTTGAAAAGAACTTTGCACTCAGCCTAGAAATCTTCTTCTACAAGAGAGATAGAGAATCTCAACACCCCAATAGGATACAATGAAGACCAGTAGAGGAACAGTGGACAGCAGTGGCTGGCCATAATGCGGAGTGTTATCAACTCAGCAAGGTTCACCCAAAATCAGACTAACCCAACCTTCCCATCTTAAGGCTTTGGGAAACTCACAGAAGAGGGGGTGGTAAGAATTGAAGAACCTAAAGGTGGGAAGGTTCACCATTAGACAAGACATTCCACTCAAGGCAGGATCATTACATCTAGGAACCCACTATAGTGAGACTTTTCCTTACCAAACCTTCATAATACCAACAGGCCCCCATAGAATATTGAGGAACTCAAGAGACATAAGAATATAGTGGAAACCTTGGGGGCTGAAGCTGGATGAGTGAAGAGAAATGCCCTTATCACTGGGGTAGACCAAAGAGAGACAAGCTGGTGTGCCACGAAGGCCTGAACCCCCACAGGTGTAGACAGGTGGAGGGCAACCTTACGATCTGTAGAAGCATACATGCAGGATATTGGGATTGATGGAGGGATGTGAGGGAGAGATGATGGAGAGAAGCATGGATAAGTATTGAATATGTTTGTAAAAGTAGAAAATTTTTTTTAAAAGGAAAGAGTATACAGGCTAGGGAGAGTCCTGGGTTTAATCAGCTATGTAGCACAACACTGGTGAATGTCTTTTTAAAGACCCAAGTCAGAGAAGGGTGAAATTTTTACCACTTGAAACCAAGTTGTAATTACACACAATTACAATCCCTTCATGCAATACAGTGTCAAAGACATTCTGAATCAGAAATGTACTAGAGAATTTACATCAGTGCCTTGAAGACAGCTGTCTCAGATTTACAAGTTAAACATAAGTTCCTCTTTCAAAGGTTATGGAACTTAAATATGTTCAAAAACAGAAACTTCTATTCAATGTTGAACAAAAGTTCATGAGATGCTAAAAGTAAATGCAGAGGATTAAATTGTTTCTTTTGCTTGTTTTGTGTGGACAGCCCTGGCAGTCAGTATCACAGTCTTGAATTTTCCAACAGTCTTAATTTATTTTTTCATCACCTTGGTAGCCTTAGATGTAGCATAAAGCACCCAGTTCAAACCATGAAATATTGGAGTCTCTGTAAGGATAAGCATTGAGAACTAAGATATAGAGTTGTATTTTCATAGTGATGCCGTGTACACACAGGGTTGATTCCATTCAGTTGCATTCTAGAACTTTACGTTCACCAAATTTACATTAATCATTCTTGTAATATTTTATAGAGTTTTGCTACATGGCATTTGTGCAATAAATTTTTGAGATTCTTAACATACATAACATTGGAAATTAAATAACGCTCATGTTGATGTGTGGGTGTGTGTGTGTGTGTCCGGTGAGGCCCAAGGGTGACTTTGGGGAGTATCCTTTAGTGTTCAACCTCTTATTCTTTCTGCTCTGTAGTGTTCCGCTTTGCAGAAACAGGAAGTACTAGCCACTCATATTTCTGCCAGGTGTTTTTACATGGGATCAGGATCAAAACTCTGGTCCTTCTGCTTGCAAGACAAAGTCTTAATCGCTGAATCATCTAGCTAGACCCATGATAATTTTTCATTCAAGTGCTTAAATGAAGCATTGGTAGACAACGCTTTATACCTTAGGTATAAAATGGAAACAATTAGAAGTTTGAAAGAGTATACTAAGAACACATGCAGAAACAGATTATTTAATTACATTATACATTCTAAGAGCAGTTCTAATCATTGTCAAACAGATCAGTTTAATATCATCTGGATGTACTGTGAATAACTACATTAGGTATCTGTTTTGTGTCTTTGAATCTATAATATATGTAGCTTAGCTAATTCCAAGTTTTCCTAACATAAATCATAAATGAAATTGAAAAATATATTCATACAGTTGGAAATAGAGATAAAAGTTCATTCACAAAAAAAGAAGTTAAGCCAAATCCTGTATAAAATGTCCAATAGGTGTACAAAAATTGTCTGCAAGAATACACATTTTAAAATATATGATAATAACCATTAGTAAAGAAGATAATACTGATTATAATGAGTTTATAATCTTCTTTATGTTATGTCTATCTACAAAAAACCTAGAATATCTGTAACTTAAAATTCTAAATATGCTTTATCACTAAACAACACACAAATATACACACGCTCACTTATTGCACAGGTTTTATTTTCCATTTCTTGTAATTTTGCTTCAATGTCTTCATGTTATGGTTAGCCAAAGTGCCTAATATGTAAATTTCAAGGCAAAACATGCACACTTAGAAATTAATGTGGCACCTAAAGCAATCCAAAGAAAAGTCGCCAGAGTAAATGATTAGTGGAAATGAACTTGAAGGTCATTTGAATGAAGAAAATTCAGAAGAAAGCCCAGATGTTATATTTTCATGCCCAAGGAGTTCAGACTTTCCAGAATGGAAATAGGTGGAGAATAAGGAAGATAATTAATTACTCTGGTGCCTAAAGATAGGATGTTTGTGCCTCTGATTGCAAGTTTACATGATATAGACACAACTCTCAGGGACTAAGACATCTGTCTACTAATGCAGCCAGGAGTTGCTCAGTTAGCCAGGGAGTACATTAGTAACACACTTCAATTAATATATTCTGAAAAGCTAAAGCTGCAGTCTGACCTTTTGAAACTATGTCCTTGATATGTTTCAGTTCCTAATTACTACATTTGAGAAATAATGATGTCAGATTTGAGAACTCTAATATCTGCATTAGTCTAATATTATTTTAATATTTCATAACTAAAGAAAAAAATGAATTTCAGCATATATTGTTGCATACAGTAATAGGAACATTTTCTGAAAATAATTATAACCAAAGTACATGATTTTGTGGGAAGAATTTTCTTCCATATTTCATATGACTAGATACAGCACCGAAGATGGACAGGGATGTTGGAAAAATCAAAGCATATAAATGATATATATTCATAGCATATATGTGCTTATATGCATCTATGTGTGAGATGAATGATTGTTTTGAGTAAAGCTTTATGGCGATGAGTTGTTTTTCCCACCCTTTTCCAAATATGTCCTCAATTATTTTTCTGTATTCTGCATTTCCATCAATTGCTTTTAATGATTTCACTTTTGTCATGAAGCATCAAGATTTTATGCCTGATATTCTTGAAGAATTTCTTGTCCATCCTCCCTGAAAATGCTGGATACTAATTATCATTCACCCTTTGAACAGCTGTGTTCCTGGTTTCTTTAATTTAAGATATTCATCCCTATGCTTTGCTATGATCATGTGCTTCACTACTATAAATCTCCCAATAATAAATCTTCAAGGAGAGGTGGTTTTAGATATTTAAAAGATACTATTTGTTATGAGTTTTGGATGTGTAAAAAATGTGTTAAATTTGTAAGAAACATTGAATTCCTCCATCTTCAGAACACAGTGATTAGCTAGACTTACCATTCCTATTTCATTCATTTAGCAAATCAGCATAAGAAAATATATTTAAAGCACCTCTTGCTTGTGATTATAGAATCTTTCTAGTCCCATGCTTTCTTGGGCTGTGATGCAAGTTTCTTTTACCTAAACTCTTATCATATACATAAGTTGTGAATATTAGTCTGCTTATATTATGGCCATAATTATATCAGAGATCATCTTGGATAAATCTTTCACCTTATGACTATTGAGACATAGTCTCTAATAAAACACAGAACCTGCTGTTAGGACTAATCTTGCCAGCTGGCTTGTTCTAAGGATTCTCCATATCCTCCTACCAAGACTAGAAATATGGGTCTGCCACTAACCCATCCATCATTTTATATGTCATCTCGGGATCTGAACTGTTGTGCTTTCACTTGCATTGCCTTAACCTCTGAATAATTCCCCCAGCATCCTGTTGTCTTCTTGTCAACTTTTTATATGTAAAAAATCCCATTTTCTTTTAATATATACATTCAATTGAGATAAAAATGTGTCCTCACACATCTTTTGTCCTATGACTTTATATTATTTCTAACAGACTTTTCTGTTGTAATTTTGTCATCTGTATCTATAGATCACTTTATCAACCCCACACATATTTCCTTTCATGCCCAGTTAAAATATGCAAAATAGGTTTCTTTTTCCCTTGTTTATAGATAAGTGGAGACCTCTGTTATTTAAACTACTTTAAACTTTTAATCTCAGTAAATGTTTTATAGCTTGCATGAGTATATTGATACTTATCAAATATTGTAAACAAATAGCTTATTACATTGAGGATATGCATTTTCTGATGGAGACTGAATTGAAAGATTATTGAATATCTTCCATTAAAGTAATACCCAAAACTTCATGGCTTCACTGCTAAATCTTACTAACATTAAAAGAAAAACTAATAGCAATACTTCTTGAGCGCCTTCAAAAAATTGAATATGGTAGAATATTTCTAAAGTTCTGTGAAAGAAAACTAGAGAAATGTTACTGAAGAACACAGTGGCAAAAAGCCTCCAAAATCATTATAAAACCAGAATCCATAGCACATTAGATGAATAGGCCATCATCAAATCTAATATATGCAGAACATGTGGTTGTGGCTTAATAGCTGCACATCATATTAACAGAAGAAATGACAAAGTCCATGTAGTAGCATCACATTCAATATAAACAGAAAATCTGGGACATTTCTGCATCTCTTCATGTTATAAAATTTCAATGCTCTTATTAGAGAAAGAATGACTGTTGCTGTAGTCAGTTGTCACTGAAGGTAAGGTAGCCCACTAAAATTTAATGTAATGGTCAACAATTGAATTTTTTTCTCTAAGATCAAGTACATGATTGGTATGTGAGCTACTAGTTTGAAAGTATACATCCTGGAAAGATCTGTAGTATGTCTTCTTTTAATCACACTGTTATTCACACAATGCTCACCCTTCTTTGCAAGCATATTTCCACTGTTCATACACTTCATTCTGTGGCATATATTCAAACATTATTCCATCTGTATCTAATGCATCCAGTTTCTCTATAGTTACTAATTTACCCATTAGTAATCTGTGGAAACTGCTATATCAACACATCATTCTAAAACTTAAGAAATCTGCTATTTGATAAATATTATTTGATATGCATTTCAGTAGCACACATTTTAAACATCAAGGAACAAAATACGAAAAAATTGAATGGGAAATAAGAAATATGGGAAATATTTTAATATTTAAATATGGGAAACACGAGAAAACATTAAAATTCCATGTTATTTAGATTTAGGAAAGAGGGGTGCATAATGATCATGAATGGATTGATGAGGTAGCCAACAATTTGAGTATAAAAAAGTAACTCAAGCTTGTCACTATAATACTACACTCTATTAGACATAAACAAGAATAAAACCGCAATACTGTGAGTATGGATGGTGGAATGAGATATTTAGAATTCCAATACATTTCCGTAACTCTTGCATTTTTCTGTTTCTTATCAGTAGAATCATTGAATATCTTCTGCTTTGGTCTTCTCTATGTACTGTGTTGCTATTAAAAGTTACAGGCATTGAATATATATTCTACAATATGTTCACTTTCTTTTTTTATTCAACTGAATTACCCCAACACATAAAAGCAGTATCAAATATAAGTGAAAACACAGAAAACTTTAAAAAATATGGGTACCTCATATTTCTGAAGAATGTACTGCTAAGAATCTTATTTTCTTCCTTTAGGATCCATTGTGAGTTTATTGCATATTTTAATATTAATTCTAAAATGTGGTTTCCATGCAGAGCTAACACTGCTCACAAAAGAATTCTCTGCAGCCACTCTTTTTTCTGAGTGCTGACTATTAATTTTGCAGAAACCGGATCTGAGATTTCAACAGCCACCTAGGTAACATTTAGCTACCAGGTGTAAATTCTGTAAGTGGAAATTAATCCTCGGGAACCTGGCAGTGCTGTTTCGGTTGGCAGGGACACCATGCCTAGAGTTATCATTTTTCCCTGCACATATTTCAGTGTTCCTTTTGTGAATACAAAGATGGATATATTTTTATTGTTTAATATTTACTGGCATCCTGCAGCTAATGGCAAGATGCTGAGAGACAAAAACTGCATGCCAAATTATGTCTTCTTTCAGGCTGGCCTGAAGTAAGAAATGAAAGAAAAGTAATTCAGCATGTAGTCCCCTACTGCATCTCTACCCACTGTTTCTGCCTAGGGCCTTCTCAGTTATCAAAATTAGGCCTCAAGAAATGATCAGTTGTCAGTCATTTATATTCTAGCTTGGATATATCACTGTATTTCTCCTCCAAGACTACTAGCAATTTCATTCTAAGACTCATTTCCAGTTGTGAAATGAAATGCATTGCAAAATATAGATAAAAGTAAGCATATAGATATTTACTTTTGGCATTATTTTTGATTATTTACCAGTACAAACTAAGGAAACTATAGCTGCATTTGGAATACTAAGTCCATCTTGAGGCTTATTCAAAAGATTTTGACTGAAATTCATTCTTATTTCCTCCTAAAATCATGCTTCTAAATTTTTGTCTTTGCAATGAATTTCTATTTTGTATTTAAGTCTATTTCATGTGGAAATAACTTGATTCAAGTACTATGTATTTGCCTTACATTTAATTTTGAAAATGGTACAAACCTCAAAATAGAAACTTGATTAATATTTTACAAGTTAAGTACTTTATGCAAGTCTTCAAAAATAAAGCAATATATTTCCTTGAATTCCAAATAAATTTCATTTTGAACAACACACTTAATAACACAAACTAAAGTCTGGTGACTGCATGTTTCAGAAAATAATTGTGTAATTTACGTATTAGCTATGTTCTTCAAGGGCCATCTACTTTAAAGGAAACTAGCTCCATGGAAGGTCTAACTGTGTTCCTCTTGTATAAAGGATCTGAGAACAGAAGAACCATACTAGTATAAAATGAGGCTTCATGCTCCAACTGGCATTTCCCATGTACAGAATCTCTCTATGCTGTGTATGCTTGCTTCCTGCATTGAGTAAGTTCTGAAGAAGTGCTGTTATTGAAAAATCTGCCCTTACACCATGTGGCCACTTGCTGCAGAGAATTTCTGCAAATTTCATTAAGTAAATACAGAGACTTCTTAGCACTGTGAATTGTATAGAAGAGAATTTCCTCCAGAGGATAAAAAGAAAGATGTACTGATGAAATGTTTACCTTGTAATACCACATGATATGGTTCATGGAGAATGTGGAAGTATCTTAACCACCAGAATTATTGTTCACTTTAGGTCGTCATGCTTATTTATACTAAAATCTTTGGGTGTCTGTAATCATACTCCTAATTGTTTGACATTTGCTTACTCAGGAGACATACGCCTGAGACAACTTAAGTATTTCTTAATAAAGATGCAGCCCAGTAAGACATTCTGTGTTATAACTTCCTCAGTCTCAAAATTTTCTACCATCCTTAAGCAAGTTTATTTTGAATGACTAATTTATCCTTAGGTCAATGGAGAGAACTAGCATAAGGGTCAGGACCTAGTAAAATTTTTATGCATTATGTTGAATTATCTTTGCTATAATTAGCTATACATTTTCAACAATGCAAAAAAATTAGTTAAGTATGCTTATTAATTCAGACCTAAAATAAGACCTAAAAAGAAACCATGATTATGGCTTAACAAAGACTTGTGATCCCATGTGGAAAAAGGAGGTAGTATTATTTATTTTTTTTATTTTTTAAATATTTTGTGTGTGTGTGTGTGTGTGTGTGTGTGTATGTGTGTGTGTGTGTGTATCAGAGGACACTGTGTTTGTTCATAAGGCTCAATGGTGATTTGGGGTATTATCCTGAATTGCTCTGTCCCCTCACTCTTGCTTTGCTCTGGAGTTCTACTTCCATATTACAGTGCTGGAGGTGCAGCTGCAGCCATTTCCTCCTGGCATTTTCACATGGGATCTAGGATCTCAACTCAATTCCTTATGCTTTCAAGGGAGAGGTTTAATACCTGAGCCATTTCTCCAGCCCAAACATAGCGACTTATGAAAAAAAAAAAACATAGTGGGAAACACAAAGAGAGAGGAAGGAAGGAGGAAACAAGGAAGAGAAGGAAAGATGAAGGGAGAGAAGAGAGGAAAAAGTGGGAAAAGGAGGGAGCAGGGGAAGGGGGAAGGGGAATGTTAAGTATATCTACTCATTGAGCATGTAAAATTAGATAAAAAATTTTCAAAAAGTAAACATAAAATTCTAAAAAAATTACTTTCAACATGTTTCTAAATTTCAGGCATGTGATCCAAATAGGTTTTATGGAAAAATGCTACATTCACAAATGAAGTCATGGAAACAACCTAAATTACCCAATCTTCAAAGCCCACTCAAATATTAATTTTATTTATTATTTATTATTATTATTACAAATATAATGATAACGTATCTCTCCCAACTTTCCCTCCCTTAATCAATGCCTCCCACCCCTCCCACTTTCCTGTCTGCTAGTCACATTTTCTACTGTGTCCTATTCATATTCTTCCTACTTCTTTAAGACTTTTCTTACACAAAAGCCTTTTTTATCTGTTTACCATGATCTTTTGTTTCTCATTTTTTAGAATCTTCTTCCAACCTCTCTGGCTTGTATTCCATAATATTTGTGAGTATTGTAAAAATTTTTGTTTGATGCCATCAAATTGAAGATTTAATATTAGAATCCATTTATAAGGGAGAGCATATGATGTGCCTCTTTCTGCATCAGGATATTTCACTCAGTGTGATCTCTTCTAGTATTACCCATTTACTGGCAAATTCCATTAGTTCATCTTTCCTGACAGCTGAATATTATTCCATTGTACATATATAGCAGATTTTTCATTAACCTTTAAGTTAGCTTTTATTTAAACTGATACTGTGAATGACCTACACCATATGACTTCCAGGTTTAATGTGAATATTAGAAGATAAAATAATAAGGAAAAATAACCTTTGCATTTTTTATGTGGGGATCCCAGAGAATGCTTATAACATATAGGCAAGGGGTTAGCAATTACATTAAACAGAACATTGATAACTTTAGGTATAATATTCAATGGGAACATATTCAATACCAATATACTCTTTTATTTGGCATATAAAAATATGCAAATGTATGCTTGATTTTTTGTAATCACAAGAAGCTCTATCATTTAAATATTAATATGAAGTATGAAATGCAAGAACTTAAAAAATAAATGAAAGCAACTATTGCACCTAGGTCTCCAAATCCTCTTTTGAATTCTAGGATTATAATGGCAACCACTGAGCAGATATGTTACAACCTCTTTCACCCTGATCACTTTCCTGGTCATGTGTCTTTGCTATAACTCTATGCCCATGTGTGGGCAAGATCAGTTAATATTCACATGATCAATTTTAATCCTAGCATTTTTTAAAAGAATCTTGCTTTGTAATTTTCTGCACATTTACTTTTCTTCTGGAACATAATTTGTTTTCATCTGTGTTTCCTGTAGTTCTTAGTTTTTTGTTTTCTAGTCTTTTTTTCAGGTACACTCTCAGAATATTGATTCAAAACTTTCTTTCTATAAGCATTGAGAGCACCTTCCATTATACTCCATAATCCTGCATAATATACTTTCTATAGTACTTTATAATGCTTTACTTAAGTTATTTAAATTTTGGTATGATTTGTTCTTTCATATATTCAGTTTTTCATTCATTTTGTAATTTTAAAGTTCTTAATTGTCATTTATTCTTCTAAACATTATTTTAGAAATTCACTATATAAATTGCATATAATTTCCATCTGATTTATATTATTTTTATATTGTTTCCATCTGATAATTTCCATCTGATTTATATTATTTTATATTACTTCCATTGTAATCAGAAAACAGTACTTGAAATGCTTCTGTCTAAAATATATATATGTTAATATACATATTTATATGAATTTAATTGAGCTTGTGAATAATGCAAATATTTGTGTCATGATTTGGAAGTATTCCCCACAGACCCATGTGTTTAGGAAGATTATGGCACTTTCAAAAGATGGAATATTGTGGGAAAAAGGCAGTCACAGGGTGAGGATTTTGAGGTAAATTAGTTCAACCCTACTTCCAGGAGAGGTTTGCTCTTTCAGTTGGCAGTCTTGTACTTAGTAGACTCCATGAAGGACATGACTTAGATCTCCAGCTTCTGAATCCAACCATGACCATTCCACCATAAAGAACTGTATCTCCCTTTTGGAACTGTAAGCTAAATCAATTCCCTTTATTCCTTTAACTTTCTTGACTTCGATACTGTCACACAGCAAAAGAAAAGAGTAACAGAAACTTGTACCAGATGTGGGGTGTCAGTGCATGAGATTAACAGAATCCAGTTTCAAAAAGTGAGGTTGTCATTTGAAAAGCTGAGAGAAGTCAATACCCACCAGTATGGCCATTCTTATGATGTGGCTACTTTGCCTTTGGAACTGTTTGTTGGGAGAAATATGGAGACATCTGGGACTTCGCACTGGAAAAGTTTTGGGAGTTGGGGCCCAAAAGTCCTTTCTTGTAAGAACTTGGAAGACAGTACTATTGTGAGAAACAATGTCAGTAGAAGCCCATCTTCTGATGGTTCCAAGGAGAACAGAGACTGTGTTGAGAACTTGACAACAGTGTAACATATTAGTAGAGAATCTTATCAAGTTTTGCCTTTATCCTAAAAGTTTGCATAAAACTAAATCCGAGTGTTTGACAAAATCTTCAAGGCAAAATAGTATGGACAGTGATACATAGCTATGTTTTAGTGCTCTTGTTCAAAGTTACAAAAAAAGAGCAAGGAATCATGTAGAAAGAAGTAAAAACTGTGAAGTTTGAATAAAAATGTAAGAACAAGTATACAGGAAAGGCAGATAAGTGTACAGGCAAATGGCAGCTATTATACCAGAAGATAACTCCATGAGTGAATCAAAGTCTGTTTGTAATTTAAAAATAGGAGAAACCGTCTCCTAAGGGCAAATTCTTCAGGGAAATATCCCATCCATAAGAATGCAAATCCTTAGGGTAAGAATAAGCTAAAGAAGAAGTTCCAAAGAAAAGTTCTGTTTCTCCTCTGAAACAATTGCCCAGAAGAGAAAGTTTTGTACAGTCAACTCTGAGAAGCTGAATCAGATGTGATTCAAGGGGCCAGTCTCCAACCCAAAGATGTAACAGAACTTGACAATGTTATTTGCATGGTCCTAGTTTCAGAGGCATCAAAGATGCAAGAGAGAGAAGTCATTGATCCCTCCTTCAAGATTTCAGGAAATGACAGATGATAGGCACTGTGTGGAAGAAAGTTGGCAGTTTAGAGATCCAAGAAGGGCAGTTTGTGCTATAGAGCTAAAACCTGTTCTGCCACTGAGAAGTGAAGATGTTAGATATACCAGAGCTAACATGGGACAACTGCCAAGGAAATCTGTATGTCATGGGAGGAGCCAGCCCAAGAGAGTGATGTTTTCTATGAGAAGCTGCATTGGGGAAGAATCAAAACCCTTTAGAACTGAGATGATGTCAACAAATCTTTTCTGGATTTGACCTTCAGTATTTGGAATTTATTCTGCTGGGTTTTTCATCTTGTTAGGGAAAGATCATTACTGTATAAGCCCCCATTTCTCTGTTTTGCAATGGGAATATTTATTCTGTGCCATTGTATGCTGCAGTATGTAATGTGTCTCTTGATTTTACATGAGGTTTTGGACTTTGGACTTTTGAAATGTGTTTATAGTGTAGATGAAATCTGTGTGAGACTTTTAAAGTTTTACTGAATATGGTTTACATAATGAGATGTCAATGAGCCTATGAAAGCCCAGAATGTAATATCATGTGTTGAGAAGTGTGCCCCACAGACTAATGTGTTTGGGAAGGTCATGGCATTGGGAAGGAAGGCTCGCAGGGGGTGGGCCTTGAGGTGGATTAGCTTCCCCCTACTTCCAGGAGAGGTATATTCTTGCAGTTGGCAATTTTGCAGCTAGTAGCCTCTGTGAAGCACAGACTTAGACCTTTTCCATCTATTGCCTCCAGCCATGCCTTTCCCACTCTGAACGACTGTCTCTCCCCTTTGGAACTGTAAGCTAAACAAATCTCCCTTTCCTCCTTTAAGTAAGTTGAGTTTGGGTATTATCTCACAGCAACAGAAAAGAGTAATCAGTATATTATATTTGTGAACATTCTAGAAATATTCACAGGGAATATAATTTTTCTGATTATATATTTTGAAATTATAAAGTTGACCAAATATTTTAATCCTGCTGTTAATATTTTCACATCATTTGTAATTCACATGTTCGATGACAATGTCCTCAGATGTTCTCCCTCTGCATTTGGAAATAAAACAGTGATAAAAAATTCACTAATCTGTTATAAAGCCAAATTTATGGTCAGATTGTCTTATAGCTCATTATTGAGTTTAGATATAATTTTGGGAGCTGGAGATATGACTCAAGAGTTAACCTCTGCCTCAATAAGCAGAAGATACTCAGATATGTTCCAGATCCCAGATTAAAAACCCTAGAATCCCACATAAAAACACCAAGCAGAAATGGTGGTGGACTTTACTTCCTTTGCTAGAAAGCAGAGCCTGGAAAACTCCAGAGTAAAAGCAAAGAGGAAGTAGTTCTATTCGAGGTGATTCCGGAATTCACTCTTTTGCCTCTCCATGCCTTGTGATACACACACACACACACACACACACACACACACACACACACACACATACACACACAGGTACATACACGCAAAATAAAAATTTAAAAAAATAAAGAAAAATAACTGATGCAATATGTGTCACTCAAAAGAAGCTCATAATTCAATTATATTGTATGTTATATGGATTTAAAGGCAAAGTCATTTATATATACTATATACTATACCAGAATATACTTTGTTCCAATTATGTCTACATTTACTTTGGTCCTCATTTTTGAATAATTAGTCCTTTATGTCTTTTCTAAAAGCAAGGTTTTCTTTTTACATGTAGAAATGCATACATGATTTAAAAATTAATTCACAATATTAAATTTGACATTTATAAAATTATATGTTTATATTAATAACCACTTTAAATATGAGAAATGTCAAAACGACCCCTAATAATTATATATAAAGAACGTTTTTAATTTGTAATGAAATTGACAACATGTGAAATGACAGCTAATGGAAATTCATGCAAATTAATTCTAGATTAAAATGACAGAATAATTCATGCTTTATGTTGGGGGAAAATATTTTTGACTAACTAGATTCAATTTAAACTTGATATTACTGTATTTAGAAGTTTTTCTCTGAATATTCATTCATAATAATCAAGTATACTATGTCTTTAGTTGTATTATTGAACTAGCAATGAGACAGCTAAGCATCATAATCCTTAGAATATCAACAAATTAGAATATCAAGAACTATTATTATTAAACTTCCAGAATTACTAGACACTAAACAATCACAAACAATACAACATTAATCTAAATATTTAAAGATTTACACATTTATTTTTAAGCATGAAATTTACAAAATTCATAGAATTTGTAGATAGCTAATATTCTCTGACAATTATGCTGATACATTTTGTTGGTGTGTTTACTCAGTTCAGTAACTATCAAACTAAACTGAAGATCTGGAGTAACTGTGAAGTATACTGTTAAAGAAATTCATGCATAACAAAGCAATAACTGTTACTGTGATCTATTTTTATTTTATATTTTCATAAAAATTTAGTTTATTTGGATAATGGATAGACATAATAAATGATTATACAAATAATAACTATAGTTTACGTGAACATACAAAAAGGAAACTTTCTATCTAGTTCTAGACTGATGAATGCAATATAAACAAAACAGTACATGCTATGTCATTCAAATAACAGTTGTACATATGCATGCATGTGGGAATTAATATAGCAAAAGAAGTGGTTCTATACTGATGTGTAGATGTTATATTTGCTTTTGTAGATTCCTGAAGACTCTCAAAAATATAGAACTAATAAATGATTTTAGGAAAGTTGACAAATGTAAATTCAACAGATAAAATCAGCAACATTTAACATATTGAAACAATAATCTGGCATAGTAAAATAATTTCATTTTTAAAAGCAGAAAAGTATATAATATTTAGATATAAATGTACTAAATTGGTAAAATTTGATAAAGTACAAAACACTAATGAAAAATTAGGAAATAAATATGATATAAAATCATATTTGAACAATGTTATATTGTTAAAATAATAATACTACACAAAGCTGTCTACCAACTCAATGCCATCTTTTCCAATATTCTTGTGATATTTTCACTGGTGAAAATATTCCAGATTTGCACACCACAAAAGATGGCAAATAGTCAAGTAACAATAATTAAAGGACCTATTTACTTGTATTTTCTTAAGGCAAGGATTTATTTTGAAATCACAAGAGGATTTTAGTATAAGATACAATGGCATGCTAAATCTGAAGAACTGTAGACAGACTGAAAATGGCAAAGAGAGGTAAGTGTTAAAACTAAATGACTTCTCTTTGTGTCTGACAACTTTCATAGAATGAAGCTGAAGACCTCACATGACCTGATTTAAACATCAGCAATATAATTATAATAGTACAACCAGCATAGGACAAAGAATGTGACATAACTATATAAGAGTCCGGAAGAAACCAAAATATTTTTAAAAGGTGCTAATAGTATACAATGGGTAAAGGATAGACTTAAATACATGTGATTGTCAAAAGTTTTGTCCTCAATACAGAAAAAGTTAAGCATTTAAGGTAATATGTATGGAACTAGAATAATTTATCCATCCACATTGTAGAGACTCTTAGTACCATCTTTATATACATGTTAAAAATGAAACATGAAATCATTTTCATTTAAAATTCATGAATTAAAATTTGACACATGTCAAAATTTATGACATAATTTCAGTTATAAGTAATAAATGTATATAATTGCTTCTAATGACATCCATTTCCCAGCAAATTCCAGTAATTCATCATTTTTTATGGCTGAGTAGTACTCCATTGTATAGATGTACCACCTTTTCCTTATCCACTCGTCAACTGTTGGAGATTTGGGTTGATTCCATGACTTTGATATTGTAAGCAGTGCTGCTATGAACATGGTCGCACTTGTGCTATTGAAGTGAACCTCTGCTGCATGGAGGGTTATTCCCAAAATAACCCTCCCAAAATAAGTGGAATCGCAGGGTCATATGGCATTTCAATCTTTCATTTCTTTAAGAATCTCCAGACAGCTCGCCAGAGTGGCTGTATGAGCCTGCATTCCCACCAGCAATGTAGGAGAGTTCCCCTCTCTCCACATCCTCTCTAGCATTTGGTGTTATTTGTATTGTGGATTTTTGCCATCCTGACCAGGGTGAGATGATATCTCAGGGAAGTTTTGATTTGCATTTCCCTAATGGCTAAGGAAGTGGAGCATTTTTTAAGATATTTGTTAGACATTTTAATTCCATCCCTAGTAAAGTTTCTTTTAAGTTCCAGGGCCCATTTTTTAATTGGGCCATTAGTTTCCTTGGTGTTTAATTTTCTAAGTTCTTTGTGCACTCTGGATAATAGAACTCTATCAGATATGTGGTTAGTGAAGATTTTCTCCCATTCTGTGGGATTGCTTTTGAGCTCCTGTTACAATCTCTTTATCTGAACAGAAGCTCTTTAATTTCACAAGATCCCAACTGTTGAGAGTTGGTAGCAGTGACTGTGCCATTGGATGTCTGTTGAGGAACTGTTGGCCTAGCCCAATCAGCTTGAGGGAAGTATCCCAGACCCAGAAAATTAAGGGCCGTATGTACTCCCTAATAGGTGGCTCCTAGTACCAAACCCACCCAGCCAACCTAGAGACACTCAAAGATAAATCTCTGTAATACAGTAATTGCAAGGAGTATGAACAGGAGGGATGGGGTAGGAGGGCCATACCAGAAACAAGGAGAGAGGCGACCATGTTACAGCAGAGAAAATAGGCCTCCATCAAGGACTGCAAGTAAGCAATGAGACATCTGGTTAGGTTCACAGACTTTCCTTCCTGATCATTTACAACTGAGGGGGTGTGATCTCACCAGAAGGGGAGGGCATATAGTCTAGCAGATAATAAGTAACCATTTTGCAAATGGGTGATTGACCCATCCCTCACTATGGTTTCCTACTTTTACTACATCTACCTTTGAATATACTCTTATAACAAGACTCTAGTTTAACAGCTTTTTAACTCTGGCCAGGGGGTGACATCCAATACCCATCAGGATGGAGTGAAGGGCATTGCAGGAGCAGCAAAACCGCAAATGAAAATCAACAAACCATAATCCAGAACTTCAGAGACTTTATATCAACCAACTAGAACTAGGCCAGCCTAATCTTTCCCCATCCTGAAGCTCAGGGACATTTGCGGAAGAGGGGGCGGTAAGAGTGTAAGAGCACAAGGATGGGAGGAGCAATGATATGCAAGATACTCCACACAAGTTAGGGCGGGAGCAATCATAATTGGACTTCGCATGCCCCGCGCAATGTCTAACACACTATTGACCCCACAAAGTCTAGCATTTGCTAAAAGCACCAAGATCCTTGGAGGCAAGGAATTGACAGCCAAAATAGTGTTCCTATGCTTAAGGGGAACACAAGAAAGGGTTCATGGAAATGCCGCTGGGTCCTTGTACGTCATCAGAGAGGAGGACCCAGAGGAGAGTTTGGCATGCACATTAAAGGATTCTCCGGGGATTGGGGGAGGGGAGGCACTGGAGGTGGGGAGGAAGGGGTGATGGGAGGGTGAGCCTAGGGGTCGGGGGGAGGAGGAGGGAGGGAGGGAACCGGTGTATCTATTAAGTTTGTATGAGCAGAGATAATAAAAAATGTTAAAAAAGTAATAAATGTATAAATGTTATTATACTTTGAAATTTTTTTTCATATGCAGCAAAGACAAAAAAGAAATATTTGATTAAGAATCCTGTGAAGGAGTAGTGATATATAAGGCCTGCAGATAGCCAACTACTCTCTGAATGTGCTCTAATCCCACCCCTTTCTCCTATTAGTCAACACAAGTCTAGCAGTGTAAATCTGTCCAAACAAAAATGGAAGGGGAGAAAATAGACACTAGACTATTTAGTGTTAATAATATATAACTTGATACTAAATTACCATTGAAACACCTCTTATTATACCCTTAGAAAAATTCTCCTGTACATAACATATATACAAGATTTCATGTCAGACATACATACATACCAAGAATTGAACTGGAACTGTCTTATCAATATCTCACCAGGAAAGCAGAATGGTTTTAAGAAGCTCTATTCCTCTCTGAGAGACTGATGAGAAATAATGCTACTAGGAAAGAAATAGAGGATGGTTTCCTCAGTGGCATACACAGAGATCTATGAATCTTGTTTGAGTATGAATTATGCCACATTTATGTCATCAAAGACAAACTAGATGAAACACAGTGAGCTGCACAAGTGAAAATATTTGAAAATTGGAGGGAGTCTAGAAGTGCAAATGAAGTGTTGTAAGAAGGTGGAAAAGGTGGCTGGAGAGGTGGCTCAGGGGTTAAGCCTCTGCCTTGCAGGCGGAAGGTCCTGAGTTAGGTTCCTAGACCCACGTATAGACGCCAGGCAAAAGCAAGGACGGCCTGCGTTTCTGGCCCTGGTAGAGCAGAGCCGCTGAATCCCTGGGCAAAGTAAACAAGGAGGTGAAGGTGTCCATGGTGATTACCCAATTCATCCGTGTTTCTACACACACATACATACATGCCCACACGCACAATTGAATAAATAATAAAATAATTTTAAAAAGCTCTTTTTTAAGAAGGTGGGAAAGAAGATGGATGGGATTGGATACTAAGGGGTGGAAATTTTATAAATTTACTACATGTATGTATACAACATTAAAAAAAGGGTGGTGGAAAAAAAGCTCTCAGCACTATATCAAACACACCCTACTGCAATGGAATATCTATGAGCCAGAAAATCACAACTGACCAGAGTGCAAAGTTTTGGTGAATCTGGAAGGCTGGGTTATTATCAGGCCATCAATATCTCTCCTCATCCTGAGGCTCAGGTAACCTTGAAGAAGAGGGGTTAGAGGGGTTTCTAAGATAGTAAAAGCCTAAAGCTAGGGAGAAGTACAACTCGCCAAGACATTACAGTCATGACAAGGCTTTTATATCCAGAAGCTCCCTGGAATGAGATCTGTTGCCATCAGATTCACAAAGTGGCTGACATATCCATGTTTCCCCACTGTCCAGAGAGGATTTTACTAGAAACAACTACATCCAGGAGAATCTAGAGGAAAGATGTGGGATAAAAGAAAATAACTTGTGATTTTGCTCACTAAAGCAAAATATATTACTAGAGACCCTGTTCCTTACTAGCATAGGCACCCCTATGATTCATGAATACAGAGGGACAGGAAGGCAGGAGGGTCAAGATTAGAGTGGTTAAGGGAGGGAAAGGTAGGAAAGGAGGAGGATGGGACAAAGACATGAACTCATTTTGTTTATATATGAAAAGGGTACTATAAACAAAAATGTAAAAAGTGTGTTCAATGCCAAACAAGTCTACTAGAAAATAACAGAAAATGCCTAACAGCTTATGGCCATTCATGGAGACTGAGTTTGACAATGTTGGCATGATGTGCTATATTGATAAAATTTGTGGCTGCATACTTAGTTACTTTTTGATTGAGACAGCTATGAGCAGTATTAGTATTAGTTGACTTTTACAAAATGATGTTTCTGTGAATTTAGTGAGGATCTGAAGAAATGTTCCTATCACAGAAGCCACAATCATCTTTTCGTTAAATTGCTAGAAAGATTTTATCCTTTTTTTTTTTAATTTTTTTTATTCAGTTGTGCGTGTATGCGTGTCTGCGTGTGTGTATGCATGTGTGTGTGTACGTGTGTGTAGAACCATGGACGAATTCGGGAACCACCATGGAAGCCTCCACCTCCTCCTTGTTTACTCTGCTCCGGGATTCACAGGCTCCGCCCTACCAGGACCAGAAACGTAGGCCGCCCACGCTTCCACCCGGCTGTCTATACATGGCGTCTAGGATCCGAACTCAGGACCTTCTGCCTGCAAGGCAGAGGCTTAACACCTGAGCCACCTCTCCAGCCCAAGATTTTATCCTTGACTGAATAGCTTCCCAATAATTGTGGATCATGTTATTTTTTAATCCAAAGCAAATGCAACAAATAAAATGTATTAAAATCTCAATATCTCATAGATAGCAATATTAATTCCATATCAAAAATAGAAGTAGTTGATAGTGAACTAATCAAATGCTGAGGAAAATGGATGTCACAACTGCTTTAATTAGAAAAACTACAATTTTCTACTCAAAATAAGATGAATGAATACAGTGACTAGAAGATTAGTCTTTTCTACACCTGCACCTAACAATTACAGCTGTGATTTGCACAACTTTTCTTTTCTTTATTCAGGAAAGGTACATTTTATATTGCATCCCACCTGCATTCAATACAGAATAAGTTTGAATAGCAATTATGTAGCTGTATTTAAAAGAAAAATAAAGCCTATAATTATAAGTTTAAAAACAATTTTCATGAACATTTGAATTTTGCTTGAATTTTAACAATGCACACAATTGAAGCAGGAGACAAAAGCTTAACTTGTAGAATGCAGTTGTCTCTGGGAGAGAAGAAAGATTCTATGAAATAATGTGTTCACAGAAGCACTTAGTGGTAGATGCTATGACAACTGTGCATAGGCATGGGTGTTTCCAACAACCAAATTCACGTCCTACCGACATTTGCAATTTGCAAATTGCAGAGCTATATTCGTCTAAAATTTGAAAAAGAAATAAAACCAAAAACATTTTAGACAGAGTTATGTTGTTCTTTGATATAACAGAAGTAATATTATATTAAATAAAGAAAAAATCTATGTCAATAAACATCGAAGGTCCTTTTCAAGCTAATGATATGCTATTTATTTAACGAATAATTGTGAACTCATGATTTTTGCATTCTCAACTAAAAATGTTCTCTAATTAAAATATCTTTTTTAAGATATGTAGTTTGATTTAAATATTAATGATGGAAAAATTGTTGGGCTCATGAAGAAATAATTTTCTTCTAGAACCAGTTAATGGTGAAAGTAATTGTTATTTTTAAGCCATAATATTTTCTGGCTTGAGGCAAATTAATAAGCAGAATATTTTCAAAAGAATTCCCTTTCTATGATCCAAAAAGAATAAGACTAGTAACCAAATAAGAAGAAAAAGCTATTTGTAAAAGCAAGAATTCTTACAGAATTAGATGACCAGGTATAGATGAAGTTTGATTAAAATAACGTTGCAGTCTCCAAAAGAGTTTATCAGCTTTTTAAAAATATATGGCAGTTTTGGTAGGAGACTGGTATAATAATTTGGAAACCAGTATGAAGTTTTGACAAAAAGCTAAAAATTAAATTACATATAGGCTACCCATAGGAATCTGTATCTTAGAACACTTTCGCATCCATGTTCTTTGCAACTCTACTCACAAGAGCAATGAAATGGTTCACTCTAAATGTCTATCTAGTGCTGAATGGATAATGACATAAACACAATGGAAACCTATTTAGCTATCAAAATCCCAAAATTGTAAAATTTACTACTTAATGGGCACAAATACAAAATATATTTAGCAAGTTTTCCCATTCACTGAATGAAAAAATGCCGTATGTTTGCTCTCAAATGTCAGTGCTAGCACTGAGCCATTAAAATTGCATATTTAACAAGGAAAACGTGTAATGATCAGAAAGGGCCCATTAAGTGGAGAGAGGGCATTAAAGGAAGGAGGTTAAAAAAAAACACAAAAAGAAAGTAGAAGAGCAAATAACTAGGAATGTGTTTAAGATGGGGTGGATGATGAGGGGGCACAATGCAGAATGGTTGTGGTAGGAACAAATGCTATTAATGAAAACTGATAGATCAAGAGAGAAATAGTTCATACTTTAAGTTTTTCTAAAAAAATAATCAAATCATTCTGAAAAAATGATCAGATAAACCATATACAGGGATGCACCAAGAGAGGAATGAAAGAATTCTGCTCTGAAATTCACTTACCAGCAGCCAAAGGTTATTAAATGAAATTCCCAATACCATGTATGCAACATTTCCTAATGAGCTGTTGGTCAGAGGTGTCTCTCTCAATGGTCCCCACAGTCATATAAGCATTTGCCATTGCTCTCGATTGCTCTAAAGCTCTTAATCATAAGACCCTACCATTGAACACACTGCACATGATGATCACAAGGCATGGTAAAACTAAGCTTGAATTGACTGGAAAGTGTCCTACTTCTTGGCCAGCTCTCATAGTCTGATAGTGCTATGCAGGCTGCTGAGAGAGAAAGAAATCAAGAGTCTCAAATAGCTATGAATTACATGAGCTACAATAACACTCTCCAAGGAAGAGATGTCTACTTGTGCAGCAATAATATTTATTTTAGTTAGATATGTCAGTGTCAAGTTGACATTTGAAGGTTAAATTTTGGGCACATCTATGAAGAATTGGTAGCTAAGTCAAGCTCCAAGCAAGCATACAAATATGGGAAGATCTATCCCATTGTGGATGGGCGCTTTCCTCAGGGAGTCGGATAAGATGGATTGAGCTAGTTCAGTAATTTAGCATACTTTGGTTTACTGAGACAGGCTTGAAGTCTGGAAATGACATTTGCTCCTCTCATAGCAATCCTTGTGGATATGGTGTGACCAGATACCTCGATTCATGGTATTGGTGTGAACTTTTCTGCCAAGCTGAGTGTCATAGTTAGGCACAGGTGTCAACTTGACAGTTGAGGGTTTGAGTGGTAGGCACATTTGTGGAGAATTAGTGGTTGAGTTGGGCCCAGAGAAAGCCTGCAGGAGATTGTCTAGCTGATGGGGAGGGCCTAGCCAATGGTGGGTGGGATTAGGCCCTGGAATAAAAGATAGTGTGCTGGTTGAAGGAGTTGGCATCCTTCTCTGCACACTTGACCAGACATGCTGGTCTGTTAAGTAAGGATTTTCCCTCTCTCAGCGATTATGGGGTGAAGGTATGGCCAGTTCCCTCGGCCCTGGTGTTGGCGCATGCTCTCCCATCAAGCTGGACTAAGAACTATAACCAGTAGTTGTAAGAAAATATAAACGTCTTTTTCCCGTAAGCTGTTTGATGGTGATTTATCAGCAACAATGAAGGTGAACTGCAACATAGGACTATGAACTGTAATGGAGAATCATTGCGAGGAAGAATAAAATTACCTTGGTTCCTTGAACTGTTTGGTCATTTATTGGCAACATGTAGACAAACTGCAACAAGTGGCATGAATGCTGATTGGGGTAAATAGTTCTTTTTGATAAGATTTAAGGACTGCTTTTAAGCAGTGAGCACATGCCTGATACCGAATACTAAACCAAAGAACCTGTAAATGGCAATGTCCTAGGCTCTAGGGTCATGTAAATTACTACATAATATCGAATTGCCTCTAAATATTTTTCATTATATTCACTGATCAAAACAGCTCCTAGCCTCTAAGGAGGAGATTTCTCTTTGTGATGGAAGTTTTTTAATACTGAGAATCACAATGAACCAAAACGAAGACCATTTGTGACTGTGGACTGCTCAGTCCAAAACAGAATGTTGTGACCTTCACCTCCTAAGACTCAGAGAACACTGGAAACTGGAAGAATGTACTAGATACGGGGTGGCAAGGATGCTGCCAGACAGTATGCTTTGGACATGACAGGGCTGCTGCTCCATGAACTCATAAGAGCTCTCTACTCCCTTGTACATGACTTGGCCTGTCAATGTTTTACCATGGAAGGAGAAACCTCAAGCAGTTCTACAACTTCCTGAGAGTCCATTTAAATTTCATACTGGATGTGGGCAAAGGGCAGTTTATTCTGTCAATATTATAAATATTAATCTATCATCCATGCTCCAGCATGTACCCCAAGCACTTCCCAGAACAGAAAATCTAGGTGAAACACAGTGTGGTATACACACACACAATAAAAAAAGATAAGAAAGAAGGAGACTGCTTGGTAAGAAAGTTTACATTGGATAAAGAAGGAAGGATAGAACTGGAAAAATGGAGGAAAATTGTTTTCATGTATGAAAAGTCAATGATTAAAAAGGTATAATTTTAAAAATAAAACAAAACAATAATAAAATGTATGGTATTAGTTGTTCTTTGACATATCATTTATCATTGATATTTTAAGAAATCTGAATCTTTCAGTATAGCTTATTATCCAAGGAAATATAACATTATTTGTATTCTGTTGAAGACTCTGAGAAGAATGATCATTTTGAAA
Source organism: Typhlomys cinereus (assembly GCA_023101885.1). Lineage (NCBI taxonomy): Eukaryota > Metazoa > Chordata > Mammalia > Rodentia > Platacanthomyidae > Typhlomys > Typhlomys cinereus. The sequence continues at coordinate 8,763,964 of JALPQD010000046.1, read as the reverse complement.
AAGAGGGAAGTCACAATTAATATTTAAAGTCACATTCAGTTTATCTGGTTTCCTTCCATAAAAGCAATTGCATCCATTAGCATTCTTTCATATCTCTAGAGCACTTATCTTTCCATCCTGCTTACTGCCTATTTATTTTCATGTATATCCCCTACTGGTTTTTGAATTCCATGAATGCAGCATTTCTAATTTATTTGTTTATACATACATAGCCCTATGTCTCTATGGTGTCATAAGTATAGGAGGAATACCCTGTCAAATTAATGAATGAATGTCATTAAGAGATCTGTGAATCAAAACACAAAGAATACTAAGATAAATCAACCTGTCATACATGCAATTCTGGGAGAGTGCTACCTTTTTTTATAACATTTAGGGTATATGTGATGAATCATCATTTAAAACTGGACATGCTTTTGGGAACATTACTTCAAGGTTCACTTATTCATTAAGCTCTAAACTTTTATAAGAATAGAAAAGAACACTCTCATAAAGCTACCAATGTCCCTATCCCTAGTTCAAGGTTCTAGTATGACAGTCTAGATATGCTAAGTACATTATTGTACAATAGTTATAATTGCCCATTATATAAAAAGCTAAAATAACAATATTAGATTATGGATAATTAATCAATATCTGTATTGCCTTTTTCCACAATATTTTAAGATTAGGAAGGTTATGACATGTGGGAGTAACAAATCATGACTTTTTTTGTTCTTTGGTGCACCTATGCATTTGTGTGTGTCTGTGTGTGCACACGATATGAGAGGATATGTACAAGACGGTCCTTGGATATTTGTGTCTGTAAATGTGCAAATGTGGCAACTAGAATCATTCTGGTTTGTTCTACTTCCTTACTTTTTTGTGAAGCTCCCCAGGCCCTACCTGCCAGGATGGGAATTACAAGCCATCACCTTATCCTCCAACCACTTTATATGGGATCTGGAATATTAACTCAGATGGTTTTGCTTATGAGACAAATGCTATACAACCTGAGCCATTTCCTTAGCCCCAATACTATATGTATTTTAAATTATTTATATATAAAACAATTAACATGATTTATTACTCATTTTAGGAATCATCTTGGAAACAATTTATTACTTAAACAAAAGTAAATCATTTTAAAATCTTTTTAGTTTACATAAGGTAATTTTTTATAAGTACACATGAATTCCTAGGTGTTTATCAAATTTTCATGCAAGAATAATTATATTAAAAGATATTTAAAGCTCAGTACAAGCAACATGTTTAATGTCATTGTACATGGAATCTTGCCAAAATGATCACCTGCTTTTTCTAGGAGAAATTATTAGCCATTTCATTTGTTTGTAAGACCTGAATGTTTTTAGTTTAGAAAATATTTTTAATTAGTCCTTTTATCCATTCACTTTCATGTCTACATGTAATTGTTAAAGAAACATCAGAAAAGTGGTGATATAATTCAGAAAGTATACTTGTGAAATATAGACGATTAATAATAACTTTTAATACAAAGCTTAGACTATAAATAATAGCACAATACCCAACCTGTAAGGGTTTCATATTACGATAGATACTGTTGTAGTTCATCTGCATAATTGCTGACAAATGACCACCAAACAGCTTAAGGGAACAAGGGGTTTATTTCCTTACGACAGTCTGGTTACAGTTCTCAGTCCAGCTTGAAGGGAGAACACACACCCAACACAAGGGCTGAGGGAACTGGCTGCCATCACCACATAACGGCTGAGATATGGACAGCCTTTACTTGCCAGACCAGCATGTCTGGCCAAGTGAACAGAAGAATGCCAACTCTCTCAACCAGCTCTCTGTGGTCTAATTCCACCCACCATGGGCTGAGTCTTCCCCACCAGTTAGACAATCGCCTTCAAATTTGCTCTGGGCTTAACTCAACTCTCTACAACTGTGCCCAGAGCTCAAACCCTCAACAGTAAAGTTGACACCTGTGCTTAACTATGACAGACACCAAATGTTGTAGTATTGTTCAAATACATCAATGATTAGGATATAATCAGAGTGCAGTTTATTTCTTCCTGAGTACCAAAGCACATGATCCTCACTAAAAGATCAATTTTGAAGTAGATTAAAGTCATCAATATTCTCCTTACTTCAAGGTAGTGACAACTATATGATATAAGTAGTCAGGGGACTTTCGTAATTGCAAGAATTACTATGAAAATAAATTGTTACTAAAAAATATCAGCATAAAAATGTATTTGAGGGGGCTGGAGAGGTGGCTTAAGAGTTAAGCCTCTGCCTTGCAGGCGGAAGGTCCATGAGTTCGGATCCTAGACCTCACGTATAGACGCCAGGTGGAAGCGGGGGCGGCCTGCGTTTCTGGTCCTGATAGGATGGAGCCTGTGAATCCTGGGGCAGAGTAAACGAGGAGGTGGAAGCGGTCCATGGTGGTTCCTGAATTCGTCCATGGTTCTACACACACACACATACATACACACATGCGCACACACATACATGCACAATTGAATAAATAATAAACAAGAAAAATCTTTAAAAAATGTATTTGAACATGTAATTAAATGCATCTATGTGCTTGTGTAATTTAGGGATAGTTGTATCTTAACACATAAAATATACAAATTTTTGGTCCTATCATTTGCTTCTAAGGCATTCTAAAGACTTCTGGGGAATATATGAATAAACATTTTAAAAATTCTGAAGCAAGCTAGTTAGAAAATTAAAGAAATCTGTGATATAAGTTGACTACTTAAATTCAGTTTACAAAAATCATACATATGTTTAGTTTTAGTGGAGAAAAAAAATTAAAGTTCTAATTGGGCTTGATGTACAGACTAATTACAGTCACTACTAGTGTTCACCATAATTGTGGATTTTGTGCATTTTAAAAATTGTTGTGCTCCTCAATATTTCCTGTAGTGTAAAGCCAATGTAGTTGATATCACTTTTATCTTATTTTCCAGTTTACCAGCCTGCCCAGATGACTAGGAAGTTAGTGATGCTTAAAACTTTAGTGTGTATTATGAGCAAAGAAGAAAATTTCATTATATTCATGCTACTTTATGTTTTAATATCATTCATATTATTGCTCTAACTTATTGTATGTAATGATCTTTCCCTCTGTAAATGTTGCTCCATGAGAAAGCAATATCAGAGTATTTTCCTGCTAGCGACTATGATATTCCTGAACAGCCTTGATTTGAAGAAGTTCTGTTTCATCATAATGGTAGCCAGCTAGATTAAGGGGTCTACGAAATATGTTGACTACTTAAATTCAGTTTACAAAAACCATATATGTGCTCAGTTTTAGTGGAGAAAAAATTTAAAGTTCTAATTGGGCTTCATGTGCAGACTTATTACAGTCATTTCTAGTGTTTACTATAATTGTGAATTTGTGCATTTTAAAAATTGTTGTGTTCCTAAATATTTCCTGTAGTGTAAAGCTAATGTAATTAATATTGCTTCTATCTTATTTTCCAGTTTACCAGCCTTTCTAGATGATTGCATAAGTTAGTGATGCTTCAATCTTTAGTGTGTATTATGATGGCATAAAGAAAATAGAAATTTCATTATATTCATGCTACTTTATGTTTTAATATCATTCATGTGACTGCTCTAACTTATAGTATATAATGATCTTTCTTTCCTTAAATATCTCTCCATGAGAAAGAAAGTAAGTTCTGTTTCATCATAATTAATATTATCAATGACAGACCTTAGGAAAGAAAGAATCACCATTAATTTCCAAATATGTTGGTATATTTATAATATCCAGACAATGAGCAATACAAACAATTGCTTCTTGTCATTGAGATGCTAACTAATCAAATTGAGGGAAAAATGGGTAGGTCAGGAACTTGAGGAAAATATCAAGCCAAATAATTCATTTTGAAAAAGTGATTTAATTGTCTAAACAAATGTCAATCTCTGCTAAAGAAAGAAACACTAATCAGCCCGTGCATTGCTGTAATGAATGAATTTAAAGTCAATCGTCATGTTTGGATAATTGAAACATGATGATAAACTCATGGAACTTTAACTTATTCTATGATGTTGACAGATTTGAATGGAATTCTGGATAAAAGAATATCTTCGGAATAATCTAGTAAGTCAAAGAAGGATCTCATCTCATTCTTTTGCATCTTTCGTGTTGTAACATTGAAATTGTAAATCAGAAATATCACAGATGACTATTGAATGTACTAATATTACATCCTGTGCAATTCTCCTTTGTTTCTTTATACTTGAAGGTTGAAAGTAATATTGGTACTTGCTTATCTTACGAAGAGACCACTGGTTAAATTTAGAGAAAAAACATCAACTTGTCAAAAGATGAATCATCATTTTTAGGGCATTCTCATCTTATAGCAATCTTCACTCAAAATTTTTAGAAGGTTCAATAGATAAATGAAATATAAATGAAAAGTAAGTAGATATAGTGACAGATAGATAGATACAGATAAATTACAGAAAGATATGATAGTTAAATTGGTGATAGATAAATTGATATTAGTATATGATACATAGAGTGATTGGTGATAAAATAGATAGGTAGGTAGGTAGATAGATAGAATATGATAGATTAGATAGATAGATAAATAGATGATAGAAAAAAAGAGTTAGATGGCAGATAGTTGAAAACTTTGTAGAATACACTAATGGGATAAAATATCAAAATTTTCTACCTGTTTGTTTAACTTAATATCCATAATTCTGGTAACCAGAAAAGAGGTCTCAAATCTTTGATAAAACTCTTAAACTCTAAAATTGACAAACCCTACATTATCCCTTACCTATTTTATTGACCACTCAGCAAATCTCCATGCCATTCTTTTGATGAGAAAACTTTCTACTTAGGGAATGATTGAATGATTAGTTTACATGTTATCATTGTTTGTAGTGAATGATCTTGTATAGTTAAATCATTGAAATAAAAAAGGAAAATGTCTGAATAACAGTATTGATATGAAATATTTCCCCTTACTAAAAATCACAATTGGACCAGAAGGAAGGTTTAATTGGCTCAAGTCACAAACCTGACAACCTGAGTTTGGCCCCATTAGTCTACATAATAGGAGAAAACTGGTTTTTGAAAATTGTCTCTGGAGAGATGGCTCAGGGTTTAGAGATGCCTCTAAAGCAGAAGATTCGCGAGTTCAGATTCCAGAGTCCACATAAAAATGCCAGGCAGAAATGGCAGTAGCTTGATCTCTGGGCCCTGGTGGGCAAAGCCTGGTAATTCCCAGAGCAAAGCAAAAAGGAATTAGACATAAGACATGATGATTCCTGAAGTCACCCACAGGCCCTCCACAGGGACACATAGTGTCCTCTGGTATACACACACAAACAAACAAACAAACAAAATTAATGAATGAACAAATAAAGTTTTAAAAAGTTGTATCTGGCCTCCACACATGAATTATGACTCATGCCTGCTCTTTCTCTCTCTATATCTCTCCTCTGTCTCTCTATGCCATATATATATACATATATACTTCTCTCTCTCTCTTCCAAATAAATAGATACTCCTATTAGTCTACATATCATCAATAAATTTTAATAGCAGAATTGAATAACTGTAGATGATTTTTACAGGTAATATGAAAGAATCTAATGTCAGTCAGCATCTGTGAAAAGTGGTTATCCGTTTTCAACTTGATCCTTCAGAGGTGGACACACCTCAGGAAATTATTCAGTTAAGATGGGTTCATATATTAGCTGGCTAAAAAGCAAGCAAGCATGCAGGATTGTTCCTTGTTCCCTCTCGTTGTTGTTGCACTAACACAAATTTCCTGACCTCCTGTTTGTGTGCCTTCTGCCACAATTGACCGTGTTCTTAAATAATCATGAAGGAAAATCCTTTTGTTTCCCTAGATTATTTGGGTCTGGTGTTTATTATCAATATGGAATATGAATCCAAATCGCTGATGCAGGAAATAGTCAAATGAAACATCTGTCCTCAGGGAGTTTAGGGTTCTGAACAAGAGAAAATTTCTATATTAATGCATATATAACTTCTAAATCTAATAATGCCCAGTGACATCAAATGATATGCCTGCTATTACAATGTGTAAGTAAAATATCAATGATTTATTAAAAGGCAAATTAATTTCTGCATGGAATACACTAGAAAGCAATCCAACAGAAGAAATATTTTAGCTTGAATTATGAGAAACTTAATGTATATGTTGAGAAGTTATTGATAAGAAATTCATAAAAAACATAAAATATGATAGTAGAAGCTATGACTAGGAATTCACAGCTGTTAACTATTGTATAGCCTGCCTTACACAAATTAACAGATGACCTGCTTCTTTTCACAATTCATAATTTGACATCATCTTGTTTCAACAATATGCTTTATCTTATGCTTTTATTAAACTCGAATAGCCATTTCTTTTGGTGAAAACATTAAGTTAATCATAACTCTGGTGCATGCTGCTATATAGAATGTTCACTGAAAACAAGTTTTTACAAATGATCCTTCTTTTTATTCAAGATGATTTTACATGTATTTTCAATTTTAGTACTGTCTCATTTAAGATATATAGGACTAAAATGCCCCAAACAATAGAGATGGTCAAGTAGTGTAATTTATATATGTTTGGATTTTATTTTATTTTTTTTCCTAGTAAAATCCATGGTTTCTATTTATGTAGTATGGTATGAATGTAAGTTGTCCCCCATAGGCTTATGTGTTTAAATCCTTAACTGATGTTTGGGAAGGTTTGGCAATTTTAAGAGATGGAACCATAGTAGAGGAAAGCAGGTCTGGGGGTCGGGGGAGAGCTTGTGGTTGTTTAGCCTTGCTCTGGTTCTGTTAGGTGTCTGCTCTTGCATTCTACCTTTAGTCTTCATGATGTTTGCACTGACATCATGTCTTTTACTCCATAATGTACGGTATCTCCTTCTCTGTATTCATAAACCAGACAAATCTCTTTACTCTCCAAAAGTTGTGCTTGAGTATTATAAGAGCAGAAAGAGTAACTGCCAGATGTAGCCTCAAAGACTACAACAGTTCTGTTAAAATGGTAATTTGTAAATATGATACGGCTATTTAAGTTCTTGTTCTTACTTTTTATAAAATGTTTTTAGACATTCAACAAGCCAAAAAAGTGAAAATACTGCGATGTAAGTGATTGTCTCTAATGATCTATGTAACAGTGGTATGTCTCTAGCAATCTGCACAATTTGTTTTGTCTCTATTTCTCTCCAGCTGATTATGATCTAAATATCTGAATTTCATTATTTCAGCTTCTTCATTCTTAAAATACAGTTGCATTCGAGGAGAAAAAACTTTTCTATCTTTACATTTAGTTAAACACATGAAAGCAAAGATATATATATATATATATTTATTTATTTATTTATTTATTTATTTATTTCTACTCATACAACTTTAACAGGTACACCGGTCCCCTCCCTCCCTCCAACTTTCCACTGCCCTATGCTCCCCTCCCCTCTCCCCTTCCTCTCTATACCCTAGTGCCTCCCCATCCCATCCTTTAATGTGTATGCCAGACTCTCCTCTGGATCCTCCTCTCAGATGAGATGCAAGGACCCAGTGGCATTTCCCAGAATCCTTTCCTGTGTTCCCCTTAAGCATAGGAACACTACTGTGGCTGTCAATCCCTTGCCTGCAAGGATCTTAGTGATTTTAGCAAATGCTAGAATTTGAGGGGTCAATAGTGTGTTGGACATTGCACCGGGCATGCAAAGTCCAATTATGATTGCTTCGGCCCTAATTTGTGTGGAGTATCTTGCATATCATTGCTCCTCCCATCCTTGTGCTCTTACAATCTTACTGCCCCCTCTTCTGCAAATTTCCCTGAGCTTCTGGATGGGGAGAGTTTAGACTGGCCTAGTTCTAGATGGTTGATCTATATCAACTACCTGGAAAGCAAACATATTTTGGCATATGTGAAGGAACACAGGTTTCAGGGGTTTTTTGTTTTGCTTTGCTTTTTGTTTGTTTTTTGGAAAAAAATAAGACTTTGGGATTTAGGTAGGTAGTGACCTGAAATCTGGATGGAGAGTAAAAAATACTTTGTATGAAGAACAGAGTGGAACCACTCAGCTTCATTGTGAATCTTCTGAACACATGATGTTCATAGAGAAGATGGACACATAGACACTTTAATACTACATGGCCCCTTGTGTTCTTTCAAAGTCTGTCTCCTGGAAGAACACTATGATACAAATGCTTCCAATAAGTGATACTTATTCTGTGTTCATGAATGCTTCCATAAGGAAAGGAATTCTTACCGTAGAAATCAGACTTTCTCTCCATGACTGAATTGTTCTTATGATGCTAAAACCTTAGTAAGAGCAATAGAAATATTCCATGAGGAAATGAAAGTATTAAAGGCGATTTTCCTTTATTGCAGTTCAGCAGACCAAGAGGTACTTGTCAGGTACTAAAGATTTACACAAGGGAAATGTCTGTAATATCCACTATAACCAAAAAGGAACATAATTTGGGGGTAGGAGATAGAAGACCCCAAGAGAATGGTGGTAAAATAGCATAGACAAGAAAAGCTCCCTGTGCTCAATCAAGTTGCATTCTATTACAATGGAAGATTAGTGAGGCAAAAAATTACATCACACCTGAGTACAGAATATTACTGAATCTAGAATACTCAGCTCTAATCAGTCCATCAAAATGTTATCCCACACCAAGACTCAAGGGAACCTGTTGGAAGAGGTGGGCTGCAAGATTATGAGTCTAAAGATGGGATGAAGTATTCCTGACTAAAACACTCCAACCAAGACAGGGCTGGAATATCCAGAATGTCACTACCATGAGTATTTCACCACCAGAGCTATACAATGACTGACTTATCAACATTTCCCCCAAAGATTAAGTAGGATCCTAGAAGAAACAGCTGTTTTCTGAGAGTATCTTAGGGACGGATTCTGGACAAGGGAAGAGGAGCCTTCCTAATTATGATTTTACCCACTCAAGAGCCACATAAAATCCAATAGAAATCTGATTCCAGTAACAACACAGGCACCCCAAAATAAGTTCTGTGCTACTCACAAGCAAAAGGACAGGAGAAGGGAGTTTGACAGAACAGGATGGATGAAGGAGGAGAGAAGGGTGTATGGATGGGGAGAGTGGGAGAGGAGTAAAGGGAGAGGGGAGGAGATCAGAGCAAAGACATAAAGTCAGCTTGTTTTTAAATAAACATATTAATTAATAAAAAGACCAGGAACCAGGTATGTAACAATACTAAGCAAATTAATCCCAAGCCTTAGTTGGAATTTGAATGTAATGCTGGAAGGTGTATCAGACTAAATAGCAGTATTTCATGGAAATTTGCAATTTCCTATTCAATGATCCAGTAAGGTTTTGAATACAAATAAAAATTTAATGCATTGCATGAGACACCAAGAATAGAGATTTGGTTTCAGATCTGTCCCTATGTACTTTTATACATAAATATAGTGGGTTCGCAGTATTTTCAAACATTAATCCCCATCCCATTCCCTTTTGCCATCGCGAACCTTCTTTCCTATCAGTCTCCCTCCTTTTTTTGTCTTTTGTCATATATGGTCCACTGAGCTTCATTTGGGATGCTCTTGATGATAGGCACTTCTTAGAATGTGATTCATTTGTGCACTATGGCAAGTTGCCATTTTCTGTAATAATCTTTTCCATTGCAAAAGGAAGCTTCTAGGCTGAATGCTGATTGCTTCCATCTATAGATATCACAATAAATGTTAAAAAGACAGTTTAATATGAAGTCTTTAATTGATAGTTTGTTTAGGTCCTATTCACAACACCTTCAATCTGAACATTTCTGAAAATGTGTTAATAAGGGTTCTCTAACTGCAAAAAAATTGTAAGATAATCACCTTATAAAGTAAAATTGTTAATTCTGTCTCATGGTATTAAAAATTTTGTTATCTGGTTGATCAACCCAGATTGGTTGGTTCTGAGGTTACACGATGGTTGAAATGCATAATAAAAATATTATTATAGTCAGAGTCAGAAAGAGATAGAAAGAGATCAGTATCCTCTATTTCCCTGTTAAGTGTTCTCCCATAACTGGATTATTTCTGGGTAGAACTCACGCTGAATACTTCAACATTGCAGTCTTAGGACATAGATCATCTTTAACACCTAAGTTCTGAGGAGTATTCCATATGCATATTCCATGGATAGCTAGCAACCCCCAGACAATTGTAGGTCCTATTAACACATCCATGAAGCAAATCTTTAAACAAATCATATTAAAACAGACTTCTAAAATAGGAACTTAATTGAATTTTATGCACAGCTGAAACAATATTGGGGAAATCTTGATACAAATCCCATTTGTGGTTCTCCAGCATAAACATCAATAACATTCACAGTTGATCTGAAAACATTGCCAGATACCCAAGAATAGAGATTCCTCATTCATGAGCTCTTGTGTGGTGCCTGATAATTGGCTTTCTGTCAAGACTTCAGTAATGCTGATTTTTCTGATGTTTGGCAATATAGTAACAACTGTTGTTTTAAAAGAATAAAGCTACACAGAAAAGTAGACACAGGATAGCATTTTGAGCTACTTTTACCTTACAGAATCTGTTTAAAAGACATTTATTTTTAGAAAATTAATTATACTGTGTCTGCTTTTTTTTTTTTAAGGCAAAGTCTTTTCAAGAAAGCAGTTTGATTTAGAACATAGATGATTGGTTATATTCATTTTCATTATCTTGTAAAGTCAGGTATTCCTAACTTTGAACACTCAACGAAATAATTAAACAGAAATTCCTAAAATATCTGTAAACCAGAAAGAAGCATAAGGGAGGGGCTGGGAAAAAGGATCCTAAAAGTAGGGAAGTACTAGAACACAGGGAGTGAGATGATAGAAAGAAAGCAATTGGAGGTTAGTTGTAAGGAGGACAACAATAAAAAAAAAAAAAGAGAAGATGGGGAGCTTGGGAGAGGTGTAAAAATTATCACCAAGCACATACAACACAGCCAAACAGACACTTCCCATTCTGTGCATCCAGTAACATGTTTGGCAGTTTGAAGCAAACTCAACTCTTGCAGCTGGGAGACCCCAGGCCCAGGAGAGAACAAAATTGTTATTATTAACTATAAATACTTGACAGGATGCTATCATCAAAGCACTTTAATTATACACATATATCATACAAGCATTCAACACTTACTTAATTTAATATATTATGAAAGAACTTTATTTCTTTTAGCCAAATATGTGGCCTAGAATATTCTAGTAAGTTAGTGGTGCATATCTTATTAAAACAAAAGCTCACTCTGCTTCATACAAAGGCTCCCTCGCAATGCTGTTATCCTTTTATACTTTTTGAAGATTGTCTGTGTAAGTAAATATATTGAATGTTGTATTTTTGATTTCCTATAAAGAACAAAACAAAACTTTCAGTATTAATTGTGAGGCGAAGGGCAATAAAGGGATAGGAGACCTAGGGAAGAGGGAAAACTTTTCACCAAGAACATAAAACATAGCAAATAAAATATTTTGATGTTTCTTATAAGCCAGAATATTTGATATCTTGATTGTTTACCTATTTCTCTATCTCCAAATATACTTCCATCCATTTTTACATGAATTCCATGCATAAAAATTTGTTATTATAATATCTGCATGCCATTTAGCACATTAATTTATGGTTGCTCCAAATTAATTATTTTCATTATCCTTCTCATGTTGGTGACAATTTCTCCAGTTCCAGCCCCTAATATGCTGAAGCTTTGTCAGCAGCCAAAACCATTTGGACACTGAAGGAAAAGGGGCTTCTCCCACCATTTTGTGCTCTAACTTTCTCTTTCCTTCCCAACTATATGTCAGCTGAGTTCATGTGAAGTTGCCAGGAGTCCTTGCTGCAGAGGTTCCCAGTGTTTACCTTGCCAGTTTGTCAGGAGCCTCTCATGGGACTTTAACTTTCAGCTTTGGAATTGGGACAACTTTGAACTTCTCTGCAATCCTGAGTTAGGTCAGGACAGGCACTAGTGAAGCACATCTTCCATATGTTTTAATTTGGGGGGGGCATAGTAGTAAATGCCTATATTTCTGCCTTATTTATATTTCTTTGGGAAAAAGACGATTTTGCTGCTTAATAATTCTCTGAGTCATTATGCCTTTATTCCAGTTATTATGTGCTTTCTGATGTGAGGATTTTATGGTTAAGTTAATAATTTTTTAACCTGTATGATTTTTTCCATTCCATGTCATTATAAAATTTCAACAAAGTAGTATATTATGCAGAGTCCAGAGTCAAAAATATTAATTTATTAAATGTCTGTGTTTAAAAACAAATATTTAAAAATTTAAACAAATCTCTCTATATATATACATCAAAATTAATATTCAAAAATATTAATTATTAAATGTCTGTGTTTAAAAACAAACATTTAAAATTTTAAACTAATTTCTCTCTCTCTCTCTCTCTCTCTCTCTCTCTATATATATATATATATATATATATATATATATCTTATAAATTTCCAAATATGTGCTATTGACTTAAATTAATGCCCTTTTCTGCCTAGGGAGATTTGATGCCAATTTTTTAAAGTAAAAGATGTCAAATGGTTTTAAAGATCTTACTAAAATATTAAAGAAGGTAAAACAGATACTATTTGATTAAAAATATTCTAACCCAGCAACATTTGTGGACTGCCTTCTAAATCAGTGAGACTGCCATTTTCAGCTCTTTCGCAATTTAGTTTCTTTTTCATCAATTTTAACACTTGTATGGGAAGTTGTATCAAGACAGTTGATCTGACTTTTACAGGCTCCTTTTTCATTTTAAATAAACTGTTATTTATTGAATGATCTTTCTGACTTTCTAGCACCTGGTGTTGGAATGGAAGGTCATTTCAGAGAGAATTGAAGGCAAAGGACATGGATTGATTTCAAAAGCAGTGGCAGTGTCCCATTTGGTGCATCAATTTTGCAGAATCCTTCATCATTCCCAGCTGAAGATGTATGCGTGTTTTTGCTTTGAAGCCCACAATAATGTTTTAGCTTTTTGACCTCTATTCTAGCCATCTGGAAGCTTAGCCTCCACTCCCTCTCTCTCTCTCTCTCTCTCTCTCTCTCTCAGCTACTCTTCCACTGGGAAACTTCTGGCCACATTCTTGAATGAAATACTTTAAAGAAGAGTACTACCGGGGCTGGAGAGGTGGCTCAGGGGTTAAGCCTCCGCCTTGCAGGCGGAAGGTCCTCAGTTCGGATCCCAGATCCCACGTATAGACACCAGGCAGAAGCGGGGGCGGCCTGCGCTTCTGGTCCTGGTAGGGCGGAGCCTGTGAATCCGGGGGCAGAAGGAGGTGGAGGTGTCCATGGTGGTTCGCGAATTCGTCCGTGGTTCTACACACACACAGACACACACACATGCGCGCACACATACACACGCACATGCACACAATTGAATAAATAATAATAAAAAAATTAAAAAAAAGAAGAGTACTACCTTCTCTGCCTCTCTATGAGCAGAACTGATTGCCTAAAGATATACGTCTTGCCCTGTGAATCCAAAGCACCTGCAAGCTGAGCTAGACATGACCAATATTATCTGGTTGTGTATATTTTCATATATGAGTCAAATATGAAGGCTTTTGTTCCTAAAGATTTAGGACTTTAATAAAAATTTCTCTTGAAACACCTTTACAAATTTAAGGAGTGGTATCAATTCTTTCCATATTAGAGAGCACATTAATATTTAATTTTTAATGAAATTGCTCTGATTTCTTCAAATATATATTTGATAGTCACTCTTAACACTGAAACGATGTAAATTAGCAATGTAAAGATAGATTAACTATATAATGTTCATAATCTTTTGTTCATGCTTCATAGAAAGTTGTAGCATTCCAGTGATGCAAGAATCCAATACTTTTTTGATTGTTTATATGGTTAATACACTACGATATAAAAAGTACTTCTTAAATTTATGTTCTATGTGTTAACTTCAATTGCTCAATGAAAATGAGCTATAAATGCACTGCTTGATGACTTAAGTTTTATTAGAATTTGGAATATTTTAAGCACCCAGACTGAGTTTGGGCCCTCAGTATTGGTTTATATTATACAGCAAAATATATTAATTATTTTGAACTTCATGCGCATATAGCACATGTTTAAAGGATATATATAAACATCTGGTAAAACACAGTCTCTGAGGAGCAACTGGCAAATTAGTGTATCAACAACAAATGAGATAATTCAATATTTTGAAAGAAGTTCACATGGAGAGTTACTTTCATTTTCCAGTTGCCATTACAAAATATCATGGCAAAGGCAACCTCAGGGAGAAATATTTTATCCTTGCTTAGAATTCATAGATGGAGTCCATCATAGAAGAGAATTACAGCAGTGGGAACTCAGGGTAGCTGGTTACACTCTATTTGCAATCACAAAGCTGAGAACAATAAATGCAGGTTTGCTGCTCAGTTCCTTTTCTCCATTTATACAGTCCAGGATTCCAGCCAGTCTCACAATCAAGGTAATCTTCCCGAACAATTTCAGAGGTCCATCTCCTAAATGATCTGCTTTCTACAAGTTGGCCACTAATATCAATATCAATCCTACTCTCGAGAAGAAATGAATAAATCTGCATGAATTTTGCTATGTGGTTATTGATCAAAATTAAAAATGCAAATACAATGACTGCAAAGAACAAGTCTTTCCCTTTCATTGAATGCATAATAGTTGGTACAGGGAATGAAACAGTAAATGCATGTCTCATCTTATTTATATTTTATTATTTTCATATTATTATGAACCTGGCTATGGAACATCTAAAACAGCCAGATAATATAAAAGTTTGGTGAATTATTGCATTTGGCAAAAACGATTTTTTTTTTACAAACAGGCAACTGTTTGTAGTGGGAAAAGGAGGAAATGGTATTAAAGATTAGGTGTGAACATATCATAATTTCACTATATTTATGTATGAAACTTCAAAAGAATAAAAAATGTAAGAAAGAAAAGCAAATGTGCTTATCCTCCATCTTCTCTATCTAAGAGATGAAATTCAACATGAAATTGCCTGATGTATATTTCAGAATCATAGAGGAACCCACAAATGGCATAAACATAAAGTAGTGTAGTATAGTTTTCTACATGAATGAAGGAACTATTATTGCTAGAAGGTTGGGAAAGCTTCTGGGAGCATATGGGAGGGTTAAAATGCTATAACATTCACAGAGCTACCACAGACAGTTGTGAACACAATTACCTTCAGATCTGAAAGACAAACTAGGAGACAGATCTTTGCAGCTTCTGTGTGAATCTAAATTTCTGTTCCCCTCCATTCCAAAAGGGATTGCAGTGCTGAGACTTATAAACACCTGTGTCAGGCAAGTTCTCCAAAACTACTAGCTGACATCAGATGTAAAATTTCAAACCTTCACTACAATTTTCGTTAAATTCCTTTTGCCACGAATATACACCTTCTGTTCCAAAATTTTCTTATCACTGAGCTTCTTAATCTTTTTATTTTTGCTCTAAGCCCTTCCTTATGTCTCTATGCTATTACTAGGATAAAATTGGCTTCCCTAGGGTCACAAACTAAATTCAATTTGACCATATTTTTGGAATGTTTACTTTCTGTAGAGTATTTCTCAAAAAGAGGTTATGATTTTAATAAAAAGGAGATGATGAATACATATTCAAGTAATTTCACATTGAATGAAAAAGTTTCTAATGCTGCTTCATTACTGTTTTATTTTAAGCATACGTGGTAGAATGTGTTTCACAGTTATTTGACCTAGAATGAATGGTAGAAGTTTAAAAGGATAGCAAAACATTTTAGTTTCTGTGCCACAAGGTAAATAATTGATAAAAGGAAAATGCTTTCTATATTACAAGATGGATATCTTTGCAAAATCCATTCAGTAGCAGATTAATTTAAAAAATATATAAATAACTCATAAAAGTCAGTAGTAAAAAAGGGTCTGAATAGATATTTTTTCCAAAAGGACATAAGAATCTTTAATCTTTTTGAAGTTTTTGAATTTGACATGAGTGATACTTAGATCAAAGTATGTGCATTCTTTGACCTTTTCAGAAATTTCACTTTGTTCCCTTCTGATATCTCTTTATTGTTTCATACTTAGTGACTATCCCTTACTCTTCCTTACTCAATTCCTTGACTCTTTAAAAAGTAGAAAAGACTTCAATTAACCAACACTTCCATGGTTATCCTGTGCTCAGAAAAGTATTGACTTCCACAATACATATTTTGAATGTAAATTTACTATTTTCTTTGTGGTTCATAACAACTTTTATCTGGATCCCATATATGTAGTGATAATAATTTAAAATCTCACCTAGAAGTCATGCCAGTTTTGGAAAGGCAGTAGAGAAATTTCATCCCACATTTCCTTATTGCATCCAGTCATTCCATCAATCCTCTCATATGTTCTCTTAACATTTAATCTCTCGCCACTCAATATTTGTTGATTTTGCACTAATGCCTCTTGAGGCAGAAACTTTGTCAAGATGATTCTCTCACCAATATTTAGCATCTTGGATTTCTTTCATTTGTGAGACAAACACACATTTTTAACTTACATTTCTAACTCAATGCACAATATTGTTATATATATTCCTAGTATGTCACGTAAAACACCATAATCTTGTATTACTTGTGGCTTGTGCCAGCATCTGTCTTCTGGGAAAGAAGGAAGAAAGAATGGGAGGGATGTAGGAAAAAAGACAAGGAGTTGAAAGGAAAAAAGGGAGAAGAAAGGAAGAGAAGGGAAAACAGAAAGAGTAGATGAGAGAGAGAGAGAGAGAGAGATCTCAGTACTGAGATATATAGATACCGCTATATTGCATTTTAGTGAGTGATCTTACTCATGACTTGAAAACAACCACTTGAATTAAAACCTACAGAACTGCATATGTTTAACAGGATTGCCTTAAATTTCTCAGAATCTGAATTCCTTGGCTGTAGTATATTCTCAAAGGACATGTGATACTCATCAGACATAAGATGGACACACAAAAATCAATTCCACAGATGAAAGAGACTTGTGTTTCTTCTTTTTCATGTTTACTGTCATGGAAATTAAAAAAAATCACTGAACAGATTGAATATAGAAAAGTTCACAAATTTTAAGCATTTACAAAATTTTCAAATTGCCATAAATAGGAAAATCTAACATTGGGGAGGATTTAGAAGGTCTTAAGAAAATTTGACTTCAGAATGTTTTAGTTGTAGCAAAAATAAGTAATTTTTATTGTTTTAATTTTTTAGAAGCAATCAACACCAGTTTCCTATCAGGATCTTTTCAACAAACATAATAAAAAGATGAGAATTTTATTGTTTGTATCTTTCATGGTACTGGGAAATGAACCCAGAGATTTGTACATATTAGGCAAGAGTTCTAAGATTGAGCTATATTCCATGCTGAAGAAACTTACTTTTAGAAATATTTTTCACATAATGGGAAAGTGCTCACAATAAATTCTGGGGTAGCAGGGAAGAGTGATGAAGTGTTGTGTCATTAAATATTGCCTCTCTTCTATACTCATCAGCTGTTTAACTTAGGGAAATTCCTTAATCTCCCTGAAGCCTGGCATATTTCTCTAGAGTAGAATCATGAAAGAGACCACATGCATTCAGAATAACAAGACAACAGAAGGTATATCCATGTGGAGAATGAAACAATGACCATAAATCCAGAATAGAAGGTGTATAATTCAAGCTGAAACACTTTGTAACAATGTAATTCAACTGATTGTGACACTCTATATTTATTTTTTCTCTTCTGAGAATAATACTAGTGTACAAACTATAGGGATAGTCTTTTAAATTAAATTAGTGTAAGTACTGTATTTGCAATAGTTCGATATATAATATAACATGATATAATGGGATTTCTGTTATTTTGCAGTAAAATTAATTAATTTATATTTATTTGTTTTTTAGACCTGAAGTTTCCAGGAAATTAAAACTTATAAAATAACATAGTCACCTGTTTAGGTGTTAGTCTAATATTATTATGATTTCTGAGTATGTGCCACTTTTATTTACAATAAAGGATCAAAAATAAAATGTCAAAATGCTGATTTCCAAAATCATGTATATCTCGATGAAACATGATATATTTCTCCAGAAGTGTTTACTTTGGTAGCTTGAAGTTTCCCTAGGAACTGTATAAAATTGAGCCTAGGATTATGGCATTGAGAAAGTGCCAGCTATATCCTAGAATCTTGCCATCATTTGCATTGAACATGGTGGGTAGATAACTATTTTCTATTAACTTATTGGGTATTAGTTTTATTACTAGATTAGTCATCAGATCATTTGATGCATATTCTGGTATGGTGAGGAAACCAGCTTGCAATATGATAGCATTCATGATAGAATATTATTTTGCTTATTATGCTGGCAATGTGGAAAGCATGTTTTCTTCATTGGTTCACATTCAGTATGTTTTGTGTCTGGTTATATAAGATATTTTTATATAAATATAAGTATAATAGACATTGAACTGGGTCTCCTTCTAGCCTACTTCCTTTCCTCTTCCTCCCTCCTGTATAATAGTCATAGGTAGGATTTTACAAAGAAGAGAACATATAAATACAATGTTTGGTCACAATTAAAATTTTCAATTATTGGAAACTGACAGTTCTTAGTTATTTACCAATCTTTAAGGATTTTCTTTCAAGCTTCTGCTTCACTATTTATTAAGCCAAATCTTCACATGCACACTTAATTCATCCTTGAAAAAACACATTGAATTTGGAATTAATCAATGCTACCATATAAATATCTATTTGGAGGCATGTTCACTTTCAACCTCAAGTATGTAATACAAGTCAAAGATAGACACAGTTTAATACCTGCCTCCAGAAACAATTATGTCTACAGTAGGAAAACAAAAAATTTAAAAATAAAAGAAAAAGTGTTACTTTTTTCTCATGGTGAGTTCTCAAATTTAGATGGCTCATTTTCTTGCAAAACAAATTCCAGATAAAGTACTAAAATAATCCTGGGATAATGGCCTCTAGTATATTTTCTTAATTACATTTTCTGCTAAGTATTTTTTTTGACAGTAAGACCTGTTTTTGCCTTGAGAGTACTTTAAGCCTGCCAATTTAACAATCGTTTCTGATACAGTAGCCTAATTGTTTTATTTTTAATTCACCAGAGCAATTCAGAGGGAATGATTACGTACTGTAGAGATTCTGTAAACTTGCTTTGTTGATTTCCCTAATAAGCTGGTCTCTAGACCATTTCATTGTCTTTACTAAAAAGAAACCATCATTAAAATTTGATTACTTTGAAACAACTCCAATTCAATTCTCTTAGATGAGGCAGAGCATAAGCAATTTCAGAAAACAAATCTCAGGTCTTGTTCTTCAAGTAAACTTTACAGACCAGAGTTCAGTAAACCTCATACCTAGGTGAAATGTATGTATTCATTTAAAAACAGGAATCTGTAGTATGAAATTCTATGGGGTAAATATGATAGCACTTTGACAAAAGAAGCATTCATTTACAAATGTTTTGTTCAGAATTGGGGCTGCACTGTATATTGCCTTGGCTTCTGGGTTTTAGAATTTCTCTTTTCAGAAACAGAACTATTATATCTTATGTTTAAGACCAGGAAAACTCAAATTAAAGATGATTTGTACTAATTTGAAATAGTTCTTCAAATAGTTCATGAGATAACTTTCCTAAATGTGCTTATGTTTATATCTCTAGGCTCTATGTCCAAGTCATTTCACGGTTTCAGAAGATGAAAAGGTTATATATTTTCAACAACTCATATTTTATCCCATTTATGAATGGAAATACTACACTACCTAAACATGCTTTTAAGATCCACATTAAGTGGTCTGGCAACTGGCCAGAAAAACAAAGTTTTTCATCCATAAAAGAAAGTGGAATGAAATGAATTAAAGTTCAGGTATTCTCTTCTTTCTACTTTTAATTATTATTTAATTTTTCTAGTCTTACAAGCATATTGAGTATTTTTCCCTGCTTCCCTCAATTCCCCCTCACTTCCATCCATTCATCAATCCATTCTACTCCCTCTTACCCTCCTGTCTGCTTCTATGGACTCCAGTGTTTTCTCTGACTTCTACTATTGTGGGAGTTCAGGTCTTGGCATAACAAATTGCCTCTTTCATGATAACCCACTGATGGGGGCATTTCATTTCACTCATCCAGCTTAAGTCCCCAAGGTTTTGACTGTATGTTCTCATCTTTCTTTAGATCCTTGATAGTCTATGGTGACATGTTGGTATGCCAATCACTATATAAGTCTAGTAAAGATAAGTCTCACATCAGTGAGTTCTTACATGCATAATCCTTCCTTGAATGGAATAACTTGTCCAATGGTGAACTTTCCCATCTTTAGGTTCCTACATTGTCACTGCCCCCTCTTCTATGAGGTTCCCAAAGTCTTAGGATGGGGAGAGATTAGGTTGGCCTGATTCTAGATAAGCCTTGGCAAGTCACCCATACTCTGCATTTTGACTGACCATTAGTGTTCACTTCATTGTTCTTCTGCTGCCCTTGGTTGCATCCTGTTAAGGTCTTGAGATCCTGTACCTCTACTGAAGTAAAAGACTTGTAAACTTAGTTTTAAATAAAGTATCAGCTATTTACAGAGTGGTTTGGCGTACTATCTTCCTACCTACAAGTTCATTGGCTGGTTTTCCCTTTAATCTGTTTACTTCCCCTTTTTAGGTTCTTTTTCTAGTTAAAAGTAACAGGAATATTTTCCATTCTAAAAAAGTGGGTCTTGAGTTCAATGAGAAAGCTGTTGATTGTTTACTTTATTGTCACTTGTCATGGTGATTTTTATTGCAACTTGCAGATCTCATGAGATGATGAGTCCTATGATTTTTTTCCCCAGTAGCTTCTACAGTATTCTTTGGTACTGTGTAAGTTATCCAGCAAGGAGGAAGTTCTCAGACCAGTTGATACATTTACCCATGTTCTATGATACTTATGTATTGCCTCTTTAGTAACAGGGTCTTATTGATAGTTTTTTGAGAGCTCCCAAGAGCAATGGCAAGGCATTTAGAAGCCTTTGAGACCTCTCTAACCAACATTTTATCAAAAAGTCTCACATTTCTGTTACTTCTAGCATAATTGTCTCACTGGACTCAAAGTGGATCAGTTCAAAGATTTTTTTCCCCCATTTTCCTTACTCTATGCTCCTCTGCAAAGGGACTGCCTATTCTCGGTCCTTTCTTTAAAAGACATTTTTCAGGGGCTGGAGAGGTGGCTCAGGGGTTAAGCCTCAGCCTTGCAGGTGGATCCTAGACCCCACATATACACGCAAGGTGGAAGCGGGGGCAGCCTACGTCTCTGGTCCTGGTAGGGTGGAGCCTGTGAATCCTGGGACAGAGTAAACAAGGAAGAGGTGGAGGTAGTCCATGGTGGTTCCCGAATTCGCCAGTGGTTCTACACACACACACACACACACACACACACACACACACGTACATGCATAATTGTATGAATAATAAATAATTAAATTTTTTTAAAATAAATTAAAAAAAGACATTTTTCAGACATATTACTAGCATAGGAGGTTCCTATAGGGTTACTTCCCACAATCTTAGGGTTGTTAAATAAGTCACTCTGTCTCCTATATCTCCCATCTCCTCATTCCCTGTTATGTAATTATTCCCTTCATCACCCTTCTCGTCATGGTATCCTACCCCCCCCAAAGGGATTCAAACCCTTCCTTCAGCTGTTCTGAAAGTCAAGTATCTAAAAATAGGTTTTGTTCATTAAGGGTTTTAATTGTTCTGTATCAAAAACATTTTAAAACAATTTGGGGATAAAAATGTCTCAGGTGTTTAGGCTCACTTACTACTACTGCTCAACAATATGTGCATGCATCTGTAGCTGGACATATGAAGAGAAGCATGAAAACGGAAATAATAATAGTATGTGTAGCAATTACTATGCATTGTTGTCGATAAAACCATGACTAAACAGCTTAAGGGAACAAAGGATGCATTTTCTCTTATGATTCCTAGTTATACTTAGTTGTCCAGCTTGGCAGCAGAGCTCACACCAACACCAGGGCTGACATATATCCACATAAATGCTGAGAAGAGAATGATCCTTAATTTCCAGACCAGCATGTCTGGCCAAG